>VXBO01006553.1:1163410-1277940 GCA_013400135.1 Rhinoptilus africanus | reverse complement strand
GGTGGTAGCGGAGGTGCCGCCGCTCCGGCGAGGCCTGAGGCCTCAGGGCCCCGCCGGGGAGCCCCCAGCGGCGCTAACGGGGGGCCAGGGCCCTGCAGGGGCTTAGGGCGGTCTTTGTGGCGTGGCTCCTCGGAGAGGCGCGGTGGTGGCCCACTGCGGCGGGTCTGAATTCGCTCAGGGGAATGGCAGGGGAAGGGTGGCGGCTGGCTGCCTTAATTTTCAACTCCTAGCTGAAAATGCCAGGCGTCTTCAGCAAAAAACAGTCACCTGTAAAATGAAGAGAGAAATCTCCCCATGCTGGCTATAAATTTACTCGTTGCTTTTTTTTTTTTTAATAAGCGTTTTTACATTATAAATTTTAGGTCCTGCATCAATAAAACGATGCTTGCACAGGGTTTTACTTGTAAGGCTTCCCTTAGGGTTCATAAGGATGTAGCTGGAGAGCAGGCGTGGCTTTTTGTCTTCCTGTGTTGTATAAACTCTATAACTTTCAATTTCCTTATACAGATATGGCAACTCTGAAATTTTACTGACATAGAAGTGTAGTAGTGCCTGCTTTTGTGTCTGGGGGATTCTCAGTCAGGTTGAACTTTGATTTCACGGCCGGATGTCTTACGAGGAGGAAGACTTGGTTGTGGATCTCCCTTGCCAAGTCTCCCAGCTCTGCTTTTTAGGAGAGTTTTTTTTCACTAAAAAGCTGCAGCACAGTCTCATGCTTCACAGACCTGTTTGGCTGCCGTTTTTGAGAGAGTTTCTGCACTTGAGATCTTTGTATGAGTAGAGATACCTGGTTTGCTGTTTGTGCAGGTCTAATTTATGGTCTGTCTGAGTAGTTACTGGAGAGGAAGGTGCCAGCTGCGGGGCTTTGAGGCAGGAGTTCTGGGTAAGAATGTGGAAAAAGTGTACAAGAAGCTGCTGTTGAGGTGAGAAGACAGTTGTATTTCTAGAAATGAGCAGGAGTCATTTATGTGGACATTTGTAAACAAAGAGATCAAAGGATCTAATCCTTAAAAATACAAAATTAATAAGAGAGGTGCTTTTTAAAAAAATTTGTGTTGGAATTTGTTTTTTTTTTTTGTAGTAGTGGTTGTTGCAGTACTGTTTTAATTGTGTTGTTTTCTTGTATAGAAAGAGGCTGCAGGCCAAGTTGGCGCTGCTTACCTGCTCACTGTGCGGCCCAGGGTTCTCGAGGTGCCTGCTTGATGAGAAAAGGGACTTTGGACCCAGTACCACCTTGTGTAGTGTCCCAGCTGTTCGTTCAAATGCTGCAACTCCAAGTCCCACTTTTCCTGGTCTTTCCTTAGAGCTATTTATGGGGCAGTGCTTTTAACCAGGCTGGGAGTGGGTGTTTGTTGTTGGTCAGTTGCATTTTGTTTGTTTTTCACACTGCTTCAAAACTGAAGTAGGAGTGGGGGTTTACAGGGTTTGTGTCTCAGAAGTTGTCTGCACTGACAAAAATGGTGATGGGGTGTAGTCCCCAGACAACAGCTTCTTAAATTGGCACATCATGGGATGTGCTTTATGTCTTGGAGGTATGGCCCTGCTCATGATCATCAAACCTAGAGGAAAAGTGATCTTCAGTGAAAGCATAGAGCTGAGTTGGAAAGTTTAGTGTTTTCATCTTTTATGTAAATCACAACCTTTGATGGGAGGATCATTTTGGTCGTAGTAATAATGATTGTATAAAACAAGTGTGTGCTTTTATGCAATATTTCACTGATGTGTACTATCATAATCTAAAGTAGAAAGGCATCTTCCATGTTTTAATGATTTGTTAAACTCTGTTTCAGACTTCAAGAAAATTAATAGCAATAAAAGCACAGAGAACATAATTTTTCTATATATTTTTTGCACGTTTTCTGTATAAAACACAAAATTGCTCATGTATGAAAGTAACTTTTTTTTTTCACTGTACTTGTCACTACGGTATCATAGTGTTAAGTGAGCAAGCTCAAACTTGAGCATTTTTCATTACTTAAGAAATGGAATAAAAAGTTCGATTTGATCCTAGATATCTATTGTATAGGGAAGAAACAAACATGAGAACAAGGATTGAGCTTAATTGCCAATTTTACTGTCTGAACTGCCAGCCACACAGCAGCTTTAATAACTCTGTAACCTTCTCATACTTTTAAAATACTTACTTTCTTCATTCGTGTCTAGCAAAGCAGTTAGACAGAAGAGCTGAGCTGGTTCCCTCTCCACTGTGTTGTCTTTTCTCTCATCCTTGGCTTCTGCTCTGTTGGATCTTCTGCTTATCTTCAGCTGATTCAACTTGTTAAACAAGTCAAAACCTCTTTTTTTCTCTTTATTTTGTGTGGTGTCTGACAGCTGATTTTGCACCTTGGGTCAGTTCAGCTGGAAGGGCACAGGACTGCGGGGAAGGTAGTGGGAATGTATGGCCAGGGTCAGGGGGGTGAGCAGACGCAGGAAAAGCTGCTGCAAGCGGTCAGCTGCCATGAGGTACCCATATGCTTCTGTTATCTCTGACTGCGCCAAAGTATTGAAAAGATTTCTTTAATTTATGGGGTATTTTGTCTTTGGAAAGTTTCACACTCTTCATTTTTTTGGTATTAGCAGGAATGTTTTAGCGTAACAGAAAATTGAGAAGGCTTTTGAATGTGGCTTCTCAGGAAACCCATCGATCCCTTCAAATTGTTAAGTTGGTTGCAAAAACATTTTTGTGTTGTTCGTTAATAAAATCTGTTAACTTTGGGATGGCTTTGTTTGCTTGTTTTTTTAGGTTGTCTGATATTTGTGTCAAAATAATTCTTCCATTGAGAAAACTTTTGTAATCAAGAACCATGACGGCTGCAGAGAACGTGTGTTACACCTTAATCAATGTTCCGATGGATTCAGAACCACCTTCTGAAATCAGCTTAAAAAATGACCTAGGCAAGTAATGGATGATGGTTTGAAGGATATTCCCTTTTACCTGAATTATTCTCGCATTCTCTCATTGTGCCTTTCCTAGAATATTGTTTACATTTTATAAACTCAAACAAGTCAATTTGATGTTTATTTTGTCCTCTTCATTTTTGAAATGTGTTTGTTCCTTTGTCTTCTGTGTTCTGAGAAACGTCATAATATTTATCTTGCGTACTTTGGTGATGATTCTTTTTCCCCCTTCCATCTGTGCAAAAATTTGAAATCCTTTTCTGTCTTCTGTTAGAAGTAATACCTGTTTGGGCTCGGGCAGATTTAAGCAATGCAATGGCAAGCGGCAAGTTGTCTTATCCCTTGTTCAGTGCACTGCTGTATCTTGCTGGCAGAAATGGCCGTGTTAGTATTTAATATACTTATGACATCGGAGTGCCTTGTAGTATCCTGGTATAAAAGGCTATTTAAATTTAAGCATTGAAACAGCCTTGAAATTTGTTGAACTATGTTAATTCCGGTATGGTGATCCTAGAATTAAGTCTGAACTCCATGCTTGTTCTTTAAATACCTCTCGCTTCCTCTTTATTCTTTTAGTAGAAGTACGGGTGTGAATTTTATTGATATGCTATATTGCACTCCTTCAGAGGGCATTTGTTCTCCTGGCACTGAAGATCAGTATTCCTTTTAAACTTCCTCATCTCATAAATACTGTGGTTTGTTTTCTTGGTTTTTCTGTCCTCTCTAGAAAAAGGAGATGTCAAATTAAAGACAGAGGCCTTAAAGAAAGTAATCATTATGATTCTGAATGGTGAAAAACTACCTGGGCTTCTGATGACCATTATACGTTTTGTGCTGCCTCTGCAAGATCATACTATCAAAAAACTGCTGCTTGTATTTTGGGAGATAGTGCCAAAGACCACTCCAGATGGCAGGCTTTTGCAAGAAATGATCCTTGTGTGCGATGCGTACAGAAAGGTAGCCCACTGTTTATTTCATTGCTTGTGTTCCTTTACTGGATCTTTATAAAAAAGTATATAATTTTGTTGTGTTATTTCATAAATATAGAAGTGGTTTATGCTCAGAATTTCCTTCCTAACCATTGTGTCACAGTGCCTCGGAGCTGGATAATTGTAGATAACCAGCAGACCTACAAAAAAAGGAATTTTTATGTGTTCTTGTACAACTTAGCAAAAATTCAGTGCTATTCATTTCTAGGTCAGTGAACCTCAAAGATGAGGGGCAACCTAATTACCTTCCTCACAGTGTCTTGGACCAAGCCGTGGGTCATAAAAGGACACTGGTTTTGAAAAAACTTCACTTGGGTGTATTTGGGACACTCCTAAACAAAGATAATAAGGTCCTTCAACTTCTTTGGGAATGGGTTGGAAGCAGATAAACTAATGCACACTAGAGGATAGTATCCCGTGTGCAGGAATGCCCAGCGGGTGAGCTTTCACAGCCTTAGTAATCAGAGAAAACACATACAATGCAGAGGAAAAAAATCCCCCAGGCTTTGTAAGTTTTACTGCACAGAAATATGCATTTTTAAATATTTACTGGGCAGCAGCGTTTTAAGAAGATATCTCACGATGAGACAGTGAGGTGTCGTCATGGATGTTGGGAACTTGTACCATGGGAAAGCTGAGTGTGGGAGACAGCTGGCAAGTGTGTTCATCTGAGCTTAGCAGTTAGTCTGAAGTCTGACACTTCAGATCTGTTTCTTGTTGACTTTAGGATCTTCAGCACCCAAATGAATTTATCCGAGGCTCTACTCTCCGTTTTCTGTGTAAGCTGAAAGAAGCAGAACTGTTGGAGCCTTTGATGCCAGCCATTCGTGCATGCCTAGAGCATCGTCACAGCTATGTGCGCAGAAATGCCGTGCTTGCAATTTACACGATTTATAGGTAAATACCAGAAACTGTTTAAAGTTGTGGATGCAGAAGACCATGACTAGCTTTAGTGATCCGGACAGTTTTTGAGATCTCATAAGCATTTATGTGTGGCATAAAGAGAGTGTGGCCAGCAGGTGGAGGGAGGTCATCCTCCCCCTCTGCTGTGCCCTGGTGAGGCCCCACCTGGAGTACTGCGTCCAGTTCTGGGCTCCCTGCTTCAAGAAGGACAGGGAACTGCTGGAGAGGGGACAGCAAAGGGCTACCAAGATCATTAGGGGACTGGAACACCTCTCCTATGAAGAAAGGCTGAGGGATATGCACTTAAGCCTTTGGTTCTACTCCTTACTAGTAGTTCTTTTAATTATGATTTTTCTTTTTAAAGAAATTTTGAACATCTTATACCTGATGCTCCTGAACTGATCCATGATTTCTTGGTGAATGAGAAAGATGCAAGCTGCAAAAGAAATGCATTTATGATGCTAATTCATGCAGATCAGGTAAGGATACTTGTCCTCAAACTCGTTTGGTTTAAATACTTGAAAATGAGCTAGGTAACTAGCCAGTAGTTTGTCAGTAGTTTAAATTATATCACAAAACCCCATATGTGGTAATGTTAACCCACTTATGGAATATTTGGTAACTGAAAGAGTTGAAGTAGATCTTTAGTGCTGTCTTCATTTTAAAGGAGAATTACTGTATTTGGTGAAGGCATCCGTTGGTGCCAAAAGCTGTAATTAACTTTGCCAGGTGAGCTTAATCAGATGGAGAAGTGCTCTATTACCTACTGTTTTACAGCTTTTGTAGTCATACAACAAAGAAATGACAATTTCTATTTAATGTTTTGGATTATTTGCTTTACAGGCAATTGACACTTGTGCCTGATTACTGTTAGTTTTGTCGCTCCTTTTGCCATCTATTGACAGAATGGATTAATTTACTCTTGAGGTTTACAGTGTTTTTGTAAATTTTCTTAAATTTCAGGTTGAAGGGTTGAATATATGCTGGTTTCTGTTTTGGTGTAAAATATAGCATAGTTAGCAAACTCAGAATAATTTAGAATAATGTATCTTTTTTTTGTATAGGATCGAGCTTTGGATTATTTGAGTACCTGTATTGACCAAGTCCAGACATTTGGTGACATACTGCAGTTGGTTATTGTTGAACTAATTTATAAGGTAAAAGAGAAATATTGTTGCACATTTAAAATAAATATACATGTTAAATTACATTAGATTGCTTTTTAAAAGAGGTAGAACATTGCTGGAGAACGCAATCTAGCTTGTATTTAGTCCATGTCAGCAGTATGTGATTGTTTCTTAGAGCTGAATAAGATCTGTCTCTGGAGACAATAAACTGCTCCAGTGTGCAGAGCATAGAGCAATGTGTCTCACCTGCTTTGCTGTCATGTGGACTCTGTGTTATCAGACTGTTCTTCACGGATGTGAGCAGGGCATCTGTTACAGAGGCTAGTAGAGGCTATGCCCTTCCTTTTGGTCTAAGATTTTAAGACCTTGTAGCATTGCACAGAATTGTCAATAATAGCTTTTTAATTGCTTTTGTAATTAGATTTTTACAACTGTGAATGACACTTTGGTATCCCCAGAAAAGGTTGGCACCTTTTTGCTTGATTTTTTCCTTGCTGTAAGATAATGGAGCAGTTAAGCTACACGATTGCTGTTTTCTTTTTTCTTTATGTGCCAACTATGCATTGTTCTTCTTATCTAGGTCTGTCACGCGAATCCATCAGAGAGAGCTCGGTTTATTCGCTGCATCTACAACTTACTGCAGTCATCGAGTCCTGCGGTGAAGTATGAAGCTGCAGGTACTCTAGTTACACTCTCCAGTGCACCAACAGCAATCAAGGTATAAAAGTGATGTTTTCAGATATTTTAGTGGCTTTTAATGCACTAGAATGAATACTGTATGTTGAAAGAGTGAAGGCTTTAGTAATATGGGGTGTTTAACACTTCATGTGTGAAATGCTGGCTTAAAATTGGTCGTGAAAAAAGACTGTAACTCTGTTTTGCAGACCCTGCTCTGGCAGGGGGGTTGGACTAGATGATCTACTAAGGTCCCTTCCAACCCTATGATTCTATGATTCTACGTGCAGCTAGTAGATGTTATGTCACTTTGGCAGGGCACAAGCATGAGTACTGTGCAAACTGTCATATCTAGATAGGCTAATGCTGGCAACTCTTTTAAATTGGTTCTCATCCCCTGTTGTGTACTTAAGAGCTGACCGAAAGCATGTCAGGAAATGTATCTCTTTACAACTTTCTTTGAATTGGAAATCAAGTCTGTGTATTGTAAGCTAATGCCACTCTGAGCCCTCATTTGTAACTTTTGTAACATGGTTGTGGAATCGGTGTTTACAGTGGACCAGAAGGTTTTAAAGATTTTTCTCAGGTTCATTTCTGTGATGACTCTTTGAGTAGTTGCTTTTAGTAGAAGGTGTCTTTTCCTGAATTTCTCTCAGAAACTTGCCAGTTTCTTCTCTTCTTTACTTAAAAAATATTTTTGATCCTTTTAATTGTAGGCAGCTGCCCAATGCTACATAGATTTGATTATTAAAGAAAGTGATAATAATGTGAAACTGATTGTTTTGGATCGACTGGTTGAATTAAAGGAGCATCCCTCCCACGAACGAGTGTTACAGGTATGTGAGCTGTCTCTTTTCCTGTAAGCTTATTGAAAGCTTTACTTTCCTAAACGAAACTTAAAGGTGGTGTGATGTGTGTCAAAATGTATTTCTGCAGTGCAAATCTTCTGTTGATATGTCTTTGTTAAAAACATACTGGATAGACTTTTATGTTACGGCTCGCTGCTTTTGTTGTCCGCATAAGAATTAACAATGGCAAAATGCTGTCTTGATTGGAAGACTTAATGATGTGTATAGCATGGTAGAATTTTGTGTAAATGTAGAACGTATTAAATGAACACTGTGAAGTTCATAACGCCCTGAGTATCTTGCTTGCTTGTCAGTAGACTATATACAATGTACCCAGAAGGTCTTTGAAAATCACTGAGTACTGAAAATTAGAATTGAATGAAAAGAAAGTCATTTAAAGCTGCAAAGTAGTTATCATTTTGTTGTTGTTCCAGGACCTAGTTATGGACATCCTCAGAGTGTTGAGTACCCCAGACCTAGAAGTACGCAAAAAAACCCTTCAACTGGCTCTGGATCTTGTCTCTTCAAGAAATGTGGAGGAGGTAAAGTATATATTACTTTTGTTTCACTACACTGTTTTTTATTCTTTGGAAAAATATGTGACTTTCTTCAATTTTATTTGATCTTCTATGCAGCTTGTGATTGTTCTGAAGAAGGAAGTGATTAAAACTAATAATGTGACGGAGCATGAAGATACAGACAAGTATAGACAGCTGCTTGTTCGTACATTGCATTCCTGTAGTGTTCGGTTTCCAGATATGGCTGCAAATGTTATTCCAGTGGTATGAAATGTTTAATTATATTGTCATTAACTATGTTCTAGTTATACCCAAAACCTGGAGAATAACTGTAGCTGAGGTGTCTCTGTTTGTGGCCTGCCACGAAACAATGTGTATTTTTAATCCCTAAAGAAATAGGGGATTTTTGATGCTGTAGTTATTTATCTTCTGAGATTTTATTTTTAAATACTTTTGAAGAACATGAGCTGAAGAGTACCTTTACTTAGAAGTGCAATGATTTTTATCATTAGAAAAATGATTTGGGGATTATGATAATTGGTAATTGATTGGAATGTACTTAAGGTTTTTTGACTTCAGCTTTGTTTAATGGGAGATACATATGCAGTTTTATTTTTCTGAATGTAAGAGGAAAATGCTGTTGTACAAACTTATCTGTGCTGCTATTTGTGCTCATGTTTTCGCACTTTTGTGCTAGCTGATGGAGTTCCTTAGTGATAATAACGAAGCGGCAGCTGCTGATGTCTTGGAGTTTGTGCGGGAAGCGATCCAGCGATTTGATAACCTCAGACCTCTTATTGTTGAGAAGATGCTTGAAGTCTTTCACGCTATTAAATCTGTCAAGTGAGTCCAAAACATGGTATCAAACAGACATTGGAGCACCGTGTGGCTCGCTTGCATTGAATGTGTATTGCCATTAAATATCTACCAAAATCTTTGCAGCCCATGCACAAAGAATAACTGAAGCTGAGATATTTTGAGGGTAGATGATTTCTAGGTACAGCTTCATTCTTGTCTGCTTGTACAAAAGATATACTGGGTGCTTGTTGCATTGAATTAAGAAACTAAATTCACACTTCTTTTTTATGATGGAGTTGATAATTTTATTTCCACTTGCTAGGAGATATTATTGTTGATAAAGGCCAGCTTTAAAGTGATATATTTGTTAAAACAGAGTTACTAAGGGATTATTGCAGCAGGATTTTGAGCTTGTAGGCAACTTACTGTACACTTATTAGAAAACCCAGTCTAACGTAGCCTGGTCTTTGCAATCTGCAAAGCTTCTTTAGTACCTTTCAGGGCTTGGTTTTCTGATGGGTCTGCAAAGGTTGAGTCATATATATCAAGACAGCACTCTGCCATTCCTCCAATACACAGGAAGCTCTAAATCCTACCTCCATCATCATCTCATTAAGTGGGGAAAAAACCCTCTGAAGTTTTGCAGTTTTGTTTTTTTTCCCCTGTAATCTTCATTCCTTTTTTTTTTTCATTTTCTTCTGTCTGAAGGAAAAGGTAGTTTGTCTCGGTTAACTGGACAAATTACAGCTGACTTTATTAACCTACAGTAGAGTCACTTCATTATGATTGTACTGAAATTTAATTTTGTGACTATCAAGAATAACACAGATGTGAATAAATTTTTAGCAGAGGGTATATGTCATTTGATATACTTCTTCATTAGTTTATTAAAGCTGTGAGGATGATTGCTCTTGATCAAACTTGCTTTCTCTCAGTCGCGTCCTCTTGAATTTGTCAAGGCTGGCCTTTACCACCCGACCGTAAATCACTTCCCTTGATGCTAGTTTGAGTAGTATCATGAATACATGACTTAAGTTACTGTTCTTGTCTTAGGATTTATCGAGGAGCTTTATGGATCCTTGGAGAGTATTGCAGCACAAAGGAAGATATACAGAGTGTAATGACAGAAGTTCGCAGGTCACTTGGAGAGGTGTGTTTACTTCTTTGGGCTAGCTCTTTGTGGTTTTACTTACTATTATGCAGTGTGTTTTCTGAGAAAAAGGTATTTTAAAAACATTAGGTAAGATACAGCAGGTAAGCACAAGCACAGCACTTGTGTAACGGTGTGCGCACAGGAAGTTTAAAGTAAAAACTAGTTAGAATTTTGCATTCATTACTAATTGTTTTTTAAAGTAGCATAGCTGAAGCTAGTATATGCTGAGGGTAAGTGATACCTGTTAAGAGGGGAGATGAGAAATTCCTTATTTCTGAAAATTATGGCGGTTTTAAGGTACAATTTAATTATATCCACTAACAAAGAAGAATGCTTTAAGTCTCGGCTGTTCTGAGAGCGATCTAAGACAATCTGTGTGATGTGAGCTTCATTGCATGACTAGGAGGCTTCTGTATATATTTCAACATCAGCCTGTCACCTTAAGATTTCTCAAAACTGTTACACTGTAACTGACCTTTTACTTATAAAAACCTTAACCGTGGAGTAGTTTTTCTTAAAACCTTCTGCAGAACAAGCCCATCTTTTTTATATTAATTGTAACAATTGTTTCCTGTTTGTTTCTAGATCCCAATAGTAGAATCTGAAATCAAGAAAGAAACTGGTGAGCTAAAACCTGAAGAGGAGGTGTCTGTCAGTCCAGCCCAAAAATTGGTGACAGAGATGGGCACTTATGCAACACAGAGTGCTCTCAGTAGTTCCCGACCTGCCAAGAAGGAAGAAGACAGGTATTCAAGATTTCATACTAGGCCAGGAGTGACTTGGTTAATTTTATTTTTTTTTACAGTGTTATTCTCTCTCATGCAGAGTTCAGTGGTTGAGGCAGTTTCCTGTTTTAAGTTATTATCCCAAGCAGATGGTATTTAATAGGAAGTTGCCTAAATGCTTAGGATTTGTAATCAAAGCTTACTGCATATCAAAAATTAATTATTAATCATGGTATGCTAAATTCTAGTTGATTCTTTATAATTTATACATAAAGTCCCCTCACAATTTAATTGGCTACAGAGGTGTTGCCTTTAGATGAAAACATTTTATTTTTTCTTAATATCACCTTGCACTATTTAATGCTTACTATAGTTTATTTCATTGGTAGCTAGAACTATTGCTGTATTTCCTTAATTGCTGCAGATGGCCTACATCACCTTGACTAGTCAGTGTCATCTCAGAGCCCAATGAAATTATTACACGTTACACTTTTCACTCCCTGTTCCGTGTGGAAATGGCTATGTGACTTGTGAATCTCTTTATATCTGGAAAATTACTTCTAGATTAAAAAAAAAACCAAAAACAAACCAAACAAAAAACTTCTGAGACCTTTCAAGCTTGTTTTGTTTTACAGTATTCATGTTAGGTATGAAGATAAGTAGGTTAAAGAGTGTCACCCAAAACTAGTTTTCTAATTATCATCTGTCTTTGCAGACCTCCGTTACGAGGATTCCTGCTTGATGGCGATTTCTTTGTTGCAGCTTCTCTTGCTACAACTTTAACTAAGATTGCTTTACGATATGTGTCTCTAGTTCAGGAAAAGAAGAAGCAGAATGTAAGTCAACTGTTGTGCTTTCAGTGTAGTTGCAAAGAAGAGCTGGTTCTTGCCTCTTCTTTTAAACAGATGCAAAATGGATTAAGTCCAAAGCGAAGTGCCAATTACGTGGTTGGATAATAATGATAATTTGGGTCACGGACACTGCTTTCCAGACGCTCTAGAAAGTCTAAATCATGCTGCTTAGTTTCTAGATAATAAGTACTAAAAAAATAAGTAATCAAATCCTAAAATCTCTGAGCAGATTAACATGCACCTTTTTGTAAATAAGTTGGTGTCGTGGTTTAACCCTAGCCAGCAACTAGGACCACAGAGGCCGTCACTCACCCCCCTTTTTCCCCCCAGAAGGGTAGGGAGAAGAGGGGAAAGGGGGGGAAAAAAACCCTCATGGGTTGAGACAAAGACAGTTTAATGGAACAATAATGCAAAAGGAAAAGAACAGCAATATTAATGGTAAAATAATACACAAGACACAAATCAGTCTCACTGCCTAGTGAATTGGTTGCCCAGTCTGACTCAAGCAGGGATCACAGATTCCACACCCCCTCAGCCAAACCCTATTTATATCCCAAGCATGACATCTATGCTATGGAATATTCCATTGGCCATGCTATTGTTCTGTCTATGCTCCTTCTCAGCTTCTGTGGGAGGCTGGAAAAAGTCCTTGACTAGTATAAACATTACTTAGCAACAACTAAAACAATATGCATTACTGACATTCCTTTCATAGAATGGTTTGGGTTGGAAGGGACCTTAAAGATCATCTAGTTCCAACCCCCTGCCATGGGCAGGGACACCTCCCATTGGACCTAGTTGCACAATCCAGCCTGGCCTTAATACCAAATCTGAAAACACAGGAACTACTAGAAAGAAAATTAGCTCTCTCTCAGCTGAAAACAGGACAGTCAGAAATAAATATTTCTGTAAAGCTGTGTAAAATGCAATAACCTCCTTCCATTCTCTTTCCTTTGTCCTCCTCAGTCCTTTATTGCTGAAGCTATGCTGCTGATGGCCACTATTCTCCATTTGGGAAAATCCTCTCTTCCCAAGAAGCCAATTACAGATGATGATGTGGATCGTATTTCCTTGTGTCTGAAAGTTTTGTCAGAATGTTCTCCTCTCATGAATGACATTTTCAACAAAGAATGCAGACAGTCCCTCTCTCATATGCTGTCAGCCAAGCTAGAAGAGGAGAAGCTTTCCCAGAAGGTGAGCTATTTTAAATGTGTAACCATAAACACTTGGAAATTTTTACGTATGTCCACATCCAAGCAGATCCCAGAAATGTTGCCATTTGACTGTAAGTCGGCCATTATTTGACTGTGTTTCTGCACTAAGGAGTCAAATTCATCCTGAATTTTTGAATGTTTCTCTTCCTGCAGAAAGAATCTGAGAAGAGGAATGTGACAGTTCAGCCAGACGATCCCATTTCCTTCATGCAGCTTACTGCTAAAAATGAAATGAGCTCAAAAGAGGACCAGTTTCAGCTTAGCCTTCTTGCGGCAATGGGAAACACGCAGAGGAAAGAGGCTGCTGATCCTCTTGCATCCAAACTTAATAAGGTAATGTGGAAGTCAGTGGTTTAATTACGTACACTTTGTGCTGCTTATGCACAGGATCAGCTTTGGGAGTCGTAGACTGGAACTGATGGATGAGGCTATGCTGGTTGATTGGTAAGACCCACATATTTCCTCGTTAGGGAAAGAGAAAAGCCCTTGTGCTTCAAGTTGTTACCTTCTTCACGTGAGACGGGAAGAATAAGGAGGAGACTTGGAGAGTGCTGAGCTGGTGGGATGTGGAGAAGAGATTAAGATGCTCACTGGTCTGAAGAGCCCAGTAAACTTCACAGGGAAGAGAGCAGGGATGTCACAAGTCATTAAGAACCCCTTTCTTTCTTTGGCTGCCATATCTTATTGCCACGTGCAGCACATCCTTGTTTCAGTTTATACCTTTTTTAGCTGCTGGTTACCAGGACCTGCAGAGAAGGTCCAAAAAGTAGTCGTCTCTTGATTCAGTCATTAGTGACAGCTAAAACCCCAAGTTTTCTATTCTTTGAAAGCCTGGATTAATTCTTTTTATTGTTTAAAGTTACCTTTTCATTTTAAGTCAGCATTTTTTTGTCCTACTGATCATTTTTAGAATAAATGACATTACAGTCCATATTTCAGGAACTTAAGTAAATTCTATTCAGAATATATTTCATCTGGAGAGGTTTTGTAATTGCCATGTATACACAAAAAGACTTGTGAAGGAAGGATGCAGTTAAATTTATTTGTATGAATAATATGGATAGTTACCATGTGTTTAGCTGTCGATTGATGACTTTTTTTTTCTTTCACAGGTTACTCAGCTGACAGGTTTCTCAGACCCTGTCTATGCAGAAGCGTATGTCCATGTCAATCAGTACGACATTGTGCTGGATGTGCTTGTGGTCAACCAGACCAGTGACACTCTGCAGAACTGCACACTAGAGCTGGCCACGCTAGGTAAGGAGGGCTGGTGGAAGCAGGGCACCCGGTGAGGAGCAGTGGGGTGCTGGGCATTGGCACTTGCTTGTGAGGAGTTTCTGAAACACTTCTAGATATGTACAAATTTGTGCCAGCTAGCTGCCATTTTGAAAGAATGCTTTTGAATGCCTTAAAAATATATTTTCTTTCAAAAGGTGGAAGACTTGTATCTACTGGCACTGATAATACTATCTGATGATATAAACCGTAGTCAGATCTTGAACTTTTTGATGCTTTTTTTCACTAGAAAATTAGTATTCCATTTCCCCTTCTCCCCTTTTCCTGAAATACGGACAGGTTGGGGGTTTTTTATATACTTATTCCCAATTGCTCTGTTACCATAGAGTAAGAGGAAAAACTCCAATTTGATATGGAGCAGCTGTCAGGCAATGGAAAGCCATCTGCCCTAGGTGGTTCTTAGACTCAGCCTGAAGTATTTAAATACTGCGTATACTCAGCTGAAACCATCCCTCTACCAACAGCTGTACCAGACGCTTGCTTGAACAATACGGAGACTTCATTAACTACTTTTAGGGGAGGGACTGGAACAGATAATCCAAGAACAGTAGCCGGTTTCCTATTAGTTAGCTTCTGTTTTGGCAGTCAGGAGTTGAAATATGTGTACAATGTACTAGGAGAACACATTACACACTTTTAATTGACGTAATGACTGCAGGGGCATAACCTTCCTCCCAATCTTTTGTTAATCATTTGATTAGACTAACAATGGAGATAAATAAAATGAATGTATTATTTAATAAGTTGTAATTTTCTATTTATCAGCTCAGTAAAGTGGAAATCTGTATTTCCCAGTTGGTGTCTTCAGGTACATTGCAAAAACTGACTTGATGCATCACACGTGTGTGTAGAGCTGAAGCTGTTCAGGCTGTGTTCTCAAACTGCACAGTTTGATAGAACTAAGGACTCTTTTACAATCACTTGCTAAAGGATTAGGAAAAATACATCTCTTACTGTTTCCTGGGAGCAATTATATTCAAAATCAAGGTGGTACTTTGACCTGTTTATGAATAGCTTAGTGCATGTAATGCTGGACATTGAACTTTGGTTTTGAGACACTTGACTGTAGGATTAGGTATTATGGTGTTGTCAGTGATTAAAACACAAGGTAGAATTAACCATTTCCTGATTGTTAAAAATTTAATACAAGACGCCATCCAAAGCCCACTTAAATTATTTTCCCTTGGAGGCAGAAAACTGTGGAAAAAAAAATAAATAATCCAAATCAACAAATCCCTTTATGGTAGTTTTTAGTGCAACTCTGTAGACATTAGAATTGAGTAACAAGAAAATTAAAAAAAATCTTCCAAAAGCTGAACTCATTAGGTATTGTTAAATTTTCCCTGATCCCCATCTCCCAATTTCTTTACACAGGTGACTTGAAACTTGTGGAAAAACCATCTCCTCTGACACTTGCTCCACATGACTTTGCAAACATTAAAGCTAATGTCAAAGTCGCTTCAACAGAAAACGGAATAATTTTTGGTAATATTGGTAAGTTTACAATTCAGTGTTGCAAAATTAACATTAATGTAGCATTTCTTAACTGCTTAATGAGCTCAAAAATACTTAAAATACTTCATACTGGAAGAGGAAGTTAAATGGTCTACAGTGTATGAATATTTTTGTCATGATTTTTAAAAAAATTATATTGCTTTTACTTAAAATTATAGTAGGACGTGTTACCTTTAGAAAGATTGTCAGCATGATACGTAAGCCCAAGTCTCTGAATTTGCAATGAGCTGGGCAGCCTGGTCTGAAACACCAGGATACTTAAAGTTTTGTGTCAACTGAGTGAAGCACTCAAAGGGAGAGAGGTCAGCAATGAGACTGAGCAGGGGGTGACTGTTGTTAACTGGCAGGTGGTAACTGAGCACTGTTATTTAGTGCAAATTCACTTTTTTTTTTTCCAACCATTAAGGTGGTTTATGTTTTTTATTGCAGTGTATGATGTCTCTGGAGCAGCCAGCGACAGAAACTGTGTGGTTCTCAGTGATATTCACATTGACATCATGGATTACATCCAACCTGCTTCTTGTACGGATGCGGAGTTCAGACAGATGTGGGCGGAATTTGAGTGGGAAAACAAAGTTAGTTTTATTTTTTGTATGTTATTTGGAGTTTTTGTTGATGAGGTATAATTCTGTTTCTTGTTTCAACATCAGCTTGTTATATCAGCATTGTGATATAAACCTCATTCAACATCCACGTTGGATGTTGGCCTCAAGTAACTCATTCTGTTACTGTTATCTTACCTGTTTCACAAGCTTAGTGATGAAACAACCGGTTTTATTCTTACGAAAGAGGTATTGAGCCTTACCTTCTCTACAGAAGGTGTCTGAATTGCTTGGTGATTGCTGTGTATTTTTCCTCAAAGGCAAGATAGCAACAAGTATAAATTTATGCTGAGACTGCAGAATTGGTCATACTACTTAGCCTCTCTGGTTCTGAATTATGTTGTCGAGGGGTTTTTTTGGGGTGGGTTATTTGTTTTTTCCCCACATCGTAGGATGTTTTGGTTTGTAAGGGCCATTTTAAAGATCATTTAGTCGGGCCCCGCTGTCATGGGCAGGGACATCTTTCACTCGATTACCTTGCAATGCAGCTGTAGCGTACAGAATGGGTATGGGCGCTACGTAAGACCAACATAGTGATAGGTACACTTAATATTAGAGGCTGCCCAAACTGTTAGTTACAGACCTGTTAAAAAGGATTTAAGGGAGATAATCTCATGCAACAGAGCAACATAATTTAAGAATGGAGTAGAAACATTGAAACAGAATGGGAGATATTTTACACAAACTGTAGCCTTCTTTACTACATGTATTTATGTGTATTTACATGAGAGTGGATTTAACTTCCCTCAAAGGGAACTTATAAACACTAAAGTTTGATCCTTAATACATGAAGCTGTAGCAATTTGTAAACTACACCTAAAAGATGTTAAAAAGCAATTTAAACAAGACCTACAATACTTACTATGAGGAAGCCAAGGCAACTCAGAGAGCTTTGTTGCTAGAAGGGGAAAAAACAAAAGCAACTTTTATCACTGGTTAAAAGTGAGCTTTTGGACTAGATACCATTTTTTCTCCTGCTGGCAATGTGTAAGCTATATTCAGTCTAGAGTATACTAGTTGCTTTAGGAAGTCTACGTGTTCAGCAAAGTATCATATTCCCCTAATACCTTTTAGAAATAGCATGGAATTCCCCCCATTTATCAAGTGGATGTCAGGAGGTGAAGACTTTATATTATGCCACCACATACTGTGATTTGGAGGTAGCTTACTGAATGTGGTGTTCCTCAAGGAGAAATGTAGTGGTGATCTTCTTTATAGAGTCCTGAAGAAGAGATGGTTTCCAAAATGCCTGAGATGCCAAGTAAAGTAATTGCCATTTTTTTCCCTTCTTGAAGGTTACAGTGAATACCAACATCGTTGATCTAAATGAATACTTACAGCACATACTGAAGTCGACCAATATGAAATGCCTGACTCCAGAGAAGGTGAGTTATTTGCCTGAAGGCTTTGACACCCTTTTTAGTTTGTGTGCTTTGTTGGATTTGTTATGCGTTTGTTATAAATATTATTAAAGACATTTGTTTACAATATGAAATAGTACATATACTTCAAAGTTTTTAAATGAGTGTTCTGAAGTGAGTAAAAGCAAGTTAATGTTATCAAAATTCTGTGTTGCTTAATCACTTTAGCTGTTTCTCACCCAGTTAGAAAATCAGAATGTCTGTCTTAATTTGTAGTAGCTAAGCTGTTGTATAGATTTGATGGAACCACTTGTTTTTATACAGGTGTCATTATTTTTGTTAGCTCCAAGTTCTGTCCTTCTCTGTCAAAATTTACCTTTCTTTTGCCAATTTAGCCTTTTTTGTTTGAACGCAATATATAGAATAGCTATTTGCTTTTAAAAGAAAGTGTATAATAGTTATTAGCTGATATATGTGTAGTAGCCAAAATAGGTGTAGTAGCTATTTATCTTCTATTTATCTTCTTTACCATTTTACCGTTCATTAAATCAGATCAAAAAATCCCATCCTACCTTGTTTTGATTAATATTGTAGATTAGATATCTTTCAATATTAATTTTAGAAAAAGGCCATGACTGTACCCCCTCACATGATTCTTACATTTTAAAAAATGTTGTGTGCAAAGAAAGAAGTTTAAATGTTAAATACTGATATTTGCCTAGCTATATGTAGGATGAATTAAAATGTATTTCAAGTTTTTTGGCCTTTCTAAAGAGTTCAAATGGGCTTTTTCTAGGCACTTTCTGGTTATTGTGGCTTTATGGCGGCCAATCTTTATGCGCGTTCCATATTTGGAGAAGATGCACTTGCAAATGTCAGCATTGAAAAGCCAATTCATCTTGGACCGGAGGCACCTGTCACTGGTCACATACGAATCCGTGCAAAGAGTCAGGTAATGTACTGTTTCTCGTTGTCACTGTCAAGAAAACGTACTGAGCACTCCAAGAAAACTTGCAAAATTTTTGGATGCTAGCTTCTAGTATTTGGTACATGGGAAAATTTTTAGGGAAGAAGAATATGGAAACTTCAGCCTTAGTTTTAAAAACTATCTTAGACACATTTTGTGAGGAAAAGATGTTTTTTTAGTTAGGCGTAATCATGCTCTAAAACCATATTATGCAGTTTCTCTCCCAGTGCATTATCATGAAATAGGCCTTTGGGCCAAGATTTACTTATTTTATGCATAGCGCTGCAAATAAGATAGCATACTTGATTTGCTTTTAAATGAAGAGCAAATGCTCCCCCCCAAGGTTTCATGATCTGTTTCCCACTGAATTATATATTTCAGTTTCATGTAACAAGGAAATTTTATGATTACATGATTACAGCATGTAATTGCTGTTCACTGTTTTTTTTTTTTTAAAACAATGAAGCAAACCCCAAAGTCTCTTTCAGCAGCATTATGTTCTAAAGGTACATCTATGAGTTTGCTTTGGATTTTAGAGCTTCTGCCTTCTGACTAAAAAAGTGCAGAATTTGGAACTGTTTAATAGCAAAAATGTTAGTCTACCAATAAAAGTATTTTAAACAGTGTACAGTAAAGGACTGCCTGAGAACTTTCACATTCGTCACATGAAACCATTTAGTTTGTGATGTCATTTTAAAGATTTCAGAGTGGTTCATTTTTACATAATGCTGCTTGCAATTATATATGCCAACTTAGTTTCATCTTAAGATCATTCTATTGTTGATTAGGTGGATTTATTTGCGCAGCTTCTTTTCAGATTTCTTCACTTTCTATGCAATATTAATATGGTTCTGTGATTAAATTATTTTCTATAGTTTTAGTGCATTGAGTGCTAGTATCAGCACTGAGACTTTCAACAGCTGAATTTCAGTAACTGGACTGATAGTTGTAAATTCTGTAGTGGCAGCATGCTTTCAATTGGTGGGAGGTCAAAAGGCTTACATTTTTTCCTTTTTCTGCCTTTTGTATTGATAACAGATTTAGCAGTTGCTAGATCACATTCAGATTTCATTATTTCAATAATAGATGTAGATCTAGCCTTTACCTGGTGTTATGAAGGTGTGCACTATAATGTATATAAATACATGAACAGTTAGAAATACTTTAATTTCCATGCCACTAACTTCATAGATTTCTGTATATAGAACTTAAATTTTGATATAGATAAGTCATTTTGAAGTATCTGTGTCATGAATGCCTTCTTTCTCTTCCTTACAGGGAATGGCCCTGAGTCTTGGAGATAAGATCAATCTGTCTCAGAAGAAAACAAGTTTATAAATTTTACCTAATGTCTTTTCAGGTCTTTTTCAATTTAACCTTAGGTATGTGGCTTTTGGGATCCAGAACATCTTATATTCTTCAGTGTTCTGTAATTGTAGAAGCCAAGCTTTTGAGCTGAAAGCATTCCAGCGGATAATTTATAGGTTCTCCATGATTGATACTGAGCAAAATTTTAAATCTCCAGGTTTTTTTTTCTTTGTCCTGGAAGTCATGTTTCCTTTGTCTCTAATATATACTGATGCTCATAGTACAATAAACGAATTATGCCAGTATTGTTTTGTCTGTAAATTATAAACTCTGTATTGTTTGATCAGTGTTGAATATCTGGGAGGGGTATTTTGATACTCTAAGAAAGTGTGAGTGTGTAATAGCTTAAGTGTGTACAATAAGGACTAGGCCTGACTTGTGCAAATGTGTGATCATGACTCTTAAAATGCTTAAAATACTCTGGTATACTTAGGAGAATATAGATAATTAACAGCTAAATCAAAGGCTCTAATGTTCTAGGTGGTTGGTTTAGTAATGTAATCACTTGGCACAGGTGAACTTGTAATATCAGAAAAGAGATTGTCAAAATTCAGCTCTTCCCAGCAAGTAGTAGAACCTTGAACTTTGTTTTGGAAATGCTTTCCTAACAGCATTACCATCAGTAACGTAACATGGCTGGTGGTGTTCTTATTTTTCAGTTAACAGAAAAGACAGCCAAGTGCAATATTAAAGCTGTAGCAACATGAGCAGTAGTTTCAGTGAATGCAGCCATTAGCCACGTGTGTAAACTCAGGAAGGAAGGATTCAGACTGATTATGATCTCGCAGTGAATTGAACCAAGCTGAGGAATTGCGGAAAAGGAAGAGTTGTGAGTGACGGTCAGGTCAGGATGTGGGAGTGAGTTAACACCATTTGGCTACTAAATGTTATGCAGTTTAGCAGTAGATTAAAACATAAACCCATCAGATTGAAAATACTTTTTGCTGAATCTGTTGAGTATTAATTCTGAATTTGTTAAATTGTTGTAAGCATTAATTCTACAGAAGAGTCCCCAGAGCCAACAGTACTCTTCCAGTTGGCAGCACGTCCCGCTGCTGAAGTTGAACAGCTGTGCCCTGCTCCAATAGGACAGCAGGGAACTGAGTTAGTATCCCGAACAGCCGATTCCCAAAACATTTAAGGCCTCAATGATGAAAGTACTTATTTTCTACTCTGAATAAGCACAGGAAGGAGCACACATGTAAATTCTAAAATGGAAGAGTCTAGTCTTCTGTATTTTATGCGGCTAAATGATAGCCCTAGAAGTACAATGCAAAAAATGGGCTAATAAGTGACACTCATAAATATGACATTCATAGAATTCATGTTAGGTTCACTTTTCATTCTAATCCTGTCCTTAAGTTTAGGTACTAGAAGAAAGTAGCTTGCCCATAGTAAAAGATGGGGCATATCTGTTAATAGCTAAAACTTTGCACTGATGCAGCTGCACAATTCTGAATTTCTAGTACATAAAAATCATAAAATCAGTACAAGTCTGGTAGTAGTTGTTTTTTAAGCCCATAGCCATCAAAGCCATGCTGTATCTAACAGTACCAAAGTCTGTGTTACTGTACTCTGGTGTGCACCCCTCTAGTACAGACAAGTCTGTACACCTGCTAAGGCTATGTATTTTGTTAAATATTCTAGATTTGAAAGATGGGACTTCCAAAGCTATGGTGTGTTTATTTTACCATTTTCGTATAGGCACACACCTCACACTTATTACATACAATAAGAAAAAGGAAAGAGCCTTAGGATAAACATGGCTGTTGCCACGAGTTTGTCTGAGTAGAGGAAAAAGAACCTTGAAGTAGCTTCTGAAGGCTCTGATGACCGTGGGCACTTCTGTGAGCATCAAATGTGGTCTTGAAATGTACAGGTGACAGTGATGTATGTTTTGAGGATAAATAGTAGATATTGTTGACCCTGTTATGATCATGTGATTTTAAAAAACTTTACCTGCTGTAGTGGGGGGTGTCTGTTTTTTTTTTTACTCCAGTGAATGTTAGATACAGTAAATCAGCAAGGTGGTGCAGCACGGTTTTTCCTGAGCAACCTGTTTGGTTTGCATGTTTAGAAATCCCTTTTTAGTTCTGCCATTGTTTTACTTTTTAATGAGGGCTGCAACTGGTGCCTCACCTGATACCAGCAGGAGCTGAAGCTCTGGATATGCAGGTTCTGCCTTGATAATGAAGTTATGTCTCTACATGAAGTGACAGCAGTTGTGTTGCCATCTGTGATATTATGCCAGATTCACAAGGATATAGCAGAGATAATCAGATTGTGATCTTAATTGCATAGTGCTTCATAATTTGGGAGGGATGATAGGAGAAAAGCACAGGAGTATGTAGCATGTGCTCTCCTGTGAAATTCCGTGGATATTGCTATGCTGCTTGGGGGTGCGTGGGGGGCATTTTATTCTCCACTCACTTTAAACCAAACCAAGAGAGAAGAAAATCCTAGGATTCCAGCAAATGGTTTCATCTCTTCACAAAGACTTTGTGATTAGTAGGACACCACCAGAGACTGAGGTATAACTGCGTGTGCCGGTATCCTGACTGGTGTGAATGAGTTGGATTTGCTGACCACAGCTAAGGAAAGGATGTTTTTGGAGGAGGAGGATGACTTCCAGTATCTGTTACCCAAGCCCTGTTTCAGTCACAATGTGCTGTCCTTCTTGGAGAATAGAAAAACGTCCTGGCATATGCAGATGTCCATATTTCTTGTGACATCTAGTCAGCTGGGAAGTACGCATAATTTAGCTTTGTTTAGGATGTCTTTTGCTGTCTGAACTTTATGCAAGGACATGAAAACACCTGTTCAGCAGAAGCTGCCATGACTTTAGGATTCATTTTCCACCTGTCATGCTTTTCAGTAGCTCTCCTGCAGAATTGGTCTTGCATAGAAGTTTTCATTGGTGGTGGGCATTTTTTCAGTAGCCAGAACACTAAAAACGTTAGATGTGTATTTCATGTCTATAATTCAGAGATGAAATTTTATCCTTTTATGTATATCCTATTATGTTTTGGCTAAACTTTTGCTCAGTAGCTCAGGTAACAGACGGGTTCTAGTTGAGAGCACCTCTTCCTAAAGAATGAGAGACATTTTCTGTGTCTGCCTGCGTACGCAGACAGGATTCTCAAGTGGTGTCATTTGAGAGTTGTGGTCCACTGGCCATTAGCCACTCCTGGGCAGGCCCCTGTGCTCAGTTCCCGTGTCACTGCTGAAAAAACCTGTACTTGTGGCAGCTGCCACAACCACTTACAGGGAAAGGGAACAGGAGGAAAGTTGATGTATGATTATCCTGGTTCCATGAGGAATAGCAATTGCGAGCAAATAGGAGAGCTGAGAACCACAGATGCACCACTGATCACTTTAAAATTTGCCATTCTAGGGAGAAGGGGAACTCTTAAGTAATTGCTAATGAAGTGTTTGATCAACATCAATGGGGTGCGAAACATTTCCTAGATACTAGAGCACTGTTCTGCATATACAAAGGAGTACCTTGCACACACTATCCTACTGTAGGATCCGCTTGCAGCTTTTTCATTGCAAGCTGGTGTATGACTGTGGCTGTGCTGTGCTGTTCAAAACTTTATACAAGGAGTTTACTAATCTCTTTTCTGAGCAGCAGTAAGTTATGTACTACATCCACTGTGCTTGGGTAAGGCAGTGTTATTCCACAACTCTATATTTCGGAAGCTTGGGTAAGAAGGGGAATAAATTCCCAGTAGGTATAAATGGAACAAGAAAATGATACTTTTCTGTTAAAAGTTTTTGAAAATCATTGCGTGATGGAATGCTGGCATAGCAGGAAGTCGGCTTCTCCTATGCCCCTGCTCCTAACATAGAGCTGCTGCGAGTCAGCGCCGGACTTCTTTGTTCAGGGCCCAATGAGGATGTATATTTCTGTCCTGTTTAGCTGATATGTGAGAAGCAGGAACGATTATCTCATGGCAGGCATGATATAGACAACTCTTGGTTATCATAGAATCATAGGGTTGGAAGGGACCTTAGTAGATCATCTAGTCCAACCCCCTGCCAGAGCAGGGCCACCTTAGAGCAGGTTGCACAGGAACCCATCCAGGCGGGTTTTGAATGTCTCCAGAGACGGAGACTCCACCACCTCCCTGGGCAGCCTGTTCCAGTGCTCTGCCACCCTCAAGGTAAAGAAGTTCCTCCTCATGTTTAGGTGGAACTTCCTATGCTCAAGTTTGTGCCCATTACCCCTTGTCCTGTCACTGGGCACCACTGAAAAGAGCCTGGCCCCATCCTCCTGACACCCACCCTTCAAGTTATCTAGGAGAGGAAGGGCTCATCCCAAGAAAAACATGAAGGTAGGTAATATAAAACAAATCAGGGCATAGGGGAACCCAGTTTGTATACTAAGCTTTAAAAAGATTTGGAAGTGGTTTTTGTAGAGATACCTTTATACAGCGCTCAGAAATGCAGAGCCTCATGTGAGGGGCATTTGCTTTGCATCGTGCACTTTTTGGCACAGAGCTGCAGCTGGAGGAAAGTGTTGAGGAGAGACCCAGCCAGTTAATCCCCATTTTGGGTAATCCGCATAGTAATACTTATCAGTTAGCTGCACCCCATCACAAATTAAGGTAGTTTATAAGGTTTTCATGTGTTGGTACACCAGGGGGTGCTGTCTCACAACTGATTACAAATGTTGATAGAGGTTTTTTAAAAAGTAGAGAGGGGAAGGAAGTAAAGGATGTGCTGCAGGTTTCATCATAAAAGCGATACAGGGTAATTTTGGCCCACTCTTGGGGTCACTTTCGGTTGGTTTTTGTATGTTTTCAGGTTGCCTAGCTATGTATAACCAGTGCACAGTGCTCCTGACAGCTCAGATTACTAATACAGTACATCTGTTTCAACACTGCCTTTTCTCTCGAGGTTTGACTTTTCTAAAGCATGATGAGATAGCTTTGGCTGTATACAGCTGGCCTAGGGAGGATCTCCGCTTTGAAAGACATGATAATGAACTCATTAAGAGAGGGATATAGGTGAAATACAGGAAATTGTAACTGACTTTGCCTGTACATTTTTTTTATTTGAGCAAAGCCATAAATATCCGTTTTATTTCACTAGATATTTCTCCTGGGGTTTTTTTAATGTGTTCTGTAGCTTGTAATTTTAACCTTTTCCTAACTCTGTGGATCATTTTTTTATTGCATCGCTGCAGTATATTTTACCAGAATAATCCACGGTTGCCAAGAATAGAATGGAGTTACTAGCAAAAAATGTTATTTGTTTTGGAAGATCGGCATAATACTTACAGCTATAGATTGTAGACATTTAATTGAGTTGCATGAGTTTGGACGTTGTCAGGAACAGTTACTTTACGTGGGGATAAAATCTGCAGTTTATGTGGCTTGCAAGTCCCTATATTGCTCTCTTCTTTTCACTGGAATGTCATTTGGAAGAAGCAGAACAAACTATCCAACACAAGAGCAGGAGAGCGGGTCTCACTGTTCCTACATCTTATTCATGGTGTTTTTCAGGTTGGATGCTTCATGTTTTCCCTGTAATATCTGATCAAAGGTCTAGGCTTTTACACAAGGTGGTCACACTAGCATCTTTTAATTAGAAGTGTAGTCTCTTCTTTTTCGAAGGTCTTACAATACCATAAAGAATTGTTAGAATTTTATCATGTTTCTGATTTTAATTACTTCCAAATTTTGAAATGCCATGTAACTTCTGTATTTACAAATGTTAGGAAACCATTTTCTTTTACAGAAATGATCATTTGAATTTCAGAATTCAGCGATGAGTTTTTAGTCCGATCTTTTAGAATAACTTTGCTGTTGTTATATTTGGGCACAAGAATAAAGAATTATTTCTACTTAGTTGTCCTTAGGCTGTATGTTATATGAGAATATGGGAATATTTTATTAATATGTAGAAACTTCACTCTAGATGAGATTGCCCATGACCTTTACTTTTTTCCTTCCTTGATTTTAAATATTTATGTGGCTGACAACTCTAGATCTCATGTACTGTCCAAAACTAACATGACGTGTTGCATAGGCATCCCTGCTTTTAATTGTTTCCCCGATGTGATTCTGTCATTCTTTCCAGTATCCATTGAATTGAGTGGGGCAAAGGGGCCAGTTTCCTCTTTCAGCTGTGCCTGCTGAAAGACGTGAAAGGGTTGTTCATATGCAGAAGCATATAGCATTTAGCAGTAGATTCTTTTTTGAGGCCAGGAAGCGTGAGTGAAGGGTGCAGGCGTGCCTAAGCCCCTTCAGACTCTGGAGGGTAGCATTGTCACTTCAGAGGTGTCCCAGCTTCTTGCAAAGTACTCTCTTTTTTTACCTGTAGAACAGGAACGTGGGACTTTTGGGCACAATGAAAGCCACTGGGTTCATGTGTTTTAATAACGTAGTGCATGGGTTTAGGTGTGAATGTGCTTTGGGTCTATAGCTCTAGTCTTGTGGTATGCACTTGGACTTAAAGCAGTTTTCCTCCTGGGTGGGACCCAGGCTGAAGTTAGGAAGCAGAGTGCTATCTAGATGCCTCACTTGTAACGTGGCTGCGAGGATCTCCAGCCGTTGGGTCTGTGTGATGTGCATCTGGGACCGGGACCTGGTGCCAGCTTCATTCCTAGTTAGGAATGAGCCTGGACACGAAGTGCCAGAATGGCAACAGGTCACACCAAATCAAAGCTGATCTCCAAGTTGGTGTCCAAGCTTCACTTCAACCATTAACTTATCTATGTCCTTCCTACCTCATTCAGTGGCTGCTGGCAGAGAAGTACCTGCCTGCTCTAGGCATTATTCCGTGCTCTGAGATCTTTCAGGCTGTTCCTGTGCCTGTCAGTAGGAGGCCACCCTACATGATGAGACATCTTGTCACAAAGACCAAATGTACACTTCTTTGTACCAGATGGCAGCTATGCTCCAGGCTTCGATCTATTAGGTCTTAAGCAGCATCTCTGCTTGTTTACAATGTTCTAATATCCAAAAACTGCAATTTGAAACGCTCCACTTAATTTACTGTGTGTTATGCACAGATCTGATACCAGCCTGGAAGGCAAGTGTCCCAGTTTGTTTGGTTAGTACAGCTGATGTTGTCACCATGTAGAAAGTGATGGTGTTCACTGTCTCCTTACAATTGGATCCATATTGACATGTATTGTTTTTCTAAGGAGAACGAGTGAATTCTTATTCTACAGTAGCTATGGTACTTTGAAATGTCATCCTCAAGGATCCTGTAGCTCTCCTTTCATCTCCACTTGTTCACTGAGCGTACCCGCTCCTAAAACCCCTGTTTCTGTAAATCCAGTCTTCCCGGGTTTACTAGGTTGCATTCAGACAGGTGTTTACCTGCTCAGAGAGCACCTACCTGCCAGTAAAAACCCCGTTGTAGGAGCATTCTGCTTTTCTGCTTCATCTGACGTAGATTGGTAGCGGTTGTCTCAGAAGAGCGATTTCACCCCAAGTACGGTAGCTGGCTCCCTGTGCCGTACTGCACTGTCCTGTCATACATGTGGCTATATCTCTCCTAACTTTCTAATGCGTACAGACCAACAATGTGATTTTAAAAGCCTGCAATTTTGTTTCTCATAGTTTACTTATATAACATAAATGTTTCTATCATAGAAACCTTTTCTCAAATTAGCAGGAATTGCCGTGGATTCCTATATGAGATTATTTTTTTTAATGCCGTATTAAACTTTCTTTTATAAAGGTGCAAGAAAATGAGCTATGAAAACCTTAAGGTGTTTGACCTGTCAATACTTCAGTGCTTGTATTTTAAAGCATGTAACGCTATGTTAACGCGTCTTTAACAAGGGATATAATTATTCCAGGGTTTGTATGCCTGCTCCCTAAGTAAGAACAGGTGTTCTTTTCCTACGCCTGTTCTCACTTACACTTCAGGCGCACAAGTTCAGCAGTGATACTATATCCAGCCTTAATAAATGTGAACGTTGCCGTAGAAACACTGTCACTTTGAGAGAGGTATGGAGTGCCAAAGAAACCTGTTCTCGCAGCATGCAGATGCTAAAAGCAGATGAAGACATTTATCAGTTAATCAGTTAAGCTTATTATTTATGGAAAATACAGATCATGTGAGACCATGGAATGCATTCGTTAATTAAGTGAAAATTCAGGAATTGTGTGTCTTCCAGCTAATTCCTCATGTGTTACTGTAGAGCATGAAGAAGCAAGCCCTAACAAATATATACTTATATTTCTGGAAGCATAAAGTAATCCCTAACTTCCCAAGTTATATATATTAAAGCAGATAGATAATGAAGCTGCAAATCTTGTTTAACCTTTGCATTTTTTGTTACCAATGTATTTTTTAATTACCAGTTTTCTTGGGAATTATTGGGGTTTGTAATTGGGGCTTGTAATTGAGGCAACCATGTTTTCTAAAGCTTGTAACTGATTTTTGTAGCAGTATTTAATGGATGGTACATGGGACTAGGTCTTGAAATGACACAGATTTCCACAATTTTTCTCATGTATGTCCAGGAGATCACCCTGGGGCCTTATTTTCATAGCTGTGGAGATATGCAGCCGCCTTTGTGAAGTGGTCGGAGATCTGTTGGTGAAAAGTTCTGTATAAAAGCTCAGTTGCCATTCTGCTTCTGAAAACCTGGTCAGCAGTCCCCGCTTCCTTCCTAGTAAATAAACGGGCAGGTAGCTGTACCAAGTGGCTGATGGTGTAGAGCCCATGGAGGTGGATCCATCTGGAGATCAAGAAGAACTAATGGAAGTGGATCCACCTCCATCATGGCTCCCCTGGCACCACAACGCTGTGCCAGGGCTCCCCTCTGTGATGCCATGGCAGAGATGTCGCAGGAGCATCTGGCCCAGTATGTGCCATTAGCTGGGAGGTCTGGTCTCCGCACCTGGCCATCCTGCAGGCTCATTCGTTACATCTCCCAGCATTGACAATTACTGTGTTGATTGCCATGGCTGGCGTAAGCCCTTCTTTCCCATCCCCCATTTCTTCCCCCTATTTAAAAAAAAACGCCAAACCCATCACCAATAACCCAAGAAAATAACAGTAAAAACGCTTTCCTCTTTTCTTGTTTGGTGCTTTAGTGACTGCATCTTGACTCCTCTTTCCTTTCCTGGTCTCCTTGGTCCAGGAAAGACACTGATATGTGGGGAGTGGGCCCAGCCCAGGTCCTTTGAGATGATGAGGGTCTGGGGCACATGGCACACAAGTGCAGGCTGAGGGAATTGCCTCTGCTTGTGAGGGTGGTGAGACACTGGAGCTGGTTGCCCAGAGAGCTATACGGTTGGAAGTGTTCAAGGTCAGGCTGGCTGGGGCTTTGAGAAGCCTGATCTAGTGAAAGATACCTGTCAGCCTCACCTCTGTGCCTGGGAAGATCATGAAACAGATCCTCCTAGAAGCTGTGGCACTTGGAGGACAAGGAGGTGGTTCAAGACAGCCAGCACGGCTTCACCAAGGGCTAGTCCTTCCTAACCAACCAAGTGGCCTTCTTCCTTGGAGTGACTATATCAGTGTACAAGCGAAGAGCTACAGATGTCATCTATATGGACTTCCGTAAGGCCTTTGACACTGCCCCCCCCCAACATCCCTCTCTCTAAATTGGAAAGAGATGGATTTGATGGGTGGACTGTTCAGTGGATGAGGAATGGGCTGGACGGTCGTGTCCATAGAGTAGCGGTCAACAACTCAGTGTCCAGATAGAAATCAGTGACGAATGATGTCCCTCAGGGGTCTGTATTGGGACCAGTATGGTTTAATATCTTCATCAACGACATTGACAGTGGGATTGAGTGCACCCTCAGCAAATTTGCCGATGACTCCAAGCTGAGTGCTGTGGTTGACATGCCTGAGGGATGGGATGCCATTTAGAGGCACCTGGCCAAACTCCAGAGTTGGGCCTGTGTGAACCTCATGAGGTTCAAAGAAGCCCAGTGCAAGCTCCTGAGCATGGCTTGGGGGTACCCTAATATCAAGACAGGCTAGGGGATGAGAGGATTGANAAACAGATCCTCCTAGAAGCTGTGGCACTTGGAGGACAAGGAGGTGGTTCAAGACAGCCAGCACGGCTTCACCAAGGGCTAGTCCTTCCTAACCAACCAAGTGGCCTTCTTCCTTGGAGTGACTATATCAGTGTACAAGCGAAGAGCTACAGATGTCATCTATANAGCTGGACGTGAGCTGGCAATGCGTGCTTTCAGCTCAGAAAGCCAGCTGTATGCTGGGCTGCATCTAAAGAAGCGTGGCCAGCAGGTCAAGGGAGGCGATTCTGCCCCTCTGCTCCGCTCTGTGAGACCCCACCTGGAGAATTGTGTCCAGCTCTGGAGTCGTCAGCACAGGAAAGACATGGACCTATTGGTCTTTTGTGGGTCTTGAGAGAGGGCCACAAAAATTATCAGAAGGATGGAACACCTCTGCTATGAGAACAGGCTGGGAGAGTTGGCTGAGAAGGCTCCGGGAAGAACTTATAGTGGCCTTTTAATACTTAAAAGGTGGCTTCTGAGAAAGACAAGGACAGATTTTTTAATAGGGCTTGTAGAGATAAGACACTGGATACGGGTTTTAAACTGAAAGAGAATAGATTTAGAGTAGAAACAAGGAAGAAATATTTTACGATGAGGGTGGTGAAACACTAGAACAGGTTGCCCAGAGGGGTGTTAGGTGCCTCGTGCCTGGAAACAGTCAAGGTTCGGTTGGACATGGCTCTGAGCAATCTTTTCTAGCTGATGTCCCTGCTCGCTGCAGGGGGGTTGGACTAGATGACCTTTAAAGGTCCCTTCTAACCCAAACTATTCTATGATTCTGTGCTTCGGTATATTGCATCAAGCTTCAGTTGCTTCAGATTGCAAAAAAACCCAAGCTGATTTAGAGAAGTTTAGAGGATCAGATCTTGCTATTGTAAAGAGGATCTGCAAATTGACATACTTTGATCAAGGAAAGACAGAAGGACTTTGTAGTCATTGAAAAGAGGAAGAGCAGTGGAGTTAAGTCTTTTTCCAAAGAGCTCTTACATGACCCCTGGAAGGTCTATCTGATTCTGCTTGATTAGATTATGATAAGCTTTTGGGGGAAATTAATTTATCCAGCTTTGTGTGATGTTATCTAATAACTATCTTTGTAAAAAAGATTAGTATCCTGGAATTGTTCAGGAATCCTTTAGTGGCACTGACGTCCACTAATTAAGTGTCCAAATCTTTCCAAAGCAAGGGAATATGTACTTTGCGAGCCTAGAATATGTTGTGCCTGATCACTGCAATTACTTGGATTCCAGGTGTGGCTTTTTATCTTCATGTTTTGCACTATACAATAGATTTTAAAATAACCTGAAACCGCATTTGATGAATTGGGAGCTTGGCAATGCAATGACATCTAAAGAAGTGATCCTGATACTAAACTCCTGGTAGTGCTCATTCACGAAGGCTCCTGCCCTAAACCACTGCTACACCAAAAGCGTGAATGACAGTGACAGCAGAGTCCTGGTGTGGAGGGGTCTGTGTCACATGATGAAAGCTTTCCTGGGTGATGTAAGAGATGCAGGTATTACAATCACATGTTTCTTCATGTTTCTTGATGACAGTCTTAAATGTGTAATAGCTCTAACATTATAGATTATCATATGAAGTTCAGTCATCTGAAAAGTATGCAGCAATGGTGCCATTCACATAGATGAGCTCCACGTAACCACTTCAAAATCCGGCTGAATTGCGTAGGTTGCCCAACGGCAATCCAATGCGCTTTTGTTTGACTGCTGTATAGATTTTATGTTCCTGTGCCTGAAATAAATTCTGGTGCTTATGACTGCGCAAAAGATACCTGTCTCTTTGGAGTTCCACTAAACCTCAGCTTTCATAAGTTAAGCAGCTACTTAGAGAAACGGGTCTTGTGTTAGTTCTTTCCATGCGGAATTTGAGGTATGGGATGAAAACAGGATCCGAGCTTGAGAATAACTGACTGATGGTCATCTCTGCCCTGCAGTTTGGATCCAAGGAAATGCAACCTCATGCACAGCTACGCTGCAACGTCAGCAATGCTGTGACCGGGTGTTAATTCAAGTTTCTTCAGTGCCAGATTTGGAGCTAGTGCCTCAGGTCATCGATAAGGAGGACAGGGAAGGTTGCCATTTGCTAGAGGCTGGTCCTGAAGTGGCAAGGAGGCTTGCTGGTGTCCCAGTCAGAGCTTCTTAGCTTAGAGCTTCTTAGAAACATGAGCAAGATGGAATCTTGAAACCTGGAGTACAAGAGGCTCGGGGCTGGCAGAGGCTGGGCTGTTGCTTCCCTCAAGAAAAGGAAAAGGAGGAATGGGTCTGAGGGCAATGGGCAGGTTGTAAATGGTTTTCCCTTTAACGCATTAATGGTGATACCTGGAGGTACTATCTATGGCTGTAAGTGCAGTTAGTGCCACAGCCTTAGCGGATATCCTTAGAACCAACCTTTGGTACCACTTGCAAATTTGCTAAAGAGGGCTAATGCAGGGTTGAATTTTAAATGAATAAGATTGATTTGTTTTAGGAGTGTGTTTCAGGAGGGTATAATGCAAAAGCATTGCAGCCCTTGTCCAAAGGGGATTAGAGGTCTCTGCCAAGGACTGTGTTGTATTTTGAAACCCAGGTACTGTATGTTTACTTACCCAACTGTTCACAACTGTACATAATGTACCAATATATAGCTGAGGGAAGAGGGGTCCTTGATTCTCCTACATCAGTAAAACCCACAGGGCGGTGCAATTCCCCCTGCGCACCGAGGCACACGTGCTCTCAGAGGATCTGAAGCTTTTTAAAAGAATCTGTGATTCTGAATTCCTTGAAAACTTCCTGAAAATTAAAAACCAATCCATTTTCTCCATCTCTGTCAAGCCATTAATGGGAATACTTTTTGTGCCCAAAGTGAAGGGCTCTGGCAGGAGACAAATGCAGTCATTTACACTGGCAGGCTCATTCTCTGCCTGACCTCACCCCAATGGCATTTTGAAAGTGTGGGCACGTTATTTTGTTCAGGTGAATCATTCAAAATTACCGTTCGTCTGAAAGAGTTTATAAAAAATTAATGGGATTTTGCAAAATAAATGGCTTCGCTAATCCTTCATCTAGCAGGTTGCTGAGAGATTAAATGAGTCTCTGAGATGTTTATTAACTTCTGTTGGTAGCTCTGACTGTAAGAAAGGCATGTGCTTTAAACTTTTCTTAAAGAAGTCCTACTCTCTTTAGTTATCGGTGAGGAGATTTAACACAATGAAAATGTGTGTTAATCCAGTTGTTTGCTGCTTTTAGTACTGTTTGGTATCAACAGAACATTGCTTTCAATAATGAAATCAAATTTCCTAAGAATAATTTTCTAAAAATAAGATTTTTTTTTTAAAATTCTTTAGAATGCTATTTTCTTAATAATTTGTCTTTTCTAGCAGCTCAGAACACTGGTGCCTAGTCCCTGAGGATAAGAAGTTTTTCCCATGTAGTTGCTCAGTGATGGACTTGTAAGAAAATAGCGGCTATGATGCTCATCCTTCTCTTAAGTTTTATCAAGCAGTTAGAGTACACTGTTAAGTTTTGATACCAGATGCAATTATTCACTAGAAGCAAGTGTATATTTAATCCTGTAAGGTAGGAGTGTTAAGTAGGCAGGCTAGGGTTCGCACGTATGGAATATTGCGTTCTTTAATGATGCTGGAACAGGCTAAAGCTTGTTCTCTGCTTTTGTATCTGCATGTCAAAGCGTGAGCACAAATCAAAATTGTTGTTGGTACAGATCCGTCACAGGTGCAAACGTGCAACCGCAATTTAATTGGCGCAAACTATGGCAGCAAAGGGGAACTTGCCTTTCTCAAAAGGTACCCCTCAAATTGTGCTTTAGCCAGAACAGAGTGTTAGCTAGATGAGCTCTTCCCACCATAAAATTGTGGTTTGAATCTTATCTAGATCGTCAGATAAGCTTATGGAGACAGGGATGGTATGTATGTAACAAGTGCTAGACATGTTTGGACCACTATGTCTTCTGCCTTCAGTTATGACTGGATTATCTGAGTGATACCATAATATAAGCTTCAAATGATTTTTATCTGCTCTTTATCCAGTGTTACGTATATGCTCATTCTCCACGGAGCAAAGGATTGTGAGAAAGAAACAAGGGAAGACTGTGTGTAGAAAGGGAATTTCCTTATAACTTTCTGTAATTTTCCATAGTTACCTGTGTGACTGGTTTTTTTATTCCTTTTTTAATAAACACTTAACAGATCCAGAATAATAGCAGATGAAAAAGCAGAACACAGTGTCACTAAGAGATTGTTTAGATTTTGCTGGTCAACAGAAAGACAGTTCAGCAGTGCAAGGGAAAAGCCAATGAAAGCAGCAATTTTACCATCAGATGAGGTTAAGATTAGTTTTTAGCAGAATCTGTAACATTTCATCTGTAATAGCTAATAACATCTCTTTACATGTGTATTTTAAAGGCATAATATTTTTAAAATAGTTTTTTGTTCAGCATTCTGCAGATGGGGAGAGTTTGGGGGCTGTTTTAGAAGATGATTGTCTCTAATGAAGTGTTTTATGACTAAGACCATTGCTGGAATAAAAGTGTTGGCTACTTCTGCCTGCATTTCTACATCAAAATCCTATATACGTTCATTAACTCCAGCTTCCTACTCTCTTACTGATCTTATTCATTAATGAATACTGTGGGTTCCTTTATTGCATCTTCTTCATCCTGGATCATTATAGGGTCACTAAATGTAATTCTTCCCTCTGGGTATATACTAGTTGTTCCTGCTCATTTCACAACATCATAATTATGGAGAAACCAGAGGTTGCAAATTAGGGAAACAATTTAGTTTAATTTAGATTCAGTGTCAGCTGTAAGGGAAAATCCATTTATGCCCCCACATTGTTGGCTTTATTTTTTTGCCTTGTTTTTAACAGAAAGGGACCTGGTATTACTGATCCGATGCCTCATACACAGTCGGAGTCCCGTGGCAGTGTTCCTTTTTCATAGCCAGTTGGATTTGAGATGTTAGTACATTTTAAATGAAGTTATTCCTATGTGACCAGGCAAATGCACCTGAGGTCCTGAGCAGCCGCAGCTCTGGAGTCAGCGGATGTGATGGTGGGTTCCCCTGGGGACTGGGCTGTGCGTGACGGTGCCGTCTGTGCATGTGACAGAGACGGAGAGCGCTGCTGCTCCCGGCCTCTGGCTCTGGTTGGGTTTCTCCTCTCCCGTGCTTGGAGCTGGGCGAGGTCACGGCGCAGGGCTGGCCACTGCCGAAACGTGAGTTGTGGTTCTCCCTCTTGCTGTGTGTGCTGTCAGTAGAAACAGCAGCTGCTTGAAGAAGACTCCTGTTTTTTGGAACAGCTACTTCTTTTCTAATCGCGCTGGCTTGGATTCTGTTTCCCATCAATGGCAGCTAAGCGTGGACTGCCTGTGTTTTCCCTTTCTCATTTTGCAGAGTCAGGGGCAGCACACCTTTCTTCACACACACACCGTCCCCTACAGCACGTGTCCTTGTGCTGCTTATATGCCTCTGGATGTCCTGGGGAATATATAGTTGCGCTCGAGAGGCACGGCTACCAGCACTTTACTGATTCTGCGAGAAATAAGGAGAAAGGGCAATGCACGTCTTTCACTGGTCAGCGGTAGAAACGATCCACTCCAGGTTACGTGTTACACTACCCTCACCAGTGTAGCTGGCATTTAAAGCCGAAGGTGACAGGGACTTCATGGTACTCTTGACAACAGACAAAGCAGGTACTGAGTACAGATTTCCAGACAGCGCTGCTGCTGAACCTCCATTTCTGGTTGAACCTCAGTTATTTCTGCCCACAGCGCATCCATTATTCCAGTCCTTAGAGTGACCATCAGGAAACGGCTCTGGCGCGAGTTCTGCAGCAAGAACAAGTCCCTGAAGTGTCTGAGGGCCCTAAGCCCGTTTCACCTCTACCCATGCATCAAATATGAACTCGTGTCTTCGGTGGCTTAACTTTCTGCACCACCGGTCTCCAGCCCTCTCTGTAATGCTCTTATTTCTGCATGGGTCACAGGGGAGCCTCTCAGGCTTTTAATCTGTAGCTTATTGTTAAAAGATTTATTTGTTTTGCGAGACTGCCGACAATGTTGATCACAGGCCGGGATCCATGGAAGGAAGGTGGACAACAGGAGGAGTGTCCACTAATTCTCCAGCTGGGTGCCTTAACTGACTGTTTTGAAGGATTCAGGTCATTTGCAAATGTCATCTTAAAACTCATTTTTCTTGTTTACAGTGGAAATGCGTGAGAGAAAATGAGGTGTAACCAACAAATCCCTTGATGTTGCAGAAAAGCCTTTTTTTTTTTTTTTATAGGAGTGCCTTGTTTCCATGGCTACCCTTTGTTAAGATTCCTGCTGTTGGGATCAACTCTAATTCTGCAAGTACCAGAGGCTGCCCAGCGGTGGGACAGTTTGGTCTCAGGCAGGGGGTGGGGGCAGGATATTTGCCCAAACCAGCAGCTCCTGTTTTCTGGGCTCTGCTAATCCCTCCTCCTCCTCCTCCCTCGTTTTAAAGAAGGCAATCTCGTGTTTCTTTCTCTGCCTTCTTCACCCTCCAGCAGGCTTCCCCCACGTCAGGGACACACTGACGTAACAGGCAAATTAATTAAGCCCAGAAACCATAAAGAAAATGCTGATATCTCTCCCTGCTGCCAAATCAAGATGGCATGGCCAGGGGAGCACTGGAGTTCTTGACCCAATCCCTCTGCTCACCCAGTCATCAGCCTGGATTCTGCTAAAAAACCCACTAAAGAAACAAATAACCCCAAACCCACCCAAACCAAAACAACCTCTGTCTCTTGGAATTGCTGTTAATTTCAAATTGAGATACTAACTTTAAATGTTTTTGTCTCAGATTTCTCGTGCGATTTTTTCCTTTTCCAGATTCTCCCTCCCCCATGCAGGCAGCAACAAGTTGATGGAAGGAAGTGTTAATTTTTGGTTGTTTGTGTAGCTATACTCGGATGCCACAACCTCAGGAGTGTTAGGTTGTAGATGAAGTAGTAGTTTTTTTATTTATTCGCAGATAGATCTGTAATAAAAGGGAAAAGTTTCTGAAAGCCTAATGGAGGTTTTGATAACATTGGTAACTTCTAAAAGTTTGCTTGGATGTTTCTATGAGTTTTTAAGTGTGTCACATATGGATCATTTGATTCCCACTCTCTCTCGTCTGTGTCGAAATTGCATGTTCTTGTCGATGATGTGTGTCCAGAAGCAGTAGACTTCAAACCTATTCATGGGTATTTCTAATTTCTCATTATCTTTCTCCCTTTGGAACTGATTGAATATATCTGGGGCTTTCTCTCTTGTCACAAAAAGGAGCAATGCTGCTTGCAGCCTTTTTTCCTACTTATCTATTTCTGTAGCCATGAGGTACAAGAGAAATCTCAGCTTCTATTTTCTTCAATTTTCCGCTAAATTTCCTTTGAAGGTTATCTTTCCTGGAGGCTCCAACTGATCCATTTTCTTTTCATTTCCTTCTCTTTTTTTTTGGCACCGCATAATGTGTTTGTGTAAAGAAGAAGAAAGGAGAGGAGAAGAAAGTATACCTTTCTGTTGACATAAAAACTCTTTGGTTCTTACTCTGCTTCTGGGCTTTCTGCTTGGATATCCTAAATACAGCCGCACATCTCTTGTGCTGTAAAAGGGAATGTGGCTGTGAAGAATCCCATTTGAAATAGCTTTCCTTATGGACTTTGAATCAGGCCCTTTTGTAGCAGATCTATTGTCCATATATATTCATCTAATCATAGCTCTTTGCTTTACTGATTTAAAGTCAAGTTTAATTATTCCCTATTTTTGTAATTCATCTGAAGCCAATGCAGCTAAAACACATTTATCCTGTTTTGAAGCGCGTGTGAGGTTTGAAGGGTCGTTTCTCCTCCGTAAAGGTGCCCCTGGCTGCTCCTTTAACCTGGGCTGGGGGCTCTCCCCACTCCTGGGAAGGGTTGTTGCTGGGACAAAGAGGTCGGGTGAAGAGCAGAGCCGTTCTGGGGGTGAGAGTCGCAGGCGAGTGCACGTAGGTGCATGCTGTGTGCCCTTACCTCTGCCGCCGGGTGTGGAAACCGCGTGTGCCTGTGTGCTTGTAGTGTCCCTCACCCAAGGTACGCCAATGGCTGTCTCTTTCCCTGTATCCCTGCAAGGCAGTGAAGACGAGTTGTGTTTGCCCTGTTCTGTCTCCTGATGGGGCTCATCTAGAAAAGTTTAGAAGCCTTCCTCATTTAGAGAATTAATTGATGGCATCTTTTCCTGAGCATGCTGTGCCCTCAGCTTTTCCTTACGCCTTCAAGACTTCATGGAGAGCTTTCTTTTCAAGCAAATTCATCTTTTGATAATTTTATCCCACTTTCTCAGCAACTCCTCTGGACTTTTAAAATATTTTCTGACTGTTTCCGAGTGTGTCTGGGAGTTTGGTTGGTATTTAAAAAGTATTTATTTACACATTTCATGTTCATGGCATGTAAATAACAAAATCGATGTTGGGTAAGTCCCAGTCTATTCCTTAGAACTAATGGAAGGAGATTATTGTATTTCTGCAATTCAGAACCTCTCCTGTCCAAAAAAATCTGCCTCAAAAATCAACCTACTTCAACTTGTTTGTGTTAAAGGAAGACTGGACGCGTTTCAGATCAGCCCTGCTCCTGTCACATCGTATCTTCCTCCTCTGGGGGGGCTGTAGGATGGCTGGCACCAAAAAGTCTCCTTGGAGATTGGATACTCTATGCTGAAACCTCTGTCTCATCTAAAAGTGCACTTCATATTGCAGTTGAAAAGCATAGCCATAAAATCCTTGAGAAAAGCAAGTTTTCTGTTAACAGCAGAACTAGTGTAGTTTTCCTATGCATTTGTGTTCTGTATCTCCATCACCTGCCCCTATCCACACTGCTTTTCCTTCTGCTTTAGTAAGACTTTCTAGTTCCCTTTCTGTATTTCTCTGGGCAAGCAGCAGCGTTTTGGCTGATTTAGAGTTATGGGTGGGCTGAGTGGCGGGTCAGTATTGATGCGCTTGTTAGTCAGATGGCTACTCCTTCGTTGTATCCATTTTTTCTTCTCTCTGTGACTACTTGCTTGGGTTTCTATCCTCCACCCAGCTGATTTGCATGAAGGAAAAAAAAAATCTCAAGTAGTGTGTCAAATCTGGCTGAAAGTGGTATTAACAGGAAGGGTATCATTTTGCTTCTTACGCTGAAAAACTTCAGTGTGCTCCTATTTGGCCCCAAGTCATCTTGTATTTTATTGCAATATTTGCCCAGTAGTCTTAAAAGATACCAGTAACTGAGCTTTCCTTCTCATTATTTTTCCTGTGGAATTTTTATTTATTCATGGGGGAGCAATCTCATAGGTTATATAGCAAGTAGATCTTTGGTTATATGAGTTTAGTAGAAGGTCATTGTGCAGAAGATTAATAAAGTTATTTGGCTGTGTTGCATTTCCTCTTTATTCATTGTATGAGCAGTGTTGACGTGTGCAGTACACTGATACACATTGTACTGTTTCATCCAAGTACACACAGTCCTATTCTCCCTATTTTTTGCCTTTAAAGTGAAGCACTTGTAGTTGTGAATGATGTGATTTATTTTATTAATGGTATCTTTGCTGCAGGCTGTAGCATTGAGTCTCTTTGTCCTGACGAAGTCTTTTTTATGACAATGATAATATATGGCTTAGTGTTTGTTTCAGCAACAAGGAGACAACTGTATTTTGCTTGTACGTATTTTTTCAGTCTTGAATTCTTTAGCCGTTCCCGAAATAGACAAAATAGGCTGAAGCACATGCAAAGATCCTAATTTCAAACTTAGCATTATCTATTGACACATTATTTTTAACTGGAAACAACAGCTCAAGAAAACCAACGCATTCCTTAAGCATATCCTTTGTGGGTTTTTTAAATCAGTCTGAGACTTCAGGCCAAGTTTAGCAGCCTTAGCCTGTTAAATCTGTAAAGTTAATAAGAACTGTGGGTCGCTGTGGTTCTGGACTGCATTAGATCACATAAACCAAGCCCGGGGACCTGCAAGGGCTTTTGCTAGTGGGGAGAATCCATGTTGTCTCCAGCTGCAGCTGCAGCAAGGGGTTAGGATGCAATTGCCTCGGCTGGACTTTGTCCAGGGTATCAGGAAGCCCCATTCAGAGAGAAAGTGGGCTGGTGCTTTTAGAGACCCCGCATCACCAGGGCTGCCCTTTACAGCCCTGTGTAAGACGTGGCGGCGCCGCCAGATTAAATCCCACCAAACCTCGTCCTGCGGTTCTGGCCCAGCGCTGGGCTGAGCCTGGCTCCCATCAGCATGGCTTCCTGCCTGCGCCCGTGCCGCTTGGAGACCTTCCACTGCAAACAGTGATCCAGCTAACACTGCTTAGCTTGTGAGATCTGAGATGAAAGTATTTGGCCTCGTGGCTGCAGGCTATTACAAATGACTGCGATGTGAATCAGATCCTCCACCTACCTGTGAGGTACCGCCTTTGGGATTCTTTTCCATCCCCTGCCCACGCAGTTTTTAGCCCGCAGACTGCTACCTCTGTAGGGAAACATAGCGCTGGAGGGATCAGGCTGGCATAACACCCTCTGGTTTGTGTTTCTGTCTCGAACACATCGTCTTTTTCTGTTCATTATATGCTAATGATAAGACAATGGATAGGGTGGGAACGTTTGGAGATCTTTTGGCCCCTGCCGTGCCGCTGCTTGTTCAGCTCGGTGTCATGATTCACAGGTCTGCATTCTTTGCACTGAATCAGATGTTAGGAGCCAAAGGTCTGTTGGGTCACCCAGCACGCCCCTTGGTGACTCTTCCTTTCAGGATGTAAGTTTAGTTTTCGTCCTGCTAAGAGAAGAAAAAGAGGCAGAATTACATGGTGTCCCTGCAGGTCTGGATTGCTGCATGAACCCGTGGCTCTTCATTCCTTTGTGCTCATGGAGACCTTTTGGTGTTTACAGATTCAGAAAATCAGTGTTGTTTCTTTTTGACAGATCATGTGTGAGCTGATGCAGCAAAGGCAGAATAAAAGTCACAGTGCAGCAGATAATCAAGGGAAAGTTTTTAAATAGTGGGAGTTTGGGATTTGTGCCACCTGCTTTTGCTGTCACTCAGGGACAAAACCCACACTTGGGTATCTTTCTTGGCTTATTTATCCTGACACTTCTTTTTCTGCTACAGTAAAAAAAGTATTAATATTAACATGTTAATATTGATACTTCTTTGATGTGCATATCTAGCCAAATAATCAGGATCTTGTTGATTTTCTCACTTAAGAGAAACTGGTGAAAGAGAGAGGTACTGCTAGGAACAGATCTTGTTTATTTGAGAAGCCAGTTGTCCTTCTCTGCGCACAGGAGAACCACTGGAGCAGAAACTGTCGGTCCCTGCTCTTACAGCGAACACCCTCCGGGGCTCACTGGGGTGTTGTTTCTCATGACTGCGCTGCCGTGGTTGTTCAGGGTGAGCTTCCTTCTCTCTTTGCTCCGTGCCCCTCTTTGGCATCACCTGGGTGTGCAGGAGGGCCCAGGGACACGCCACCCTACCCAAGGCAGGACTTGGAGAAATGCCTCCTGCCGTGCTCAGGTTTCTCACTAGGCTTGTATTTCTGCTTGGGTTTGCGTGCTGTTTTGGAGATTCTTATTTCAAGTACCAGCTCTCAAAGAGGAATTTACTGATTTCTCCAAGCCATTTTCAATGAAGGTCAGTGTCTATATCCCATTGTTTCATTGATGTATATCCCCAGCTACAATCAAACTAGCAGATTCCTTGTGTTTCAGCAGGACCTGGATGGAAGTTTATCTTGCTGGGCTCTGTACATACAGAGTGGGAGACAACCTCTGTGCGGAGGAATTCAGCCTTTGAGGATACTCTACGACAAAGGCTGAACAAAACAGAGACCGTGAATGTAGCACTGGAAAGGAGGAAGCAGATCAAACTCTGAGCCTGACTTAGAAACCCATCTTTGTCAAGTGCTGCCTAAGGCCTAATGGACTGCACCCCAGAACTTCCCAGTTGTATAATTTAAAAAACAAAACAAACCAAAACAAAAAATTGGTGAAAAAACCAGCAGCTTTAAGTCCATAATGTAGGATTCTCATTTCAGTTCATTTCATACTGAGGAGACTTGTTAAATGAAAGGTGAAGTTATCAAAACTAACACAGGAGCCTTTCTTTTCAGTGGAAAAGGGAGTTGCTGCCAACTTGTTTGGATAACAGCAGTTAGCCAAGCTTGTGTCTCGGCGTGTTCTTTAACCCTTGGTGACTCCAAGTTTGCCAGCTGGTTTGCAGCAGGCAGAACGGCGGCACAAGTTTGCCAGAGCTCTGTGTCTGACCTTCTCACCGGCCATGGCGTGGTGGCAGCCTGGACTTTCTCTTCCCCAGTGCGAAGCACATCAAAGCAACAGGTGTAAATTGGAAGCTACAGATTAGGGTTAATTTGTATTTCATTTGCTGAATAGGAAGACAAAAAGGGAATGGTGAGAACCCTTCCTCTTTTTCCTAAACAGGCCTTATAAATCCTCTTAAAGGATCCTACTTAGGAGAAAAAAATGCCTTCTGAATCTCACTGCTCAGGAGAGGCAACTGTGGTTTCCAGCAGTCTCTGCCCTCTCCCAGATCCCAAACTAGCCTAATGATGCTCTGATGCAGAGGAGTTCTTCTAGACCCCCCTAGCACAGGTTGGTCTGAGCTGGAGGTGCTCCCCCCCAGTGGGATGTGGGTTTGAAGGCAGGACAGTGGGCAACGGGGGTGCAGTTGCCAGCATGGAGTGTAACAAAATTATGACTTTTGTCCCCTTTCTGTTGCTCTGCATCCCTCTTGCCTTGCTGCAAGAACACTTCAACCTCACCCTGTTTCTCTTAGTGATGGGTAAAAAATGAGGGAGGGGTTGGTTTTTATTTTAGTCAATAGTGGAGGGGTTTTTATGTTTGGGGAGTAAAAATTCACGCCCAATTGCTCAGGATGGGAGATCTTGCCAAAGTCATTCCAGTCATGCCTCAAGACTTCTTAGGAATTCAGTTACTGAAGTCCATGCTAAAACCTGAAGACCTGTATCTGAGAAATGTTTTTTATGGTTTTTATACATCTATGAATCTGTCCTAATGTTTCAGCTTTTGGTTTAAAACAAGCAATTTTTAAAAACTACAATCTTTCCCCAGATAATTATGACCTGAGTTAGTACTTACTGGGCCCGACATTCACCAGAAGAGGGGATGCTTTCCAGAGAGGTGAATGCCCAAGTCTTGTGGTGATGCTTCTAAAGGTTGTGCTTGCTCTTGCTGTAGGATCTGTTCAAATGAGAAACTATTATGCTTCCAGCTCAGCTTGTTTTATTTTGTTTTGTTTTATTTGCATTTGCCTTACTCGGGCCTGTAAAGCAGTCCTAGGGGGTTGTGAGGAGTCATCAAATGGTTCTTACTTCTCTGAGGCTAAACAGGTCCCATCCAGGGATGCATCCTACGTGGATTATTTAAGCATATCTTTCACAGAACATGCAGGGTACTCACCAGCTCAAAAGCCTGTGGTTTTAGTGCCTCCACTTGATTATATAAGTAAAATAATATGGACCTAAAAAAGAGAATAATTTTTTCTGGAAAATGTTTGGCTTGGAGTTCTTAGTCTGTTCATTGATGTCTGTCTCGGAAAGGGCAGATGAATCTCACATTTCCAAGAAGACTATAAATATAGAACAGTGCAGTCTCATTTACTAATATTATGAAGTTAATTCAGCTGTAAATTCAATCTTACATCTATCAAAACCATCAAGAAAAGAGTCACCACGCTGGAGACTGAGTTCCCAGCAAACATCTAAGCAAGTCTCCACTCTTCTCTTCCTGTCAAACCATGAAAATGGTGTTCTCTTGAAGTTTTGAAATTAGAAAATCTTTATAGATTCAGGACCTGCTGAAGGCACCTTCATATGCTTCCTTGTAATTCCTCTATGGCTGCTGATCTTTATGTATTTAATGATTACTGAAATTTCTGATTTTCCTGTTGTTAAAAGCAGTGTCTCCTTAGTTGTTAATTAAAAAAAAAAATAAGAAAAGAATCATTTGACAATCTGCCTGGTACTTTTCCAATAAGTGAGTGATAATATACTATTTTAGATATCTCAAGCAATTCATTAAGCCTTTCAGCACTAAGCAGGCCACTAATGGATGCGGAATATCCCTTAAGTCCCTACTAAAACACAATAATCTTTACTGGAAATGGTAAGCCTTTGACAGCATGCCCTAGCGTAGGGTGACAGGGATCTACCTGAGGTGGAATTTGGTGGGACACGCAATTTATTGTCACTCGCTTACAAAATGTTCCAGGAATTTCTTCTAATTCTCTGAGCTTTCCCTCACGTCACCTGACTTTGACTCAGAGCCCAGACTGCAAAATGTAGTTTGGGTTATGAGATGAGGTTTTCAATTTCAACCTTAACAGAATTAAGTATTGACTTGACATTTGTACAGAATCTTACTCATGGGATGAGTTGACTGATTAAAATGAGGACAAGTAATCTACTAGAGTATGAAAAAAATAAAGGTGAATAGTGAAGAAGTAATGGTTGATAGTAATTAGGGAAGATTATATAATGTCTGTAGCTCTATAGGACCTCATACTGAATAAACTGTAGAAGTTAGAAGACCCTTCAACAGAAAATAAAATTACAGTGAACTTCTTAAATGTGATTGACTTGAGAGTTTATTTAGCACGGGTATTTTGACATCAGGTGAGAATTTATCAGTGGTGATAATTTATACAGGTTTCCATCTTTCTCTTCCAGCGAAGAGGCATGGGCAAGGCTCACGTGCAAGTGTGGTTAAAATCTGAGCTCTTTCATGCTTTTTTCATAACTTTTAGTCTCACTTTCTGTTATCTAACTCTTGAGTGACTCCCACTGAATAAAACCAAACAGAAAGAATGAAACGGCCCAATGTCAAACTGAACAGCCGGGGACCATTATCACAGCTTTTAGAAGACGGAGGGTGAGCAAATAAGGAGCTGTGTCCTCAAAGTCCTGGTTTCTTGTTATATTCAGTTCACTTTTTTGTTGCCTGTTTTCTTGCCTGTCCCTGTTGTCCTTTTCTGTTTGGTGTCTCCACTGCCTCAGAAACTGAACCATGAAATTCTGCACTGAAACTGTCTGAGCTGGGGATAGAATTTGGCTAGGATTTTTTTCTTCTCTTGTGGTGAAAACCGTGTTATTTATCTCCTTTTTCTGTTCAGAAATAGAATCCTTATTTCTGTCTGATATACCTAGGCAGTAACTTAATTAAAACAATAATCTGTTAGTTGTGTGTGACTTATCAGTAGATGACTTGAAAGTTAATTTCCTAGAGTCAGGTTTGTCATCTTTTTTTTCCTCTCCATAAAATTTATCATGACCTACCCATAGCCCCAGACTACACCAAGTTCTTCACTGGAACTGTGGGGAGGCACCATGAGGGAATGCTGTAAAATCTCTCCAAGAACAGCAGATGGGGGGAGAAAACCTGCTTTGCTCCCAAAGGCAAAATATCTGGGCACAGAGACAGATATTGTTTATAGCAAGAGCTGATAATATTTTATTTTTTAAAAAAACTAACCAGCTTCCCTCTGGAAAATATTACTTGCTTGTAATGATCTATTTTAGCGAAAGTGGGAAAATTGTGAAATAGTTCAGTATTGAAATGGACATTTCGTTTAGACTTTCTTGTCTCCTTTACACTCTTCCATTTCTTTTGCTCTAATGTCTTCTCTTTGTTCCTCCTATGTATATGATAGGAGTGATCATGTCTTATGTATTGGAGTATTTTGATGTCCACAGTTCATTTTTTACATTTAAACTCTATTTTTATTCATGTTCACTAGCTTCCCGTTCTCTGTTTTTTGGGGTTTTTTAAAATTTAATATTACTTTAACATATGAGACTATTTCCCACCTTGCAGTCCTTTCCTCCATTGCTCTCCTCCTTCATTTGTCCCTTAACCATGCTTTTAGTGACATCCCAAACTTTTAAATCTTGTTCTCTCTCTCTAGGTTTGACAATGCCTAAGGAAAGACCCTGGGGTACAGATTATGCGTGAATAACAGTGTACAAGGAGAAGTCCCAGGACACTTCCATACTTTTCTAATACACAATACCTTTTCCTTCTCTTTGCTTAAGGAAAACAAGATACTATAAGTGATGTTCCCATCACTCCTATTAGCTATTCACCATAACTTATGGGTTCCCGTTTTGTCCTCTTGGTGAGCGTCAGAAGACCTGAGTGCAAAATCTCACTATGAGGGGCAGGCAGACAAGTCTAACCATGATTACTGTCATCTCCATCTTTTATCCCTGGCATGTGCTACAGCTCTTGGAAATTCTCAGCAGTTACCACTTTCCTTGGTATTATTGCTATTTCCAGTTTTACAGCTGCATCAAACATAGCCTGAGGACATATTTTAATAGACACTGTATTAGACTGATGCATGATCTCTGATCTTAAATATTTATGATCTCAAAAACTTTCCATGAACTGTAATGCTGTCTCCAAAGTCTTGAACAAAATCTCATTTGTAGCATGTTGCAGCTGAAGACAGGAGACAATGGCAAAGGTGAGGGGTTTCATCAAGAAGAGATGGCTAGGAAAGCTTTAAATAAAGGAAGGGAGAAATGGCAGTGATGATGGAACTGAGATTGCTCCAGTCACTGGAGCTGGGACACATGAACACAAAGGCAGGAGGCCAGCAAAGGAATCCCTTGAAAGAAGTGGACTCCAAGGCAGTGTGAAGGGGAAGATGACTTGCTATTAGTGTTCCCCTGTCACTGGCCTAGGGTGAAGTAAGGGAGAGCTGTGAGGGGTTTGGGAGGCCATGGAGGGAGGTCAGCAATAACCCTATTGAGTGGTGATGGAGCTTTCGCAGTGAGGGATGTCTCTGGTGAGATTTTAACTGAAGAAAGGAGTGCTAGTGAGGTGATGCATCAGGTGCTGTGACTCTGGACTGTGGAGAGAATAATGAATGGCAAAGGAGACGGGAATAAGAAGTAGGCGGAGAGATAAATAGAATCTGTTTATCAGAGACTTGTGACAGGGTGGGCATGAGCTGCTTTTTATTGAATAAATTACTGTCACTGCAAACACTGTGTAAGTGGATCCATTCTTTATCCCTAACACGTCTATTAGCTAAGTCATGGCTGTCTGTTCCAGGATTTCAAGTGAAGGTGAAGGGCTACCGTAAACCAGACTGCAGCTCTGCTTCCACACTTGTTCAGTGGTGTCTTATGTGCTGTGTGTTTATTCTTTGCTTTTCTCATTCTACTTATTCTACAGAAATCTACTCATTTCTGTTTCAGCCACTGCTGGGGATAAGGGAGGGTTCTTATTTGTGTGGTTCATGTTTTTATATATATTATTTAAGGAAGGGCAAAGTCCGAGTACACTAGTAACTGTGCAAACTGCCTTTGGGGAAGCGCTGTTTGGAATTAAAACACACAGGAGGCTTTGCCCTGTAAGGAAGCATGGATTGAATCTCAGTCCTTGTGCTTCACTTCTCCTAGGCTTGGCATTTTAAAATGTTACATAAATATAGATGATGGTTGCTGGACCACAGAATACCTCCTATCTTGTGTACTTATATTTATCAGTATTATTTTATTATTTTTAGTGAAATAAATCCAAACATTTCATTGCAACGGTGAAGTGGGGATATAACTTCTGAAAGCTGGAAGCCAACCTCTGTGTCGATGTCAAAGGAAGGCCCTGGGGACTCTCTACCAGCGCAGGTTCCATTTTGGATGACTAAGATAAGGTGAGTGGCACCGTCTGGGCTAGAAGAAATCTTCTTTTGCATGTGACCTGCGGCTTGCCCTGCTGTGGAAGGCTATCTCAGTGAAAAGGTGAAAGGGAATTGCCTCTTTTTATCAGTTACAGAGAACTAATGCATTTTGTGTGAACTTACAGATTACTTTCAGATAAACAGTAGGACACTTAAAAAGTAAATTTGTCTCCTATTTCTTCACATGACCTCCACAGTGATTGCAGGAGCCCTTTTTTCTGTCATAATTTCTAGCTCGCAATTCTTATTAACTCTGCAGTAAAATCCTCACCAACTTCAATCAGTGTTGCATTAATCCTTTAACAAGGGGTAGATAAAATGGCACTCTCAGGGTGAATTGCTGAGTACTTTGCTTACCTTGCTGTGGTTTCCAACTTCTTTATTCATTGTGCTTGCTGCGGATACTCAGAGCTCAGGAACCCAGTACCAAAATCAAATCAAATTCACCTTAATCTCAATGTAGTGTATCAGTAAGTGGTACAAATACACGTTTATCTCTCAGTAGGGAAAAATCTGGGAAACTGTAGCCCATTACGCTGATTTGTTTCTACAACTGACTTTGTATTGCTGTGTATTTTTCTTTTAATACAGTAATTGCAAGGTTAGAAAATGCAATAGTTAGTAGTCATGCACATACTCCTATGTATTTCTCAAGAAAGCGTTTCAATGTTTTCATATCCAGTGTTTTAAGCAGGTAAGAGTTTAACTAGGGATCCATTGTCTTCATTTTTCCTGTTAAGAAAGCCAGACTGACATATAAAAAACAATACATGCCAAATGCATTGAGATTTTACAAAGGTTTTAGGAACTTATTATGAACCTATTTTAAAGCACTTAATACACCCTTAATATGTATATGCTGAGTTGAAACTAAGAATATAGGAAGCCACTTCTGGTTTTTCTAGGGGGAAAAGATAGCACTGGCTGGCTAAAGAAATGAGTAAATTATACATGTGAGTAAGGTATGTGGCAGGCACGCAAGGGCTGCTTCTCAATGCTGCATGTGGATGTTCTCATGAGACTCCCGGGATGTAAAAACATCCTCATGGCTGTTCTTATGGTTCATGATTAAAAAAGTAGAAGTCTGTCTGATTCAAATTCTCCATAGTGGGTAACCTGTTTCCCTTGGTCTTTCTCCCACAAAATCCAGCTTTCTTGGGGGTCTTGATTACCGTTTTCTCTTCTTACCACTTGCCACAGACCATTGCTGTCCTATGTTGGACACGTGCTGAAGGAGACGGGAGGGCACGGCTGTGACTGGCAACGCGTGGCGTCGGCTTCGCTGCCCGGAGAGCAGTCACGCAGTCTGCTGTACTTCCCGCAGCACTGGGGGTCTTCTTAGTCATTCAGTGAAGGTAAACTGCGTTTAGTGAAGTTCAGCCTGGTATTTCAAGGCTGAGGGCTCAAATCAAACTCATTCTTACAGAAAAAAATAAATGATCTGCTGAAACAATTAAACTGAGAAATGCCACGTCGTGCGATTTTGGCAGTGATCTGAATCATGACACACCTTCCCCCCATTTATGTGGGAGAGATCGCAAGTGGAATGCAAGATTAATTATTTGGTGACGGTTGGGTTTTTTTCCACCGGAGATTACCTCTTTACATAGCTATGAGCTGCTGTTGCTAGTTCCTGTCCATACCCCTAATAGAAGCGTGACCCTTTATCACAGAATCGAGTCAGAGACAACTATCAGCTACAGCCTCGTCTGCTGCAGTAAATAGTGTTTGTTTCTCTATACGCTGCAGTTTAAGCTGCAGTTCTAAATTGTTCTTATTTAGTAGTTCCCACATGAAGTGCTGTGTTTGCTCAGAGGCCAATTTGATTTCAGGAAGGCTCTGTGTAGTCACTGCAGCCTGTCTTGATGTTATCAGCTGAAAGATGAGAGCCATAGATCTTAATTCTCACTGTTAAGGAGTGTCAAAAATACTCAGCAGGAGCCCATATGTTATATGTATGTTACTTAGATCTGCCTGTTATCCCTAGGGCAGCTTTTTTTATATATTGAAACACAAAATTAATACAATCATGCTGTTTGTGGACGTAGTGACTATAACCTTTTTCAATCCATTCCCAAATGGAGAGAAAAGATGGTCTTTACACTGTGCCTCTCGTTATTAAATCCAGACTGACATGAAAGAAAGAAGTGGTGAGGGTGAATCCCTGCTCAGATATACACCACATTAAAAGGTCAACAAAGAACAAACCTGAAGTTTTGTCTACATTAGACATTGTTCTGTTTCTTTCAGGAAACAATTCTGCCCCTCAGTCCCTGCCCCAGAAAGCATTAACACTCAACTGCCCAACTATCTAGAAAGGTTCTCCAGTAGTAAGACAAGTGCCAAAAGAAAAGAATCTGAGAAGCCTGAAGGGCATGGATGAATGACAGGTTTGTTTTTATGGCTTCCCACAATGAAATAAGAAATGACTTTACTTTTCTGACAGCAGGAATTATAAAGAAGTTTGGTCAAACACATAGTGTGAAATCTTGCTTTCAGCAAACTGAGAAACATTTTCAGCAAATGCAAAGGAATAGCCTGATGAAAGTCTTTGGAAGCCAAAGTCTCTTTGTCACTTTGGGCCTAAGTGTAAAAAGCTCAATGCCAGTACTAACGTGAATATCTCTTATTTCACTAATATCGGGTAAGTCCAAACAAAACGAACAAGCCACAACTTTTGGGTGCATCATCTAATGACTTTTGGTGATGTGATTCTCATGTCCCTCTTGAGAAGCAAGCTGGGCTTGCTTCCTGCTGCCTTGGGCACAGTGCTGTGCTGGAGGAAGCTCCTTGGCTACAGCCAACCAACAATCCTCACTGCTGCGGCCAAAGCCACAGACTCATCTTCTCCCAGTCCCCTTGGGGACGGCTGATACTCCTGGCAATACTTGGTTTGGCCGTGCTTGTGATCTGAGCTGGTGCCAAGCTGTAGTCGGGAGTCTGCTTGCTCTGTCTAATCTCTGCATGTCCTTGCTTTGTGATTTCCTTACAGCAGCAGCTACATTTGTGTTCCATCAGCTGCGGATACATGTGCAGTTTGGCTTGGAGTGCTGATGTGGCTCTGGAATGAATGCCCCCAGTTGTCCCCACTTGCTGCCTGCTGGTTTGGACCACAGACCAGTTTTGGTGCATGCAGACTACATCCTTTCTAGAGGAAACCAAACCACTTTCAGGTGGGCACTTACCGTGTGCCCACTCCTTAAATGTTAAAGCAGCAAGTGGGCTACTCCATTAGAAAATCTTCCAGCATGGACTGAAGTTCTTCAGGAGATCCTGTGACACTCTGAGTGCTTCCCAAGATATACAAAGGCCCAAAATGTGTCAGCCCTTTCATGTTTCCTGCTGAGTGCTAGCCCTCTAACCTTTGCAACTCACTTCTTCATCTTCCCTAAGACTTCCCCTGCTTAATCTTTTCCCTGCTTTGCTTGGTGTACCTTCTGTTGCTGTTCCCTCTTGCTGAAGCACCAAGTAGGCCAGTTAATGGAGCACAAGGAAGAGTAACATCTGCTGTGTCCCTCTCTCTTCAGAGACCTCTTTTGGTGTAGGCTGAAAGGAGACAAAATGTCAGCAGGCTCCAGACAACACGGTCACTGTTGGGGCATCTCCTCTCCACAAAACAGAAAGGCTTTACAACATGTAGAGTGCAGGTGGCATTTTGTGAAGTTCAGAAAGAATTGCTACTCCATGAAGCGGTTGGCTAAATGCACAGGTAAATGGAGAAATGGACAATTTTTCTACAGGCAAAACCAAGAGAGAACAGGACAGGACAGAAGAGGAGATCTTGTGTCACTGTGGACAGGTGGAAAGAAGGTCTCCTTGGTGAAAGGATGCTTTTTTTGTCCTGCAGGATCCAGCCTGCTGATTCCATTCCTTGCCTTTCTAGCCCTTATCAAGTCTTACTCCCCCATCTATATGAGCTGCTTACACAGCAGCTCTGTGCAAGCCCTCTGCCATTCTCTCCACCACCTCCCAAGACGCAGACAGCAAGTACATTTCTCCTCTCCCTCCCCCCTTTCCAGCTGCATGGCACAGCCGCTCGTCAGCTGCATTTTTCTCCAGCAAAACACGTAGCCCTTGTTCTGTGATGCTTCCTGAGGGCTGTGGAGGCAGCAGTCACAGCCGCATGCCAGAATGATCGGAAGGTCAAAAAAAGACATAGAGGGCCAGGGCAGATGACACAGTCAGAGTAACCACGCTTGCCCAGAAGAAGGGTGGGGATTGAGGTCCCCGGGACAGTGAGTGGGTAAAACAGGCAAACATGAACCCCTTCTCTAGGAAAGAGAACAGGATAGAAAAGTCATCTACAGCTAAGTGGACTTCACCCTAACTGTCTCAGTTAACCCCGTTAATGAAGTCATGGTCAGATGTAGGAGGCATCTGGCCTCTCCAGGTACTCACAGACTGCAGAAGATAGGCATAAAGCTGCCAAAGAAATGAGTCCCTTGTTTTGTTCCAGATGGAAAGGCTCACCTAATTCCTTTCAGAGCCTGTGGAGGACACAGCAGTCATCAAGGCTGCAATGATTTGTGCAGCTTGTGCCGTTTGCACATTTGTATCAAGTCTGTCAATCAGGACCTGCCATATTGCAGTCAAAGAAAAAAGCACATTCCGCTTATTCATAGCATTTCACAGCATGTGGTTAAAGTCACTCTGTCCTCCGCTCTTGTTTGGGTACAGCTTCATGACCCAACAGCACAGAAGAGTTTCAGCCTCTTCCACACGATAGGCAGGCACCTTCACGCTGTGATTGTTCCTACTTGGAAAGAAGGTTTCAGCATCCCCTTTGAACTTTGACTCATGCAGTCCAAACTGAGAAGGTTTGGAGAATGGCCTTGGGATCCTTAATCATGACTTTGCCCATGTTGGATTTGTCCACCACAACCTGCTTTTCTGCCAGCTGGTGGGACATGGCCGTCACAAGGTTCTGAGGATCGATCCCCATGCAGTGCAGTGGTGGGGGCCAGTGACCTTCATTTTGAAGTTTTGCACCTTGCTGTTATTCAACCCGCTGGTCCCAGCTCATCTCCCTGGCCCAGAGTCTTCAGCTGACAAGGGACAAAGCGGTTACAGAGGCAAAGGCTTTCAGAAACTCAATGCCTTTATCTCCTTCTCCAAGCAAAGGGTTATCCAGGTAGAGCCAGTTCATTCTAAGCGTCCTACTGGAGGAACTGCCATAACTGCAATGTGAAGCCTCTCATTGTCCCTCCACCAGTGACCAAACTTAGTGCTGCAGGCCCATGGTGTCACCTGGAACAAGGTAAGGAATAAGTGAGGTGGGAATGTGATCAAATGCAAAAAGCTTGTGCATGGGAGGCCTTGTACCAGAGAGGATGGCTGGGGTAGGGTGGCCAGGATGGCTGGGAGAGGATGGCCAGGCTCTTTTCGGTAGTGCCCAGTGACAGGACAAGGGGTAATGGGCACAAACTTGAGTATAGGAAGGTCCACCTAAACATGAGGAGGAACTTCTTTACCTTGAGGGTGGCAGAGCTCTGGCACAGGCTGCCCAGGGAGGTGGTGGAGTCTCCGTCTCTGGAGACATTCAAAACCCGCCTGGACGCGTTCCTGTGTAACCTGCTCTAGGTGACCCTGCTCTGGCAGGGGGTTGGACTAGATGATCTCCAGAGGGCCCTTCCAACCCTAGGATTCTGTGATTCTGTGATTCTGTGGTGGGGTAGGATGCGGCAGGAAGAAAGACAACTTGCAGGAAGGCAGAGCTTCATACCTCGTGCATGGATGTTAGGTCCAGGGAACCAGACTGCATCTTGTCCAGAAGAGTATGGCAGTGCATGCCTCAGCTGTAGGGACCTCGGCACGATTGAATTTAATCTCCTGATCCAGTCCTATTTCACTGTGTTTCCTTGTTAGCAGGCAGTGCTCAACGAAGAACTTAAACGTTTTCATTTGTGCAGAGCCAAGTGCGCAAATATTTGCTTGCGTCTTATAAGCTGTTTTGAAGAAGTGCAAATCTAATGCATGAGACTTGATGCCAGAACCCGGGAAAACGGCGGGTTCTGTGCTTCCCGACACAGCTCCTGCTGACGTGATAATGTGAGAAAAATCTGCTGGTTTCCTGCACAAGCTCCACCACGGCCAGGGAAGATGTGGTGACCTCAGGGTCAGATGTCTTACAAATGCTCTCATCACCACCAAACGTGTTACTTAGCATTGTCTCTGCTGATTTTCATTTTCACCTCTTTCCTTTTTGCCCTTTGCCTTTTAAAACGTCGCTAGTTGTAACCAGGCCCTGGCCTCGCCAATGCTTTTGGAAAATGTCCACACACATGTTCTACCTGGGGAACCAAGAAACGATTCAGGTGGGTAAGAGTTTGCTGGAATATTACTGATTAACATTCATTTACTACAAGGTAGTAAAGGAAGGTGCCATTTTAAGCACAGGAGTGGTTCAGGGAGTGGTGAATATCCACATTTCAGTGTAAGCTCCTCAATATGACAGTTTTTATTCTGTGTAACTAATAAATGATGAATTTAGCTTTAATGATTATTAACATTTGTTTCATTATTATTTTGTGTGATTACTACTTTTTTTTAATATATTTTTTTATATCTTTTCACTTAATAGAAGATTTGATAGTGAGCCAAAGCATCTTAAATTTTTGCTTTATTGTGTTATGGACTTTTAAAAACAGGAGTCAGAGTTGCTAGTAACAGAAAATCCTGTGGAGAGGTGTTTGTTCCATTTTTTCCGAAGGAAATTATGTAGCAAGTAGAACACTTGTCTTGCACAATGCTCAGCAGAGAAGACAGAATTTAAAAAAATTATATATTGAAAAAATAGCATCTGATTACATACAACATGTTCTGCCAGATATTCTGAGACAGCACCAGAAGGCACCACATTTCAAGTGGCAACAACATGTCACGGAAATATCTGAAAAGTCTTCTTTTCAGTAAATTGTCTGTTTATCATGCACTTGTTATCAAGATAGCCTGTTTGTTTTTACCTTAATTTCCCCATTTTTCAGTCGCTAGGTACTTTTTCACTTTTCAGATAGATTCTGATTTTCAGCGATTTAAGAGCATAAATAGGCATGACAAAATTATTACATATATATATATGCACTTTAATTCCTACAGCAGATATATTGATTTCATTGATGAATATTGACTTCAGTCCCCTGGTCTCATGTACATAAAAAATGGCAACAAAAAGAAAATGTATTTCAACAGCTTCTTCACCTGCGGTGCTGCTGCTGGTGAATGAATAGGTTGATTTAAAGGAAGATACAGAGTGTCTGGAGAAGGAATAAGTAAAGGGCTTGTGTTGTTTATTCCCCAGTATGGCTCACTTGACTGATGTAGGCTTTTTGTGTATCCTCAGGCATATTCCTTAACGTGTTCATGCTTGAATGCTCTGTCTGCGAAGGGGATAATAATATTTCTTCTGTCTATTTAGATGGTAATTTCCATGTGACAGAAACTGGGTCTTACAACATGTTGGTACAGAATCCACCAGTGTGATCCACTAATACTAGTTCTTTAAATTGGTGGTAAAAAACTGACTTGTACAAATATGAAAAAAAAAATGTTAATTCCTCAGCTCAAATCTCAATACAAACTAATTACACATATTTGAACAAGTGCTTTTCTTCTTCTTAGCAATAGGCCTCACTGGTCAAAAAAATAAATAAATTGGCAAAGTCTGCTAACATCACCTTTGAAGGAAAAGCTCAAGTGCCTCTGGAGCCAAATAGTAGGTATTCTGAATATAGGGTGTTCTGCTACACACGTAGGGTTTCCTTGAGGTATGAAGATTGGGGCAGGAAGAAAAGGAGAGGAAAAGGAATTGCTGAAACTCTGAAAAGGACTATTTTCCACTCCTACTTCCCCACACCTAAATTTGGGCAAGCCAGAAGACAATAATTCCACTTGGGTAGTGTCTGTCGAGTTTTCGAAAAACACCCTTCCAGGTCTTTAAGCAGTTCCTCAGAATACCCTGTGTCCTGAGAACTGGCTCCTTGGGGTGTTGATGATGGGAGGAGAGTGGGAGCTGACTTCATTGTTCATCATGTGTTGAGATGTACAGGGAGTGTGATGAGACCACTAGGCTGCAGGACTTGGTGGAGGAATCTGAGGAGAGGACCAGCAGAGGAAATCAGTAGAGAGGGAGTTTGCCAACAAGGAGTTGCCTGCAGAATAGGAAGGAAAAATGGGAAGAATTGTAGACAGGAGAAAAAGGTCAAATTTTCCAGGGTTTTTACATTGGCATTTCAATTTTCATGTCAAAAGAAAATGAACTGCTCAACCTTCTCCCATTCACCTGCAACTAACCCTTGCACGATGAAATGACAGTGCTGAGGCAAATTGTTGTAGGTTGAGAGAAAACAGAGTTTCACAAAGCAATAGCAGTGATTTCAACCAGCTGTGACATTTGAAAACACAGACACGCTACCCTGTCCTTTATTTACTAGCAGTAGAGATGCCCTGTTATGTTTAACAGGCAACCGTGGTCAGTAGCTAAGAATTGACCAAAATAGCAAAGAAAGCTTCAACTGTTGAGGCGTCTTGGAAGTATGATCAAACCTGGCACTTTGGTGATAAAGAAAAAGAGAGCGGGGACAGGAAAAATGTCTCCTTGAAAGAAATTCGTGTCCCCAGGCAATTTCAGCCAGAGAAAGAAAATTGTTTATATATCTGTGAAACTCTCTACAGACAGGACCTTGCTGTACAAATCCCATTGCTAACAACAGTACTGTTTGAGACACCACCTAGGTGAGGAATCCTTACTGCTGTATTTTCAGCTCTGGAAATATAAAAGATGATGTGAGTGTTTTGAAGGACAGCCCTTCTGGCTACATGCTGATCCCACATTATATGGGATATGGATTTTCGGTCATTTCAGTCACCACCAAGAGGTCAGAACGTGACATCTTGAAGAACCAAACATTGGACAGCCAACAAGAGAGGGTTTATCACCACCAGCCCAGTTCTGATGGTTCGAGGAAGAGCCCCACATTTCATATCAATGAAGACCAAACCTTTCACTGCCCTGAGGGTGTACCTGCATTGCACAGGTAAGTGCACACTGTAGAGGCAGGGTGGATACATTAATTTGGGCAGTAAAACCATAGATCCATGTATAAATGTGCTTGTTTAAATATATTTCCAGTCTCTATCTCTATCCTATACTGCAATCTCAGTTGTTTAAACCACTCTGAAGTACTAAATCTTTTAAATCTCATCGTTTCATAGTCTCAGACATCTGGTAAACTCCATCTGTGCTATGGAACCATGCTATTTCAAGGTCATGCATCTCAGTAAATGATTCCTAGTGCGTTTTGCTCCTGTGTGGATTTAAAATTCTCAGAATTATCCAGACAGCTCTCTGCATCCGGCTGAGGTACAGAAATACTGAATTCTAGAAAAATCACAGCAGAAAATGAATCCATGGGAATGGGTCATGAAGGGTAAAGGGAAATAGAAATGAGGCTGCAAGTGAGTGGCCTTACGAAAAGTGAGTTTATAGGAAATAGCAGCGTTGGCAGTTTGCTTAATAAATGCTCTGAAGCACAAGCACACACCACCTTAGTGCAAAAAGAGGACAAGAATTTTAGTGAGACCAGAGTGCCTCAATCATTAGCTCTCCTTTGATCTCAGCATAAGAAGGAAACATGCAGAAAATGAAATGTAGGTCATCATACTAAGGAGTTGTACTAAAATGGTAATACAAGCCTTTATTGTGGAAATTACACTGTAAGTTAGCAAGAGAAATAAAATGCAAGGAAGGATATTTCTGGAAGTACATGAGTAAAATGAGGGAGCTCAAGCTGAGGTGTTGTACAATACCAAGAAGTGAGGGAAAGCACTAGGGAAGGGGAGAGTAATTTTTTTTTCTCATTCTTTTCTAACATACCCAACTGCAATCAAATAACTAACAAATTCTTGTCTACATGTAAAACGATGCATGTGTTATTTCTGAATTACATTCTCTCTTTTTAGAACTTTTCTTTAATTCTTGTAGTCATTTGGAAATCTTGTTTTCTCCTCCAGAGTGCAGCTTCTGAAAACGCAGGACATGTGCTTTCTTGTTTCGTCATCTAGGTTATTACTGAAATATTTAATACTAGATATATACTAGACTGGATCATGTCTTCCAGATAATTGTGTGGTACTGTCCTCAGTTTTGTCAATGAACTACTGAAAATCAGCGAGCCCAGTGTTCCCTCCTGCCCTGCTCCCACTTTAGTGCTGCCATCAAACATAAACCAGGGAAACTAGCTGGTTAAGGAGCACACCATGAAAGCCAGTATCAGAAGCTTAACTAAAATCAAGATTTAGAGCGCATACTGCTTCCTCCTACTCAAATGCCTGATACTGGTTCATAGGAGAAAAATATTTTGATTTGATGCAATTTGTTCTTGGAGAAGAACATATTGGTTGTCAGTTACCTCCTTGTTTTCTTCCAGGTATTTACAAATAGTTTAATTATTTGTTTTAATATCTTTCCAGAAAATGAGATTTGAGTAACTGATACGTAATTCTCCACTCTTCCTTTTCTCCCTTTTTAGCATATTTATCCTCTTCAGTCTCCTGGACCTCTCGCCCGGCTTCTATAAAGTGCTGAGGGTAACCACCAATGCCTGTGAGACTGCTCACCACGTACTTTACAACAGATCTTGTCAGGCCCAGCCGATTCAGTCCAATCTACTTAAGGAATTTCTCAGCCTTTCTTTCTCTATTCAAACCTAACTACCCCACTTAAGTGGATCTGGAAGACCAGTGCTGGTGCATTATCTTTGTGTGAGTAGTGGAAATACGGCTTTGACATCGGAGATCTCTTGGTTGCACCTTCTTACAGACTCCAGGAAAGCAATAGAAGCCTACTAAAATGTGCCCACAAACCCTCATTTTTTTTACAAAGTGAGTGGCAGAGGTTTCTTGGGGCAGGTGGTGGAATCTTAACTGCCTCTTTCCATTTTGGGGCATGACCACAAGGCATGTGAAAATCTGGCTGTTCCCAAGCCTGAGATTCAGAGGCTGTTTTGGATATCCAGGCATTTCCTACACAAGAACTATCTTTCTTTTAGCCTGCCCCTCTCTCATCACTATGTGGAAACATAAATGTAAGAAAGCAAATAGGCTTGTGAGCATTAGGGGAAAATAAGAAATGACTTATATCCTGTATGAGCGTTTAGCCTTTTGTCAGTAAAGAAAAAATAAACCCCAGTTTCTGTGTCTTGTGCAGGGCAGAGGCTCTGGTCATACTGTGGTACACGCAGTGGCTGTGTGCATCAAGCAAGGTAACTCCTTTTCTGGCCAAGGAAATCCAGCTGTGGCTGGTGGGATTGTCTTTCACAGCACTGCCGGTTCATTCCCACCTGCAGCCCCCAGATTGTGGAGGTGTTGGGCACAGAGAATTCGTCTGCCGAGCCCAAGGGGGCTCTCCCACCATGCGACGTGGGAGAGGGGCAGCTCCCCGGCTTGCGAACGTGAGCCCGGCAGCTTGCGAATCCCCCAAACTGCCCTCCTGCAGGTGGCACATGCTGCCATTGGGGACGCACACCGAGACGAGCGTGGGGACAGAGAGTGGTGGGGGTTACCTCCCCTCTCAACCCTGAACTCGCCACCCACGGGTTCACTGCAGCAAGCCAGGAGCCGCAGGGCTCTGCGGCTGCCCTCTCGATGGGGGCACGTTCTGGTGCTCTGTGGCCGCTGCCTGCTCCCGAGAGACCGCGCACAATGTGGCCCCTGCATCAGGAAACTGTGGATGCAGCCATCCACCAAGGCAGGGGCACCATAAGACAAGCTCCTCTGGGATGCTGGGGGCTCCCTAGCCAGCCTCCTAGTCTTGCCCCATCCCTCCGGCACAGAGACCAGCCTCAGAAGACACCATGAAGACCCCTGTGATGGTGCCAGGGAGCTCTCTGCAGGGGACACGAACAGTGACGGAGGGCACGCACGGGGCTGGGCAGTCTCCAGGGAATGCTCTGGTGTGGTCCCATTCTGCAAAGAAGACGGGTCAGTGGTGACCACAGTAGACGGAAAGAGGTTTAGGGTGCAAGGGATTGAAGATACCGTGCTTCACGGTGCAGCACGGAGATGGCCACTCTGCTCCAGAGGGCCCTCGCGCCGAAGGAGGTGCCACCGGCCCCGAGCTTGCTTCTGCTGTCTGTCACAACCAGTGGTGTTACCTCTGGTTACTCACTCCATCTGGAAAGAGGCCAACACGGTAAGGGTCTTCTTGCAAGTAGTAATTTAGAGGTGATTTGTGGAGAAATTTTCTTTTGGGCTCGTTTTCACATTTTTAGGGTCTATGAAGAAGGTCTAAAAGGTACTTGTTTGGGTTTCTTTCCTAGCAATATCACAAAATAAATGTATAAATAAATACATATGTAAAAATATATAACATCTAAATATATGTGAGGGAAAAACCAATCAAGACCGGATTGCTAGCTTTGCTAGAGGATTGCCTGACTGCCTGGTTGTGCAAAACCTGACCTGCTCACTAAAGAACCCATGCTGGTGCATCCTCTAAAAAAAATAAAAAACCTCAAACGCCTACATGTTAATTGCTCAGTGCAGTTATGTAAGTGTTAGGGAAAACACATACCATCATAAACTTAAACAATCTTGTCTAAAAATCCTATTCCTACACAATTTATTTTACTCTTTTTCTCTCGGGATGTTATTGTTTTGTGATTACTACTGGGGATAAACACATCTGACTTGTTAAAGTAATCAAATAATTAATAAAAATTGACAAGCTCATCTTAGAAATTCCAGAAAAAAAAAAAGGAGGGGGGAGCATAGTGGTTTTCCTTTGTAAATCAATTTCAAGCCTTAGAGAAAATGACACATTTTGAAGTGTTTACTACAGACTACTTTACTGGAATAGGTAGATACAAAAATAGATGAACATTTATAAAAAGCTGTAGCTACTTGTCTGAAAATAGTTTTACTTCTTACTCAGATAGAAACTGGTAAGTGTGTCTGAGGAGAAATGGCTTATCTTTTAGTTTCTGGGTGCTCATTCTAAGTGTAACAAATAGTTCACTTTTTTTTATACATGGGAAAAAATATTGCCTGTTTTATTTTGAACCGTCTTACGGTCTTATCCCAAGGAAAGGCAAACTGTTTATAATTTTTCTCCCTAGCTTCTTGTTTTAGGGCTTTGAGAAACCCAGCTTCATCCCATCTTCTTATAGTCAGCAGTGGAGTTCTTGGTGGGAATTGCAGCACGTGGATCTCCTTAGGTCACAATGACCGCGCCATAGTGGAGTCATGTTGAAGGCCCGCTTGAGCAAGGTAAATAAACCGGTGCCACCTTTAGGTATACATATAATCCCCAATTATTGGTGTAACTCAGTGTTAAAGTTGCCTACCCTGCTGACTCACATCCCAAAGATTTTGTAACTTTTTTCTGTTATAAGCCTGTGAACAAGTTTTCTTTTAAATAAGCTATTATGTTCTCACAGAGCACTTTTAGCTTTCAATATGTCACTTACTGCATACACGTCGTCTAACCTTCCAAACCCACATCTTTGCCAGGCTGCCAATGTAAAATAAAGTTCTGGATCTTTCCCCCAAGCACTTCCTGAAATCTTTTTTTTCCCTGTCATTATATAAAGCGCTGTGGTGCTCTTTCTTTTAAGCTTGCCATCTGGATGTCATTCTTGATTTTGCCTCTTTTTAAATATGCATATTCAAGCTAGACCCGAAATGACGCAGCTTCTTTCTATGTAACGGTTCTAAAAGCTGTACTTTCTTTCCCAGCCGTTTCATCAAAACTTTGGTCATGTCTTCTTCATCTCAGGCCTTGGTATTTCGAGTTCTTCCTCTCTGTTATGAAACCCTGTGTTTTCTACCTCCCCAGGGATATGAAAAACGGTGCTGCAAAATTTATTTTCCTGATTGCATGGACCATACAAAACTCCCTTTTCAATCATCTTCCCCCGCTGCCTTGTATCAGTCACAGGTTTCTCATCTTCACCTCCTAGACTCCTCACCACCCAGCCTTTCCTAGGTTGGCTGATCTTGAAAGGAAACCTGTAGTGTGTTGTATCCTCATGTCCATGCCTTTATTGACATGTAACTCCCTCGTCTCCTGAAAACAGAGCTCACAGCAAGAGCTGCTGGTGAGGGAAGACAAGGTGCTGAGCCCCCGCCGGGGCTCAGGGTGCAGGGGGTAGAGACTGGCACTTCCAGGGCTGGTTCTGCCCTGGCTGCCCTGGTACCCTCTCCTAGAGGGTCCAGCCTCTGCCCACTGACAGCTCCGGGAGTACAAGACAACTGTTTCCATGTATAAAACTACTGTTATGCATGTATTTTTGAACACACAAGAGACACTCTCTCTCTGCCTTTTAGACAGCAAAGAGAAACAATTCTTACCAGGATCTTTGGATGCAATCATAAAACTACAAAAAATCCGTTCATTAATTGCTGTCCATCTCTTGTTTCTCTGTGATCACTACCTTGTGCTTTGCAACGATACCACTTGATTTGTGAAACTGGATTTCATTACCAAAAATAACAAATGCAAATAATTTAACAGTAATGGTTTTTTGCAATAGTACTTTTAAAAGTAATGGATTATTGTGTTAATTGTTTTAATCATTTAACGTATCTGTCAATGTTTAAAAAAACCCCAAGATTTTCTTGTAGAAGTCATAAGATGGGATAGCCACATCAATGAGAATAGCTATTTAAAAGGGTGCATAATGAAACTCAAACCTAAAAAAAGACAAGCAAAAATAAAAGTGTTTGTTTTTCTATGTATCTTTAAACCAAGAAATCAGATATCCTGCTGCAATAGTTTGCCCAGAGATTAGTGTGTTCTTAAAACTCACTTAAAATCTGCCTTTCATGTCAGAGCCATTTCTGACAGTGTAGTTTACTGGTTACTGTGCTAATAGCCATCTATGAGATCATAACCATATTTTTATTTAAAAAAACTCAGTGCTTGGTGAACTAGTAGCAGTTCAGCTTCTGTTTTCACTTCGTCATAGTCTTCACTTTGTTTTTTCTTAAGCTAGAGAATGCAGTTAAGAATTAGGAGAGAAGACTTGTCCCGCTGGGTTAGTACTGGCGCGGTTCCTGATGAGTGGTGGGTAAGTGATTGGTAGGTAAGAGCACCACAACCAGGACACGGGGAAAGTAACTTATTTCTCGTAGCCAACCCGCCTTCGGGCTGCCCGTGTCTCAGAAACTTCACGACTCAAAGCTGTATCCCCGAACGCTGTGCTGCCGAGCTGCTTTATGCTCTGTGACCTTCTCTAGCCTTTTGTCACTCAGATGCGGTTTTGTCCTCTGCAGCCCCCTGTGGCAGCGACTCCACAGTTCGATGATTGTGTCTGTGGAAAACAATATATTTTTGTTTGTTTAAACTCATTTCTTCATACTGTCCCTGGGTATCCCTTAGTTCTCCTATTTTGTGACTTTCTTTCTTCAACTTCTTGATGCTGCTAAGGATGTTACAGACCTCTGTTATGTCTCCCATTCACTTATCGCTTTTCCGAACTGGAAAATCTTAGAGTATGTATTCTCTCCTGCGTGAGTTCCTTATTTCTCATCAGCCAGGGCAATAAGGAAACGGATGTGAAAAGGCGGCTTATTGCTACGGGAGAATACCAAACCAGAGGGGACTGAGTCCTGGCATTCCTCTTCCAAAATGCAGTGAATCCCAGAGGCAAAGTGCTTCCCTCCGCTTCCCTCCTCTCCCTCTCATACAGTTACCCCGTTAACTCATGCGGCAGCTGTTTGTTTCCTGTGTGTCGAATGCTCTTCCCTTCCACGGAGCCAGAATGAGTGTTGAAATGTGTTATTTATTATGTTGGTTCTGGTTTTACAGTTTTGCTTTTATAAGCAGAGAAATCCGGCACAAGAACTGCAAAATTCAGCACGACAAACTAGGACATGGTAGAATTAAGATTACGGGTACATCACTGATTTACCCCATGTGTATTTATGGTATCCTGTTACTTCTTAATTAGCTCCGCAATATGTTATTTCTCTCCCGGGAGACAGGCTCCAGGGAAACATTACAGCAGCCTTCCAGTACCTAAAGGGGGCTGAGAGGAGGGATGGGGAGGGACTCTTTATCAGGGAGTGGAGCGATAGGATGAGCGGTAAGGGTTTTAAACTGAGAGAGGGTAGATATAGATGAGACATCAGGAAGAAATTCTTGACTGTGTGAGTGGTGAGGCACTGGAACAGGTTGCCTAGACAAGTTATGGATGCCCCATCCCTGGAGGTGTCCAAGGCCAGGCTGGATGGGGCTGTGAGCAGCTTGGTTTAGTGGGAGGTGTCCCTGCCCAGGGCAGGGGGGGTTGGAACTAGGTGATCTTCAAGGTTCCTTCCACCCCAAACCATGTTATGATTCTCTGGTTCTCTGTTCGTCACTGCGTCAGGCAGACAGGTAACTATCCAGGTCGACACAGGTTAGGAGGCTCCTGCCTGTGGGACTCTCACCTCATTTGTTGCAGACACAAAACGTGTCAACTGCAGAAAGTCTGGGTTTCTTAGGTGAATAAGCAGATTCTGGATTGCTGTCCCCGCCTCCCCACCAAGCACCGGTGTTGTACTGGGCAAGTCTCTTCAACAAAGCTTGTACACGGCCACTACTTCTGTTTTCATTGTTTTCCAGGTGGGAGGAGTGTCTCTACATTACAGACTTGTTAGTGTGGCTACGCCAGTCAGGAACACAGTCACAACTGACTGTTGTTCTGTGCTGGCCAAAGGCTGTATGTATGTATATAGGTATAAAAATTATATGGCTTTACTGCTATATTTCTCTTCTAAAAGGGGAGAGGAAGGGAAGAAGGAATTGCCTAAAAGTAGGTCTACGGGCAGAAGTTCTGCTTCTTTGTGGTGTGTTCAATGGCCATCTGCCTAGTGTTTTGGATGCCCAGAAGCATGTTGGACGGTAAATTATGACCAAAATAGGTAGCCCACTACTGAGAGCAGTGGTCTGTCCCCAGCAGAGGTAGCAGAGGTGTGGAGGGCCAAGGCGAATTTGTCGCAGACTGCAGCCAGAGTGCCCTGAGAAGGATGAATATGGGACTGTGACACCCGGCGGTGGGCGACACTCAGGGGAGAGGGTGGCCTTGATCTGAATGGCCTGAATGAATGGGTAACTGGTGGTAAGAAGACCCGATGAATAGTGGGGAAGGGCTAAAGTCCCTAGGACCTTTTTCCTCCTGCTGAGTCTGTGCCTGATGGTCATGGCGCCTTGGCTTTAAACCTCCCTGTGCCTCGGCTCAGCACCTGCACGGAGGGGCAAGAGAACCTCCCTCCCCACCTCGTGGGTATTCAAAGAGGCTCATTAACGCTGATGAAGCACCCAGCGGCGGGAGGGCGGCCGCCCCAGTCACTCCCGTGAGGAAATCAGCAATCCCCCCTTCCGCGCCCCGTTCGCGGGCAGGGCCGGGGGCAGCGGGGTGCCCCGGGGGCTGCCGCGTTAAGGCGGAGGCGGTGCGGTGCCGAGGAGCCGGACCCGCGCCTCCCCCCGCCACCGCCGCCACCTCCCGCCCGGCCCCGCTCGCCGCGGGCTCCGCCGGGGCGGGGCGGGGCGAGGCCACGCCCCCTCATGAATATATCCTCTCTTATTAGCATGGCGATGAGGCGGGCTCCGCCCCCCCGGCGGCCATTTGTAGCCGCGGCTGCCTGGCTGCGGGGGCGGGCGGTGCTCGCTCGGCTCGGCTCCGCTCGGCTCGGCGGGGCGCTGCCGGTGGCGCACAGGGGCGGCGGGGCCTGCGGCCGCTCAGCGGAGGGAGAGCGGGAGGGAGAGAGGCAGGCGCCGGACCCGGCGGCGCTGCCGCCATCGGCTCGGCTCGGCTCCCCGATGGCCGCGGGCTGCAGGGACGGCCCGGGGCAGGAGAAGTACCGGCTGGTGGTGGTGGGCGGCGGCGGCGTGGGCAAGTCTGCGCTCACCATCCAGTTCATCCAGGTGAGGGNCGCGCCCCGGGCTGAGCCGCCGCCCGGTGTGCCGGCCCGGCGAGGAGCGAGCGAGCCTCGGCAGCCCGCGGGGTGCGCGGACAGGGGGCCGCGCTGCGCCCGCTCGGTCGTGTCCCCCCCACCACCCCCCCAGCTCTTGCTGTGGGTGCTTCAACTTCTAAATAATTGAACTTTTCCTCCCTTACTCATTTTTAGTAAAAAGCGCCAGAGAGCGGGTGATGTAAAGCGTGCCTATGGGTCTCACGAGGCAGAGCCTTCTTTCCCCTTCCGCCGCTAATTCAGCCGTACCCCTTCTGTTTATCCTCCTCTTCTGCCCTGTTGCTTTTAGCCTCTCTGCCGCCGCCGTGGGGGCGTTGTTAATCTACCTCTGCCCGCTCCTGGTGGGAGGAGGAGGCGGCTACTTGCTGGTATTGCTGAGGATGAGCACATCTGGAGGGAATGACTTCTGGCTTGTTTTCTTTAGTTCCAGCGAGGAGAGGCCGTAATGGTCTTCCTGCCCCCAAGACAGGCTGGTTGGCAGCAAGGCAGACTCGTCCCCAGCACTTGGGGACAATGATATTCTCAAAAAATACTTTGTTAGAACAGATGATCCGATAGCAAATAGATTATTCTTCTTTACTTCACATTTTCTTCACTGATGCATGCATCCACGTGTTCGTTAGCTGTAATAGTCTGTGGAGAATTTGAGCTCTGCAGCATAAACTAAGTAGCTACATAGAAAACAGCACTTTCACAATCTGGGTAAGTACTGGATACTGAATGCTTGGAAGGTCCAGTATTGTACAGGACATTAAAATAACTGAGACCTTAGGAGAACTGGTTCTTTGGAAATCAGTTTGAATGGTGGGTTTGAGATGGAAAGGAAATATTTGTTGTAGCGGTGCCTTGTTTATCGGATGTGTAAATAGCTGGTCAGATACTGGTGAGGTACTGACTCACTGATGTGTCTGAAGGTGACAAGGCTGGAATAACTACAGTCCTTTTGGCGTGTGGATTGAATTCCTTCATTGCGGTGACAATTTCTGTGGCTGGCTGAAGCTGGTTTAAAGTGCCATTCACTCAACATGGTGCTGTTGCTTCAGATGGCATTGCCTGCATCTTTGGGCATCGAAGCTGGTTGCGACAGTAAAGTGTGTAGCTGGGCATGGCTTAAGTTTGGTTCTGAGATGCTGCTGTCTTGGAAAATGCTGGATCTCTGGAGTCCTTGGCCGTGATAAAGGCTTTTGGATAATTTTAACTTCGTAAAACAAAAAGCTGTAATTTCTATTGAAAATGAGGAGGGGGAAAAAAATGAAGTTTCCACTTGATGCCTTGGTATGTCCATTTATTTTAATAGTAGTAAGGTTCTGCTGAGTACTGGGTATTTGAGTGATGGTAGTAATTAATTCTTTAAAGTAAAAGCCTGAGCTCCCCCCCTATAGAAATAAGTTTGGGTTCAAGTGCAGCCACTCACACTTGTCTTCTAGCAAATACCTGCAAAAAGAGGAACTGTGTCTGCTTTGTCACTTATGAGGATCTCTTCAAATTAGAAGAAGTAGCTCGCTGTGAAAGAGTGGTGAGGGAGCAGTGCTGTAGTGTTAAGCTGAGGTGTTGAGAGTCAAAACAACTTATTGTCAGTTTCTATTAAGTTATTTACATCTTTTTGCCCTCTCAGCTGCTTTATCTTGAGATAAAAATCTTGCCACCACAAAGTGATGTTTAGCAGAAAAGGCAACCTTCTGAAAAAAAAGAGAAGTAGCTGGGAAATAAAGACCTTGTGAGCAGAACCTGTGGGGCCTTAGAGAAGAGTTTAGTGTTGTTTCCATGCTCGCTGCGTGGTTAGGTACAACAGGAGATGAGGCTTGATGTGTGGTTTGCATGCATGCCCAGTATCTTCCTGGGCTCTTAAAGCTTACGATGTTACGGAGTGTGTGCCATGCCATACAGCCAGTTGTGTAGTTTGTATTGCCAAACACATTGTTTGTCTTTTAAGACTGCACATGAACTGCTCTGAATTGTTTTAAAATTGATTACAAGTAAGTCACATGCTTCATTTTTGGAATTTTTTAGGATTAAGTAACAAACTTGTAGTTGCCTTCGCTAGAACATGGAATAGTACTGGCTCTTGCCACGTGACAAATCTTGATGCCAGTGAAGGATTTCAGTTCTCTTTTGCTTCTTTATTGCTTGTCTTTAAAATATGTCTGTCACAGACTTGGTTTTGAAGCTTAAAAAGGAAAGTTGATACTAGCAAATATTTTAACAGTTGTTCTTGCTTTCCTGTAATCCTGTATTTAATTTTCAGTAAATCAGTACTCAAGTACAGTTACTCTTGCTTTTGCTTCACCGCTGCCGATTATGTTCCAGTAAACAAGACTGCTGTGGTGACAGGGTATCATGGGGGAAGCATGTGCTGTGATTTATGTTGTATTTTGGAAAGACTAAGAGAAATTTGTATTTGAAAATGGGAAAACTCTTTCTTCACTTCGGATGAAATAAGTGACAACACGAGGAACAGCGAACGTAGAGAGAACCAGTTCATCTCCTTTCTTTTGCCAGCTTTCTGGGATTTGAGCGCGGCACATCCTTTCCAGCCTTGTTCAGGTGTTGGTGGGGAAAGAGGTGGCACCCGTTCTTACAATGGCGGTGATGGCTGGGGCCGGACTCTTATTATGGTAGTGATCAGCACGTAAAGCTCTTGCTCCTGTGTGCGAGGGTATCAGTTCCTGAAGGTTGTTGTGCCTCAGCCTGAGCTGAAACAAGAGTGTTTTTATGCGGAGGCTGAGTGAGCAAACCCGTGTCTGACAATGAAAGCTCCTTTGCTTACTGGGCTCAGCATCGTTGTGCTAATTAGCACAGCGCAGTAGGAATGGTACATGAGATGTAACTGGTGACTTGCGTATAATTGCTTGTGGTCTTGGGGTCACTTCTCAGAAGTTCATCAACAACTTGGAGAAAGTTTAGAGTACAGATCAGCAGATGAAAGCTTTCAGCGGGTAGGTGGCTGGTGCGTTCCTCAAAATTCTTCCTCTGGGGAGATAAACAGAGCCTGATACTGCTGCTGGTGGGCCAGGATTTCATCCTGGAAATATCAAATCATTTCCTTTAAATCAGGATATGGTATATGAACTTACTGCTGTCGAGTCTGTGCACTGTGAAGGCAGGAAGTGAAGACGTTTTTAGTTGTAGAGGAGAGTTGATGGGAGGGATCCCGTGCAGCTGTTAGCTGTAGGAAAGCAGCCGTGAATGGTAGTTCAGCATTGCACCCCCGTATTCTGTAAAATCCGAAGCAATGGAACTAAGAAGAGAAGCATTCCTTCTCTTATTTGAAACATACACAAATAATCCATCATGTTCGTATCCCAGGGGGCAGAAAACTTTGGAAGTGCGTTGCAGGCAGCGAGCTGGCCTCTCGGCGGGCGGAGGTATTTGGGAGTATGAGCTGTGCGGCGCACACAGCTGTTGCCACAATAGCTTTTCTCCAGCTGTCATGCAGAGGTCTGTCACAAAATACCCCACATTCCCTTCTCACTCAGCCCTTTGTAATATTCAGGTTTCCTTGCTCAAAGGGAGTACAGCCTAGCAAATACCTAATCACCCTCTGCATATGTTTTTTATCTTGCAGTTGCCATTTATTTCATGCTTTTCTTTTTTTTTTTTTTGCTTAAACTGAACCTTGTATAGCTAGTTTTAGCACTGTACAGCAAGAAAGCCACTAATGTTTTATTCTTTCAAATCTGCTTCACAAAACAGTGGTTGCTTTTGATCAGAATTGTTAAAATTATTTGTCATACTGTTCTTCCTCTTCGTAAAGGTATAGCTTTTATTTTGTGGCAATGACATGTATATTTTTGTACACTGAGTAGACTTTGGTGCCTTACAAGAATGTATTAGTTAACAGATGTCCCTAGAACCTTGAGATATGGTACTGAGTGGATGTAATTCAGTGTGGCTGAGTTGAGCTTAGTTTGTCCGTCAGCTCAATGTTAATTATGTTAATGTATGAAACCACTGGGGACTGCTAAGGCACTTAAAGTGATATAAAATGTATGTAGGGGTCCAGTGTTTTGGGCTTTTTGTTTGGGTTTTTGTTTACTGATTTCATACTGTATTTACAAGCTTAGTTCTTACTGCGAAATTTGTAAACCAAATATTTTCCCTACTGCTCTTAAACTGTCAGTAACAAATTAAAATGGGAGCTGAGCTTACTGTTCTACCAACTAGTGAGTGAAATGAGTTGGATGTAGATTTGTTGACTCTTTAATGTTAGTATCAGACACTTGCCTGAAAGCAAGCATATATGGCTTGCAGATGGGTGGTGACCAGCTGTTCAGACTTGATTTTTTTCCTTTTTCCATTCCTTTTCCAAGCTGCTACTTTCACAAGACTGTTTGTTCTCATTAACTATCAATGAAGGTGGGTTATCTCAAAGTATCTTTTATCTCTGATACGGCTGTTGGGCAAGAAAGGAGCTGGTTCTGAATTTCACGGTAAAGCTGTGAAATAGAGTGGTAAAGCAGATTGAAAAGCAACAACTGAAAATGCAGCTGGTGTTGGAGCCGGCGTGCTGCGTGTTTGACAGACACCCGTGTCTTAGCGGGGCGCTTCTGTACGCCGCACTTGGGGGGCGTGCAAATCCCTCTGCCGATTCGAGGTATTCTGACTAACTGTTGCTGACCGTCAAAAAGGAAAAAAAAAAAAAAAAGAGTTCTTCAAGTAAGCGTGTAAGGAAATCAAAGGTATAAAATGCCATGAATTCCAGGCTGCAGATTCATGCCGGGCTACGCTAGGACTGGTATGCTTACATTTTGATAAAGCGTGGGGCCTTCTTACGGTGAGTAGTCCAGTGTAATGCAAGGTGACAAAATACAGCTTAGGAGAGCGAGCGGCTGGTTGTCGGCGTCTATTGAGGTTAAAGGTGGTCTGTGTGTGTTGGGGGAAAGTGGGGAAATAAAACTCCTAATCAAAACAAAGCACTTGTGGTGCAGTCACCTGGAATAATAAGGGCTGGATGTTGCACTTCACATGAAACTTGAACTGCTTGGCTCCTTGCTTCCTGCAGCACTTCTGCCCAACAAAAGGTTTGTCTCGCTTGGGTTAGTTGTGGATCTACAGCCTGGGAAATGTAGTAGATGACTTCAGGCTTAACTTGGGGAGAGAAGGAAGCATCGATTTGCATATTAGTGTTCCGGTATAGCTAGCAATGGAATACTGCATCCTAACTTACCCAGCAGGGATTCCAGGTATTAATGTATATATAGGGTGGAACTGAGCTGGTTCAAAAGCAGGCATAAATTTGGAGTAGTGCTTAAACTTTAAGATGCTGATCATTCCAGTTCTGAGGAATTTATAATACTTTCCTGGAGTGAAATTCCTTTGAGATAACTTAAACCGCACTGCAGTCAGAGAGCACCTTTCCATGTGTTAACCGCTAGCAGCAGTTGCTTATATGGCAAGTAAATATTGACCTACCTCTTGGTTATCAGGCTGTCTTCCACTGCCACTTGCACAAGGAGTACTGGTACAGCTTCCCGGATTGCTGCCCGCCGTGCCCTTTGCACCCCCGGGGATGAATAGGCAGCCGCTGGCATGCAGCCCTGGTCCTCCTTCCCCGGCTAGAGGGAGAGGCTCCTGCTTCAGGTTTTGGCTGGAGCTCTGAATTCCAGCATTCAGTAGTGGTGGTAAAGGGTGGCTCTTATAAGTAAAGCCCTTCTATTGGTAGACTTTTGAAGGACCTGAATGGCTCTTGTTTGCATACCTTATGCAACCCGTCTGCATTTACCAAAAGCTTTACCAGCACTGAAAATGTGGTTGGTGAGGTCCTTGGTGTACCTGGAGATAAATACCGGCTTGGTGGAATGAAACGTAGCAGTCTTCTGGCTAGCTGGTAGGAAGCTAGGTTTATTGCAGACCTTCTGAAAGGAGTTACTGCTCAGGTCTAGACTGGTACGACGCAAGTGGGTAACTTCACCGTTTGTTCTGACGGTTTGGGCCGCTTAACTGCACTGGTTTGGTAGCCTTGTGTTCAGTTACGGCCATAAGCACCGTTAAAGGAAAATATAACATCCAGGTAAATGTGTTCTGTTTCAAGAAGTATCTAAAACCAGCATTAAAACTAAAATCACACCTGTAATTGCTCCACTTGTGGGTTTTTTTTGGTTTTTGGGTGTTGGCTTGATTTTGGTTTTTTTACTTTCCCCCGTTGCTTTGCATATAGCATGTCCAAAGATTTCTGTATGTAACTTTGATCAACTGAGACGAATGCTTACTGAAAGGGGTAGAGTGAATGGTATCCAGACTGAAAAGCTTAATTGTAAATAACACGGGTAGACATTGCTTGCCTGGCGAATGGTTTGCCTCCCTAGATTGCTGGAGTTCTGTTTTGAGATGCTGACAGGTAGCGGCGGTGGGCTATTACTACACATGTAGGGAGTGGGGTCCTAGGTGAATTGTTTCTGTCTGAGCAGCGGGCGAGGTTCTTCCTGTTTGTCTTGGATGATATCTGTCTTTACGAAGAGAGAGATGCCCTGTGATTGTGACCAAATTTTTTCCTTGGTTCTTTTTTACTTTCTGTTCTTTACCGTTTGATGTTCTGTCTCACGAGTGTGGCTGCAGCTTGGGTCTGGGATAGCCTGTAAGGCACTCTGTGGGAACAGGCGATACGAAAGAAAAATATTTCTTTCCTCCCTTGATAGCTTAATTACTTGAAGTAGGTAGCAGACAAAAAGGATGTTTACTTAATCTGTTTGCTTTGCCTTTTCTTACTTATTCTCCTCCAACAGCACACCATGCCTATACTGAAGCTAGTCACATCCCAATGTGTAAACTGCCTGATGTGCAGCACTGCTTCTAGATGGAACTTCCATGAGGTTAAATTTACTTTTTTTATAGATTGTGTGCTTTTATTAGGTTCCTTCTGAGAGGGCTGGCTGGAATGCAGGGCAGGGGCTGTTCATGGTTAAGTTAAAGAAGGTCACGTATTCACGTTTGAAGTGCTTGATCTTGCGGCTAATCAAGCGTTGTGCACAAGGCTGCCAGTCAGTAAAGTGGGGTCAGGGTTTCTTATCTGCTGCTGGAAAGGGAAAGGCTGGAGAACTTGCACTTTAGCTGTCCTCAGGTGTACGTGGAGCCTGGAACACGAGCTGGGTGGGGGTTCCTCAGGAGGGCTGCGGTGCGCTTCTCCCCAGGAGTGGGAAGTGCCATCAGCTCTACTGAGAGATGGAGATGCTGTTGGGCGATTAAGTTCAGTGGTGAATTTTCGTAACATACAAACGTGCTCACAAAGGCCTGGAACAGAGAAGGTGGATTTCCAGAGGCTTGAGTGGAGCTCCCCAAAACCGTGACGGGTGGTGAGGGCCGTGTGTGCGGCCACCAGGGACGTGCTGAAGCTGTGACTGGTCGGGGTGGTGGTGGTGCAGCTGGAGAAGCTGAAGGGCCTTGAAAGCAAGGGCAAGTTGATGGTTGGCTTTTTAGAAGGGATAGCCAGGGGGGAGACAGAGGGCTAGGAAAGCGTTTTTACTCTTCAAGCCTGTAGAATGGGGCTTTGCTGTAATTGAGGGTTTAATTCGATAAGCTAGTGCTACCAGTAAGGAAAAATGCTCAGCAGGTCCCCGCGCTGCCACAGCAATTTACCGCTATAGCTATTTACTCCATCTAGCTCACTGAAGCTCCACGAGCAGTCGGAGTTAAAAATAACCGGGGAATGTTTTTACCCGGGATCGGTTACCCTGTCTGGTTGGCTGTGCGGCTCTGCAAACAGCCTCGTCTGGCAGCCCTGTGTTTCACCAGACCTGCGCCGGCTTCTCAGCCACGTCCAGAGAATAAACTGCAGTTTCTGGTGAATCTAGATAGGAGTGAGTTCAGATAGTAGGAATGTATGCAAAAGGGCGCTATTAAAGATAGCATAAAGTGCTAGCTGCTAGGACCGGCGTGCATTAATAATTAACCAGATGTTAGCACTGACACATAAAATGCTACAGTTCAAGCAAAAAAAAAAAATAAAAATCAGTGTTACACCAATAACCAAAGTATTCTGCAAAGATCTTTATGCAGAAAACCTGAGAGAAGTGTTATTTCTCAGCAGATTAACCTTAGGCACACATATTCATAACTATCATCTGTGACGCTTTTCTCAAGTCTTTTGAGCCTGAAAATAAACTTGAGCTTCCCCAAAACTTGTAAGGAAATTATTTTTCCAGTCCTTTTCTGAGCATTCTGTAACTGCAGTGATAGAATACGTTGAGTCGCTAGTTAACACTTGCTAGGAAAAGGTGAAATTCTAAAAGCACTGTAGTTACTGTTTTGAGTTTTTCTGACAAAATTAACTTGCTCAGCTCATACCACAGAGTGTCTTCAGCATTCCTCATTTAAGCAGATTAAAAGCTATAAACCTGCAAGGAAATCTGAATATTTTGCTTCTTAGGCGGTAAGTAGACCATGAAATAGTAGGATGCTGGTAGAAAATCTGTGTGAAAAATCTGGCATCTTTGGGTAGAAGAGCGGTCTGCTAAACTTCTTCTGTTATTAGACTTAATTCTATGTAAAGAAAGTAAATGGGATTACAGTAATATGCACTGCTTCAGGTAGGGGGCTTACCAATTGTTTTCCTAATGGTATTTCTGTGTTTGCGTCTGCTTTTATGAAAGTCTTCTATAATCGTGTATAAAAAGTAATTGTTGATGATATACTTGTGTGTGTGCTACCAGCTCTACTCCTTAAGAACAGAGATCTTGTTATACAACGTTTTCCTCTACTAGCTCACACTAAGAAGTCTAACCCCAAAAAATAAGCAATGGTGATGCATTTAAAAGGATTCTGGCTTTGCATGACCCAGCAATACTAAGAATGCAATTGTAAGTGTATCTTAATTTTGTCTTGCAATTTCAGTTGCTTCTTAGGATTTTTTTTCTAGTTGTTTGTCTTCAAAGTCCTGCAGAAACATATGATCCTTGCATCTTTTTCCTGCCTCTCCCAACTCCAGATAAATCTATCTGGATATCGACCGCATGTCCCAGTTGAGATTTCTAAGAGAGAAGTGTATGTGCTGTACCGCTTTGTTTTCCCATACTTTGACTTTCCTTTAACTGGTGTCCCTCCTCCCCAGGAACCGGGTTCCTACCTTGCTGGGAGTTCTCAACTTGAGATCCTGCTTGGGGTCTTAAAATACCAAGGGTGGAGACAACATCCTCCTGCGCTCAGCAGTGCTCTTTAGTGCTGCAGTGAATTTGGAAAGCCTTGTTGGTAGGTTGTATGCCACGATAAACAATTTCCAGACCCTCAGGTTTGACAGCAAACCTGCCAGGCCAAAACCCTTCTCAGCACACAAGTAAGGTAAAGCAGCTTTATCAGTTAAGCCAAATGTGTCTTGCCTTACCGTCTGAGAGTACTCAAGTGAGAAGTTTTAACCTGTGGAAATATATCTTATTTCTGCCTCTCCAGGGGTAGGTTGTGTGTGTGTTGGTTTGTTGTTGTTTCTTTTTCTAGAAATGAAGTGTTCTGCCTGTGGCATCCAGTGGATGGACCACTTGGAATATCCTGCCTTGCTCCTTTTCATGCTGGCTCTTAATGGTTGTTGCCAACCGACAGTGCTGCTGGCTGCTTAGCTTTGGTTTGGATGCTTGTTCTCCTAGCTCTTTTCAAAAGTCCTGAAGTGTTTTCCCCTAGACCGAGGGAAAAGCTATACTAAATCGCTGTACAATCTCGTGTATGGTTTAACTACTTCTCTAGCTTTTGGTACAATATTATTTTATGTTACACAAGTGATACTGCCAAAGTACAAAACCTTAAAGCTCTCATCTTGTTTGATTGCTGCAATAGCTAAACATTTAATCAGTATTCCATACCTGGATTATTGGAGGATTAATCATCTGGAGGCACTCTCTGAAGGAAATCATCAGGAGGGAATTGGGCTGTTTACTTTGAGTTCTTGAGCATTATTTTGTCATTAAATATTACATGAAAACAGGTCTTCAGCAGTAAAGATAATTTAAGATGCTTCCGCTTTTAGCAGTTATGCAGTTCATTAACTTGCTGTGTTACATAGCTTCAGCTGTCGGGGCGATGCTGTAAAAAGGATCACAAAAGCCCAGATGAAATTCTCTGTGGCTAATGCTGAGACCCCTGTGCAGGCAGAGCGCCTGGGGAGGGATGGGACAGGCAGCAGCTTCTGCAGCGGGTTAACCACCGGAGAAGACGTGTGTAAAACTGCACGAAGCTTTGTGCAGCAGGGGGAAGTTAACCTGATTGAGCTCTGCTCGAGACAGAGAATGAGGCTTAAGAGTCTCTTACCGTGTAGAGCAAACACAAGAAGACTTGCAGAATGCCTGCTGTGTGTAGTACTGATGAGTGAGTCCCGTTATCTGATAGGAGGTTGTTCAGCTGAAGCCTCTCGGAGTTTAGACTGTGTCAGATCAGCTAATGGAGCAAGAGATTTGATTTTATTTTCAGGTTCAGGTAGAAATGTCAAGGCAGCTCTGAGGCTTCAAGCTATTGTGGTCTTCTGACTCCCGTAGCTCCAGTAGGTGCCTGTGCGTCTCTCAGTCCACTAAGGCAACCAGAACGTTGGTTTATTGCCTGCGAGTGGGTTAGCTCTTTGATCCCTTAGGCTATTAGTTCTGAGAGCATTGCTTTGTGCTAGGAGACATTTTTGAATTGAATTTTCTACTTTTAACAAGGATGTTTAAAACCTGCAAAATTTCTGAATTCCTGCATCTGTGGCCTAAATATACTAACTATTTATAGAAAATGTTTTGTCTCCTTTGGAGTTTCTACTTTGTTTCTGTCTTGCTGGAAAGGTACACTCAAATATATTGATGTGTGCATCTAGCTTCTTTCAATTTAAAAAAAGACACTTCAAAGCTCAGCTTTTGAAGTAGTTAAAGACTTTTCCCTTTTGCTACCTGCAAGTACTTGCACTCATTCGGATCGATATAGTGTGTATCAGGTAATTGGAGGATTGGAAAGTGTTTTTTTTGTTTGTGAAACTAATTTTTAGTTGTGTATGTTCTACAAAGGTTGATGAATTTCACTAATATTTGTAAATTTGAAATTGCCCAGTATCTGTGTTGGTGGGACTGTATGGGGAAAGAGCCTCAGATCTGAAGTAGTCGACTTCCTTGTCCCACTATTTGCCTTCTTCCAAGTAGGTTACATTCCACACATTTTTAATAATGGCTTCCCCTCCTCCATAGCTGCTTTGACTTGTTTTGTGGGAGGATTTGAATATTTCAACTGACACACCAGAGGCCTTTTCCCAAAAAAGGAAACTGATAATAGAATTGTTCACTTTGAGCAGAATTTGAAAATAATCTGATCTGTGCTGACTGGATGTCTGTTCAGAGGAACCGTGACCCAGGTCTTAAAATCCCGCTGAGTTAGGCATTTTACTCAAGGTTTAAGAGATTGGGATTTTCCTGGTTTAAGAGCTAAAATTGCACCTTGAAATTCTGTGTTCTGTGCATTTCTTCGATTTACAAATAGTATGAAGAAAATAAAAGCCTTGCATCTCTTGACTTGATCTCCCGAAGAAGGTGCTGGCTGCCTCTCTGTGTGAGGAGAGGTGGTGATCTGGAAGAATTTGTTCAGGGTGAGTGCAGACTATGAATAATTTAAGCTGCAGCCACTTGCTTCAGACTAGATAATTGAGACAGAGTTCTGTAACAGCTGAACAGTTTATGTTAAAACTTAAACATTTACTGCACTGCATGTACTTCGGCTGTTTTGTACATGGGTACTTCCATGCCAGTTGAGTAGCCTGAGAAATTTAAAAGTATCTCAGCTTTTCCCGAGTGCTAGCAGTTATTGTGAGCTGCTGATGTGATGTCTAACACTGTTTAATTGTAGAATCATAGAATGGTTTGGGTTGGAAGGGAACTTTAAAGATGACCTAGTTCCAACCCCCCGCCATGGGCAGGGACACCTCCCACTGGATCAGGTGCTCGAAGCCCCATCCAGCCTGGCCTTGGGCACCTCCAGGGATGGGGCATCCACAGCTTCCCTGGGCAGCCTGTTCCAGTGCCTCACCACCCTCACAGTAAAGAATTTCTTCCTAATACCTAATCTAAATCCCTCCTCTTTCAGTTTAAAACCGCTACCACTAATCCTATCGCTACCCTCCCTGATAAAGAGTCCCTCCCCATCTTTCTTGTAGGATCCCTATAATTAGGTATTTTATCATCTTTCTGTAACTTCTTCCTTGAATGGATTATGGTACCTCTGGTCTCTGCTAAGCCTGAAAAATACATGAAATGTGATGGGTGAAGGGACTCCCAGTACTTGGTTCTCCTGGGCAAAGCCCTGTGTGTATCCAAGTTCTCTTACTGCCAACTGAAGACTTCGGAGCTGGAGCACTGACTTTTTGTCATCTTCCACCCTAGTGCTTTGAAGTGTGTGTCGTTGCAAAGCAGCGGCAGCCGGCTCCCCTGACAGTGGGCTGCCATAGCGATTCATAGGGAGAGATCCCTAGATTTGTCCTTACGTCTTATCTTTCAGGGTCTGACAGTCCTTTCCTAAACCTGAAACATATAGGCTGTCAGTGCCAAAACGTTGTTGTAGAGGACTTTGTAACTCTACTTTCTTTCTAAAAGATATCAAACCCCAAACTAACACGTTAGTGCAGTTGATTCTTGTCACCAAGTTTGTAATGCTTACAGCCCATCTAATCAGCTTTGAGCTTTGGTCATTATGAAAAGTTTGCTTTTAACACATGCACAGGAAATGAGTCTAGCAGACTTAAGATTTAAATTAAAATACTTTCTAATGCTGGGAGAAAGCTCAAAAGAGAAACTACTTGCCTTTAATTGGTAGCATCCATCCTGCCCTTGTAAATAACATGAGCTTTGCTGCGTGTTAAAAGCTGGCAGAGCTGTGCGGTGGCAATGCTGTGTTTGGAGATTACGTTACACTGGGCTACGTATGAGTTAAACAGCAAGAAACCCTTCTGAAGGGTTTCTGCTTGTCCTATGGATGTACCGCCTGTCTGGAGACTTCACCTGTGATTACTGGAAATCTGAACAACACTGAATAGTCCATTATTCTAAGTATGATGAAGTTGAAGAACCTGTTTCTAATCTATAAAAATGAGAGAAACTAATGTGCTTTCCTGCGGTTTTGGTGCAAAAGGCTGGCTGCCTGTGCATTCCACGCTCTGTTTTCTCTTCACTGAATGCTTTTACCACAAGATCACAACTCGGTAGAATATGGGAGCGGAACTAGCAGTAGTTTTTTTTTTAAAAAAAAAGCACAACAAAAACCCCCTCTGATCAAAACCCATGCATTCTAAAACCTTCTTCTGAAAGGAAACAAACTGAAGGTCTTTGCACATCGCTCACACGTTTTAAGATGGCATTCACTGTGCTGCTGCCTCTCTGTACCTTTGAACAAAGCGTTTGTGTAAGTTCTTTGCTCAAGAAAGCAATGAAATAATGATATTCTCTACTTAAAGTCATGTTTTACTGTGTGTGCCTGTCTGACCAGGCAAGAATGTTCCACGTTAGTTTGAATTTAGAAATTACTGTATAGATTATTTTTCTTAATGAAAATGAGTGCTTTTAGGTGATGGAGTATGTTCATTCTTTCAGGACAAGATGTTTTGAGCTGTCTTCCCCACTAGATGTATGATGAAGCCACTTTCTCAAGTGCTGCTGACCTCTTACAATACTAGAGGGCTGCGGCATGCAATCAGTTTGGCTAGTTTGGTGTCTTTCCTCACTTCTGTACAGGTTATGAATTGGGCTCAGGTGATTTATTTATTAGCTGCTCATTTTCTCTCAATATGAACTTGCTCCGTGAGAGGAGAACTTTAATTTGTTTTATTTCTTTTGTTTTTGTTTGAGAATTTTATAATTGCTGTGTTCCATACTATAGAAACTCTTGGGTTGCCTTCTTTCTTTTTGTACTCTGCATGGGATTGCTGATTCTTTTGGTGCTGTGCCTTCTGCACCGCAGCATCAGCTTCCCCTTGGCTTAGGGCCTCCAGAAATGCAGTGAGGAACAAATGGATGGCTTTCAAGGGGTTTGAAAGGCAGCTGAGAAGAGCAAGGTTACGTTTCAGGAATAACAGCTTCCCTCCTGGAAAACCTTATGGGACCTGTCAAACTGAAAGACTGAAATCTGGTGTAGTGTATCAAATGGCATTTGATAGCGTAAGTTTAATTTGTTGTTTTAAGATGAGAAACAAAAAGGATTTTCCTTGTAAGTTGCTATTAGCCTGTCTAGAAATGTAATGCTTTATGCTGCTGTCTGGCTTCAGGAAGCTCTCTTCTGAGCTTGCTATCAGCTCTGAGAATATTGGCATAAGTAATTCTTTTTTTTAAAGGCAAAACATCTTAGGAATTAATAAATTACTGAGGGTTTTTTTTGCAGCAGTGTCTTTTCACAGAATCTGTCCTGAAGAAGGTAGTTTACTTCATTTAAGATTTATTGCAAGTTAGTAATCATAAAATCAAGGGAGAGATAGCGGCAGGTAGTGGGAATAACTTGTCTTAAGTGGAGAAACATGGCTAGCATCATCGAGCTATTTTTCATCAGCCCTTGTCCTGCCTCACTTTGATCATACTTGTACATGGTTTGGATAATGTTTACCCATGCTTTTTGTGACCTATATTCATGGGATGTGCACCTGTGTCTTCTGCGTGGTGATGCTTTTCTCCTCAGCTCGTGTCTGTAAAGGAAGATTACATAGAGAAGCTGGTGTCTACCCTCTAATGCAAATGAAGTAGCTCATGTGATCTGGCTGCTCTGTGCTCCTGAGTCTGGAAAACAAGTTTATTATTTGAGAATTTATGTAAATTCTTTGTAAGAATGAGAGCACGCAGGGGACAGAAGGGAAACCACCTTGCTGGAAACCCCCAGAGCAAATCTTGACTATATGCTGTTAATAAACTGAAGTGTCTGAATTCGAACCCGTAGTTTTTAAGCTCACACCTTTAATGAGCCTAAAAATCCAAAAGCCTGCCAGTCTTGAGGATGGGATGATGAACTGGTCAAAATGAGAATCACACATGCTTTAAATTTTTAGTGGCATGCGTACCTTATCTCCTTTGAAACTTGAAAGCCTGCTAAAATACAGGACGGTTTTATTCAAAACAGGAGTAGCAGGAGAGGGACAGAATAATTGAATCAAGTCAAGTGCAGCTTGGTAAAGAGCTGTCCTTGAAGTTTTGGGTGGATCCATGTGGGTGGCTCTGGAGATTTGGCCGTGCTTCTCTCAGTGAGAAAGCCAACAGCAAACTGGGCGCAAATGCGCGTAAGCAAAGTAAGTTACAGTGCTGCAAAAGGATGAGGAGAAAAACGTTTTGCTTGATGGCATTGAGCTGAGATCTGTTGTCGGTGAACTGCTTCTGCCCTCTTCTAGCTGGGAGGGGGCATTTCCCTAAAGCGAGGGGGGTGAAAGAATAAGCGACCATCAACAGACAGGAAAGACCTTTGGGTGGGGGGAGTCCGCACAGGCTTGGGACATCAGCCAAGGCAATACTAGAAATAGCCTCTTTGAAAGGGTTGTGTCTCTGCACACAGAGGTGGTTTCCCTCATGTTTTTAATGTGAGGGTTAGGTAGGGAGCAAGGGAAGAACACAGAAAGGAGAAGGAGCATTTCTAGTTCTGATGGGGGTTTGTATCCTCTCGATGGTCTTTAGTTCTATAGATTCATTTAATGGTCTCCGGAGAGTTCAATCCTGTTCTGGAGGAAGGGCATTTTGATGTTAAAACCCTATTTGCAGCATTAATTTGCTAGCCAATTGCTTAAGCAGAGCTGTGTTGAGAAGCTTTGGGTGGCAGAACCAAGAGTGCAGAGCGGCTCTCAGTGCTGGGCTATCGCAGCCTGCCTGCCCAGGTTGATACTTGCAGCGCTTGTCCTTCAAAGAGCGAATGGCAGCACCCATGGTTTCATGAGAAAAGCTCTTCACTGGAGAGCTCAGGTTTTTCCTGAGCGTCCAGCTCTTCAAAGAAACAAAGCGCTATTTCCTTTTAGCAGTTTGTGTGCTTCTGAACGAGACTGTCTATAGAGTTTGCTCTTAATTTAATCTTTAAACTCTCCTTCCCCTTGGAGAAACCTCACTCAGGAACTGTGGGTAGAGAACTATTCCGGAACCTGCTCTAACATACTGCTAAACAGGATGTTAGAGAAAAAAACACTAGACCTCTCTTTCCAGTGATCCTAAGGTCTGTGTGACTTTACCAACTGCTTCTGGCTCAAACTGTGAATTCCCTGAACAACGAGGGAACGGCTGTGGATGTAGTGTTTAATGCAAATTGTGTTTTTCATCTGGTACTTGGAATCGGCTCTACCATGGGAAATGATGCTGCTCAGTCTAAAACTGCTCCAGCCTTTCATTTGCAGCCTTTACTGCTACCATAAATGGCCACACTGCAAAAACACTTGTTGACTGCGTGTGGGGTTTAAATAGGTAGCACCTCAGCTGAATGTTTGCTTGCAGCCTCTTGATGTGGTTCATAATAGATGTGGCTTTTCATGATGTGAAAGTAGGTATTTGCACATAAAACTGTAGTTTGTGGCATCGTGTAGTGTGAAGCAGATCTTAACCTGAGAACAAGTCTGCTAATGCTCGTCTTTAGCTCGTCTGAACTGTGTTGCTGGGTTTTGTTAATTCAGGGAGGATAGTGCCTTACGGGAGGAGTGTGTTGGGGGTTGTTTTAGCCTTAGTTGTAGCAGCACCTGTTGGTTTTGGGGTAGTTATTTTCCTACTGAGGTGAAAGTCCTTGCTAATTAATGCAATAAATTCTCAAAAAGTGTAAAAGACAGGATTAGCAGCAAACTGCTTAGATCCTCTAGCTCAAAGGTCATGTGAAATAATCATCTAACATTGTTAATGCTATAGATGTTAAGTAACGATAGTTATCTCTATCTTTTTCTATTCCATGTGCTATCTATGATAATTCCAAGCAAAAAGTAAGCTCGCTCTGAGTTTCCTGCGTGCTTCCCTGCACAGTGGTTTGGGGTGATGCTGACTAAGAGTGGTACTACACCTGCAGGTGCGGAGACGGAGGGGAAGAAACACAGTGGTTGGGTTTAGTATAAGCAAATGTTTTGCTGGTAAATATGCTTTTTTTAGATGGAAATTGGCGCTTGCTTAAATATGTAGACTGAATACTGAAGGCGAAAGCATTTTTAATAAAATTTGAGAACATAAGCATGTTTCCATTTGCCACTCGCTCTTTTGACTTTAAAATCTAAAGTTGCTGAGGCTGAAAATTCTGGCACTGCTTAAAAGCATTTGAGTTGCACTTGCTGGGGCTTTGGGAATCTCTTCCTTCTCCCTGTAGATCAGACACCAAGCTGATTTTAGCAAGACAGCGCTTGTAACCGGTTGTGCACTATGAAATCTTGCTCACATGTCAGGATTAGCAACTGTAAAACCACTGGATAGTTTCTGGTTCCTGGAATTGGAGTCAGTATGCATTTCCCCATATGTAAGTTGCAACAATGTCGGTTCACGCTGTGCTTTTAGTCTTCCTTAATTGGGAGGATAATGCTGCTCAAGAATTTGTTTTTGTCAGCCCTCCCTAGTAAGCGTTCCTGTTGGGAATGATTCTGCTCCACGGCTGCTGGGCTGTGCCTGGGGGCAGCTGCTCGCTCCGTGGGACGACAGGGACAGCCATCCATCCATCCTCTGCCTGGGAAGCATCTCCTCCTCCCTCTTCCTGTGATACTGACGTGGAGGTGACCTTGTGCACACTGTAAAAATAATTTAGGTAAAATCAGTGCTGCCCAGTTTGATACTCCAGAGCTAAGAATAAGCAAGTATGGACTGGGGGTGAGGTGCACAGAAAATGCTAGGCTGTATGTAAACTTCAGGTGTTGGTCTGCAAATTCACTGGTCTAAAGGTGAATTTGGTGATTCTGAGCAACTTTGTGCCACTGAGGAATGGGTGGAAGTGTAGCACTGGCATGTGCACAGACCTCGAAGACAAATAAAATGTTAAGGGCTGGAGCTACTGCAGGAGGGTATGTTTGGGTTGTCTTGTGGGACACTGACGCAAAACATGGAACAGTAACTTCTCAGCCTTCCCAACCATTCGTCTGGTGGTTTGGGCTTTTTTTGCTTGTTTTTTCTTCTCTTCACGATAATATTTTCTCCAGTACCCCTTTTCTTTTTTCTAGGAAGTTAAGCTAACTGTCTTTAATGTAAAAGTTCCAATGCATGTGGCTTTCATTTCTGACATTTCAGAAGCAAATGCTACATTTCCTATTGTAACTAATCCTCAGGCACTGTGCTGCGACTTACCTCTTGATGAGAAAACCAGCCTGAATTACACTGTTGTCAGATGTGAAGGAGTACTAAAGTAATAACCTTTGATCTTGAAAGCTGCTGCTCGTGGTAGTAAGAGAAACTATGAAGATATTCTCCAAGGACATTAAGATTGAACTTCTCTGCCAGCACTGATTAGGCTGGAAAGAAAACCATTGTATCTGTGATGGAAAATACTCAGTATTCCTTTTTCAAAGTGGTTTGTCCAGATGAAGATTTGTTTCAGTTACGCAGGTCCATGCTGCAGGTTCCTTGAACTCTGTATATTTGGTTTCTAATCTTTTGTTCTTGTAGAAACCTGGAGTTTTTTAAAACAGCGGTATTAATTTGAACCACTGCTTGTGAAACAGTAGTGTCTACATCTGTGAGACTAGCCTCTGCTTAAAATACTTGTGCCTTTCGACAGAAATCATGCCTCACCAGGATTTCAGATCAGCTGCATCACTGAAATCTGTGTCGGGTATCTCTCTGCTGCGATGGGGTAGGATTTCTCTGTCTTGCTTCAAGGGTGGAGTAACTTACCACATTGCTCTGCTAAATTGACAAGTCTGGTCTTTTTTTCTTCCTCTCTGTCGGAATCAGATCTGTCGAACGCTGTGCCCAAGCAGCTGAACGAAACAAAGGGACTGCTTGTGTGCCGGGAAGATCTGAACACACTGTCCCTAGAGCGCAAAGGTTTACACAGCCCGCTCTGCCGAGGAAGAGATCCCCTTCCCTTCTTTTCATTCTCACAATTAGGCAGGTTAACCTGACACCTTAGGTTAGAGACAAGGTTAAAAAATAGTCTTAAGCTTTTTGTTCTTTTAAATCCCAAACTAAGGTTATGAATAATTCTCTCAATGTGTCTGTGTTTAAAACTTGATGCTGGAATGTCAATTGTCTGAAAATCTTCTCTTTGTAGAGGGGACATTAAGGCTGTGGAGCTTACTGCTGGACCTGGGGGTGACTGACACACGGGTGCTCTGTTCTCCCTTGTGGTCCCCGTGGGAGCCCCTGTGCTGGCCCTGCCAGGAGCTGCTGAATCTGAAAGTGCAGATCACGTGCAAAAAGCACTTCTTGACCAATACAAATTCCCCCTCTATCTGAGGTTTTAGTGCTTAGCCACAAAATTCTGAGAAATGGTTCCAGGAGGCGGAAAGCACGTTTTCATCTTAGAATACAGCGTGATTCATCTTAGAATACAGTGTGATGGCTGATAGGCATGTGCACAAGTACCTGGTGTGGGATGGCGGTGTGGGGCGCGCGCGCGTGGAGTGGATCAGCTGATAGGGCTTTCACGCCGTGTCTGCGGTGGTATGAGGAAAACTTAAGAACCGGCCACGTTAAAAGCGTGTATTTAGCACACTAGCACCACTGTAGCTTTTTTAGCGTGAACTTCTTGTTGATAGCTTGACACCTGCAAGCTGTTCACATACCCTTTTCTAAGGGAAGGTTGCCTAGTGTGTTCTCATTTTAATTGATTTGTGCCATTATTTCATAGGTAGGCAACCAACTCTTTCATTATTTAAAATTTCCATGGCTCGGAGATAACCGCTTTGTGTATCTTACGGAGCTGGATGAGGATGTTGGGGGAAGGCTAGTAATAATTAACCTTGCTAATGAAAATAGATGGCTAAATAACACAGCTCCATTTGAGCATTCTTGGCACTTCTGGTTATGGCACTTCCAAAACGTAAAGATTATAGTAATTGCCTGTAGTTTGCAAAATGAGTCTAGACTGTCTAGTCTCAGGCCAAAAGGTTGGAGTTCAATAAATACGTAATTTGGGCAAATAAAGCTATTAGAACTGTGCTTATCTTCTGACACAATAGTTCTTATTAGATGTAAGTGCTATTTTATAGCTTTTGCCTAAATAATTAGCTTCTAATGATCAGTCACTAAATCTTCAAAAAAATAAAGTACTCCAGGCTTTGCTGATGAAGCTGAATGTTTTCATGTTGGATATTGTCCAAGCTGGTGCTCAAAAATTCCATGGGATTAACTGTGGTAATTGAAAAAAAATTATAGGACAGGAACTAGTATATTGCTATCTATGACTACAATGATCTCATAGTATAAATTAGGTGCGTTGCTGGCTCTGAAAGAGTCATCTTGACTTTTAATTACATATGTGCTAATGATTCTGTGTCTCTTTTCTAACACAACAAGTGGTATGATGAAAAATTCTAGAAGCTTTCACTCTTTTGGTTCAGTCCCTGTTTGGTGCTTTTTTGAATATATAAAAACCACATACATACATATTATATTATGTGTATATATATGTGCTTGGGGGAAAAGGCATCTCTTAGTGATATGCTGTGACCTTTCCTGAAGTTTCTGGACATTTAAAGGTGGCCGCAGTTGGCTTGTGTTTGGGTGGGGGATTTTTTTAAAAACTTCTCGTTAGCGATTTGAACTGTCTGTTCTCCTGATCGTGCTGCGGAGGAGGCCTGGAGTGGGGATGGCGAAACCTCCCTCTTCCACTAGCAGGAAGTTGCTAATGAAGTTCAATTGTATTGTGAAATACTGTCCTACAAATATTTAGTCCTAACTTGAATCATGCTAGAAAACTAGGCTCTGGGTTTAAAGGACTAGTTAACCTAGCTGTATCTCGGTGCTAAACAAATATTTTAAAAGGAAGAACATGAAGAACTTACCTTCCTCAGGCTTTCTATCTGGATCTTTCTGCTGAACTGTGGTCTGAGCCTGTATCTGCTTCTAAGCTATTACAAACCTACACAACTGGCAATAGCTCTTTAGAGAACTGACACGTAATAATAAAGTTAGGAAGAGGCTTTTGCTACTTACAACAGATCCTTACTTACTCCTGTCAGAAAAAAAAAAGGTATTAACTTCAGAAACTTTTGGCCTTAGCTTACTGTGGAGTCCCAGGGTTTGAATGTTTACCAGGTACTTAAGATATGAAGTAGGAGTTAAAGTTACTAAAATCCACCAGAGTTGCTAAAGTGAGGCTATGTTTTACTGGCTTGTTTGGGCTAGAAAAACTTCTTAACCGCATTAATGTTTGGGTCCAAATGTTCATAACCTAGTCCAGGCAATCTGAAAAGTACAATTAGCAAGCAATTTCTTTGCAACTTGAACCTATTTTAAGGATTCTGGTTTGATGCACATACCTGCACTCTCTTAAAGAGCTTATTTTTGCCATCGAATTAACTTTTCCAGCCTTCGTTTCAGTTCTTCCATTATGTTCCTCAAGGAGTTGTGATCTGGTTTCTTTCTGAATAGGCTGTAAATGCCCTACACATGGGTCTCCTTGTAGCCTCTAATCTGAAGTCTGTTTTAGTTTATTTATTGTTTAGGTGTATTTTAATTGATTCTAAGTCTTACTTTGTTACTGTACTTACATTTATAAATCATAAACCATATATCTTGAGTTGTTCTAACGATGTCATGTGTATGAGGAAAAAGATATTCTAGTAACTTTACTTCTGCCTCACCAGGGGAATTTTTGAGTAACCTTACTTTCTTTTCAATTAAAGCTACGTATTCCCATTTTCTGTTTATACACATATCTAAAATCAGATAAGCTGTTTTTAAAAGAGATCGTGGGATTCTTGAGGTAAAAACCGAGTTAATCCTGAAAAGATTGTGTGAGCTGCTATGTTGAAAACTGTCTGAACTTGATAAAATTTTATGGATTAAAAGATAGCATGTAGCAAATACTTTAAACATTCTTTGAATTGCAAGTGGCCAAGATCGGGAAGATTAAGTACTTGGTGTGTTCGTAGTTCTTTCACATATTTACTGTGAAGCAAAAATGAAATTAAATTAAATCAAGACTCACCTATGCTTGCAGTATAGGGTACATTTTGTAGTCAGGCGTGTTTTGACTTGAGAAATTGCATAGCTGTCTTCAAAGAACTTTGTAGGTGCTTACTGGCATTAAAAGGCATTAATTCAAGGCATTGCAAAGAAGTCTTAACAGACAGTGAAAGTTCACGTTCTCTGATCTTTTGTAATGACAATTGCATCACCAGGAAGTTGTCGAGAGGCCAAAGTTTAGTGCATGTATTGCTTCAAACAGGTCTCTCTGTGAGGGTGCTTGGTGTGGTTTGATTGGAGAAATTTTGATGAAAATGATTAACTGGTGGCAAATGTTCCCAGGCTGGTGAGCTGCTAATACTGAGTTGATGTGCAGTGTGGAGAGCTATAAGCTAGTCACTAAGCACAGTGCAGAGTCAGTTTGAGTTTAAAAGGTGAAAGCCGTTTTTAAAAAAGTATCAATCTGCAGGGTTTTTTAAGGAAAAGAGTCTTTAAAAAGATGTTCTCATGCATTTCAAAATATATATTAAAAAACCCAAACCCCACTGTCATCAATATTCATGTTATGTACATGTAACCAGTACACACTCTGTCCACAATTCAAGTGTTGAGGCTGCATTAACACTTTACAACAGTTACCCTAACAGTATGTTTAAGCTTGGCAGGATGCTAGCAAAAAGGTGTGTAAATCTTTTTCAATAAAGTAGTTGTAATAGTTATTCTTTAAACCGCTGTGATTTGAACGTGTGCTGAGAGGCTTGCCCGAGTTATGTTTCAAAGATGCTTTCTTTTTTTCCAAGCGAATGAATGTCTCTGAGCAGATTCTTAGTGTTTGGTGGTTTTGCCCCCCCCAATCTTGTAATTATCTGTTTAGAGTTATAAAATCTCAAGATTTCTACCTGTAAGCACGAGCTGTTTTTCAGTTTGCTCCTTGGGTGCCAGCTTTAAGGGAGAAAAGAAAGTAGATTCTTTGCTGTGCAGCTGCAGCCCAGGCAGGGTCGGGGAAGGTAAAGCTGCCTTATAGGTAGCAATTAGGAGAAGGCCAAAAACTAACAAACAAAAAAGATCTGTGTTATATTTGGCTATCTGCGATGAATATGCCTATGCACTGGACACAATTTCTTAATAGTTTTTTTTTTTTCGGATGTGCTTGTTCGGTGATCACTGTGTATGGACGGGGCAGGGAGTGGAGGGAGGAGTATATGGCTGTCTAATATGGACTAGCTTGTGCTTTGTTAAGTGTTTCCAGACCAAGCACAAGCTCTTGACAATCCTTGCATTGCATAAAAAAAAAAAGGGAAAGAATTATGTATACTTAACAAAGTCACATGTTTATTTTTGTATTCTACCGTATCTTATTCATAATTCAATTTGTATCTCTTCTGTCTTTGAGCTATGTGTTGTGGGATAACCTAATGGATGTGCTCTGAGGCTGCCATGAGTTATTCAAGAACTTTGCATTCTCCGTTATGATTTTCTTCCCCAGAACTGTTAAGATTTGATTAAGTGTGTACTTAATCATAAATAATCAGTACTACGTGTAATGCTATTTCTACAGGAACAAATAAAATAACTTTGCAACTTGTGTATTAACTTGCGAAGGGTTTAGCTTGTGTATGGCTCATGACATCTATCTTTCACTATAACTTTCTTCAGTTTAATTCTCCTCTCTGTGTCTCAGTTTTGACTGTTCATGCAGATGTTGGGTGTTTCACATCACTGGATAATTGCAGTAATAGTAGCTACAAATGACATCTGTTTCCCTGGATAGCCATAACAACGCTGGCAGTATACATTAGAACAGTGGGAAGCAATGTAAATTGAGGGAAGCATCGCTCATTGCTTACAAGCACTGACTATCTTTTAATTTATATTTTTTGGAAGGAACAGGTGTTGTTACTGTTTGTATAATTAAAAGAAAGTAACTCTTAGAGATTGGTGTGAATGTGGGATAATTGGAGGAGGATACACCTGACCTTCTGTAGCATGATCCAGTGTTTTATTCCTTATCTCTGTGGTCCTCCTGGTCTGGTTGGGGCAGTGCCCCAGCCCCTTGCAGAGGTGGCACTCCCTGTTGTCCACCCCGGCAGCGTTGGTCTCCTGCTGCCCCAGCACCAGCTGATTAGACCTGCGTGGAAACATCAGGTCCTCCTGAAGCACCTGCTCTCGGGGAGGTATATGTTAAGTATTTAACAAGCTTGTTAAATACTTAGATCATCAGTTGTGTGCTTTTTGTTTGTTTTTTCTTTGACCCGAGTAGATGGGGCTCTGCAAAATATTAAACTTGCATGTTTTGTTGTGTCTGTTCCTTTATTCTGGAATGCAGTCTGGGTTTAAATTTGCTTCCAGAAGTCAGTTCATGTTTTTTTCTTGCATGTTTTCCTTGTTTTCTGGCTGGCCAACTGGAATATTTCTAAAGAAGTTACTTCAGGAGCCTCCTTTGTTGTGTGAGAACGGGTTCTTCAGTGAGTCTCCTCAGGCGCTGAGACCCCGGCAGCTGCTTTGCTTCATTACCAGTCCTGCTGGGCAGGTTAGTTCTGGGTGGGGGCCAGCCTGGCGCTTGAGCAAGGGGACAGGTTACTGCCACCAGCCCTCCAGGAGCGTGTCTGTGGTCATGCTGAGCCTGTTTGTGCTCCTCTAGGGAGAGGGATGGAAATGTAGATTTAAGCTCCTTGAAACAGTCTCTAACCTCCTCTGCAGCCTGGAGGAGGGCTCAGCGTGACACTGTGTCATGCTAGTATAGACTTGCTGCTGTGTCACTCTTCTCGGGTAGAAGACCTAAAGGCAGAGGTGCTAAGATTTTGGTGGCAAAGCAGGGAAGGTTAGGCACCCCTTTATTTGTGGTATGAGAAAGCTTTTACGATATAGCCAAGTACCTCTAGCAGAAAGATGTTCACTTGCGGTCCTACTTACTGGCTGGGGCACTGTAGTTCTGGTCTTAAACTCTGGCACTGACTTTGTCTATGGCTTGGAACAAATGTCAGAAATTCTAGTTCAAATGAAGAAAGGTGTTCAGACCAAACTTGGTCGGGTTTCTGTCTTTTTCTGGATTAAGTATTTCTCATCTGATCAATGTGGTGTGTGATCAGGCTGTAGCTGATACCTGTTCTGTGCTCATGGTGTGAAGACATGCCACTACAGATCCTGAATTGGACTTTGCATCCATCAAGTGGGATAGGAGCAAATAAATGTTACTGCTGAAGTTTAGAGGAAACGAGGAAGAAGCTAGAAAAGACATGATAATGTTAGTGGTAGTGGAGAAACTGCCAAAAGAAATACTCCATCCGTATCTTGGGATCATGTATTTCAGGTATTTAGGAATGTACTCAAGTCTAAAGCTGAAGCTTTGGAGTGCAGCATTCACCAACGTGTTTGGTTTAAGTTCTAACTTGCAAACTGTAGCTGGGAAGTATTTTGGGGCTATTTGCTATGCTGAAATTGTAGATGTTATTTAAATCCAGAGCGGCTCTGTAACTTCAGCTCTGGAGGGTGGAAACCCTTCTATTTCCTTGCCTCCACTGGGTTGAAACCAAAAATTTAAACGTGGAAAAAATTTAAATAAGCAACTAGTGACTCTTTGAAACAGTAAGTGTATATTTAGTAATACAAATGGAGATTATAGACACAGCAAGGATGAATATATATTTTGGCGTGTACCGCTCCTTTAACTTGCTCATAGTAACGTGCTTTCACTGTGTTGGGCTGCCTTTCGTTGCATGCCCTTCAAGCTTTGTGTAAAGATAAAAGGAAGCACATTATGCATCCAGCCTCTGGACTGCAGCTTATATCGCAGCTCCCTGCTGATGGCATCTGACTTCTCTCTGGCTTTAAAACCTAAATGTTGGTGCAAAAGAAAGTAATCCAGTGGTTTTTCAGCTTGTGGACTGTTGATGACCTTATGAAGAGTAAATAAGAAAAGCTGTGTAAGAGCTGTGAAACTTGACAGGGGTTCTCCTCCTTGCCATGTACGATGTCTTCACTTAGGTAGTGGTTTTTACTAATTTATGGAGTGTGACTCCTGAGCTTTTAAGCGAGTCCAGCTAATGGAGGAATTCCCTTGTGTGTATTAAAGGCAGCATAACCAAGGGGGAAGATGATAAACTGAAAGCAGATTTTTCACACGTTCTCCTTGCCAAAAGACTTGAGTGATTGCAACAATGATTTAGGGATTACTATTACCTTAAATGGAGAAAGACTGCTAGAGCAGTATTCAGTATAGTAGTGTCATCGTTCCCGAGTACTGTGAGTAGAAACTCTTGTAAAGGTCAGGAGACTGTGCTTGAAATACATTTTAAGATGACAAGTGTGGGCATAGGAAGGGATTGTGGTGGTGGTTTGCCCACCTGCAAATGATGTAGGTGGCATGGGGATGGTTTTTTTTTCTTGGTTGTTTTTTATGGTTGGTTTTATGTTCGTTGGTTTGTTTTTTTTTTTTCCTCTGCAAAAGGGTTTACATCCTTGGCAGGCTTTCCCATCTCTGGACTTGATTGCCTCAGCAATCTTAGAAAGAGGAAACCTAGAAAACTTGTTGCATAATATTTTGGGTAAATTGAATGGTTGATGAGACTACTGGGCTCGGCTTCTCATTTCCCTTCTAGGAGGTGGGTGGAAAGGGCCTTGATTTTGCTAGTGATTAAGGGAGTGGAGTAACAGGAGAGCATGTTCAAGTTATTATCTTCATAGAAGAAATTTAGTTTCTTCTAATTATTTCCTGCAGGCAGCGGCCAACTGTGATGGAGCCAGCTGAAGGAGGCTTAGCTCCTCCGATTCGTCATAGAAAGTCAGCTGCTACTAAAGACTGGATCTGACAACCTGGCCCGTAATGGGTCACCCCAGAGTGGTCTGGTGTGTCTTGTACCGGCTGGCACCCGAGGCACCTGCTGGAGCTCTGCAGTGTTTTGTAGTTTATCCAGGGAACTGCTCTGAAGTGTTGGAACCTGCACATCCAGCTTTCATAGAAGAGATAGACAGTGTGTGTGCCCCTCCAGCTTGTCTGGGCTCGGCCTTGGTTTAAAACCAGTGGGTTGGCAGCGGTTTGCATCTCCTGGAATTGCACTCCTGGTAGCCTTTTAAGCAGTTCTGCCACAAACTCCCGAACCTCTACAAAGCTACTGATGCTGGTGTATGTTCTGGGGCTCGCTGGCTGCACGGGCGCCTTCCCACTGCTGCAGGACAGCCCTTACAAGTAGAGGTACAGCCTGGCGGAGTATTTCAGGGTATGCTGCACCACCCCCTAATTCCTTAAACGCTGACTGTGTAGCAGCAGTAAGGTCCATTTCTGCTCAGATTGATAAATACTGCATCTGCTACATCTAATTTTCGTAAATCACCCCTGACTGAATAAGGCCTGCAAGCTGCGGTTGATGTGCTCCCTGTGGCAAATAGTCCCAGTGCAATTTGGGAAGACTCCTTCGAAACCAGCAGCTATTTCAGGCACATTAGTTTAGTCCAGTGCCTGGAGGTAAACCACAACACTAATTGCCTTGCAAAGCTCTCCTCTAGCGGCTGCGACAGCAGATTTGGCAGCGCAGCTCCATGGGAGGGAAGGGATTGCTCGTAAGAGGCTTGTTAGATGGGGAGCTCTGGCATCTGCTCATTCTGAATGTGAGATGTGACTGATGCTGGATCAGGGTAACTTAGTCTTGTTCCCTTCTTCGAGGTAGGAACTGTGTTCCATATCTCTGTACCTTGTCTGGCACTCTTGCTTTGTGTGTAGTTATCTTTTTTTAAAAAGCAACAAAACCAAAGCAAACGAAAAAACAACAAACAAAACCCACACAAACAAAAAATAACAAACCAAAAAGGGTGGAGGGAATCGCAGAAATTCCCTGGAGATTACAGAACATGCTGCAGTTCTTGGCCCTTGGACAGATAACAAGGAAAATATGAAGAAATCCTCTGAGATTATTACTGTTTTCTTTTTCTGACCTCTTTTAGTGAAAAATATTGCCCCTGTTGGATATAAATGTGCTGCTTTAGGTGGTCTACTACTACTGATTCATGAGAGTGAAACAAATTAGACTTAAAATTCTCCCTTTTATTTAAAATTTGGCATATTCTACCGTTCTATAGATGTAACGGGTCAGACGGTAACTGACTTCTGCTGGATAGAGAAATGAAAGTCAAAGCTGGAGGAGGCATAGGAATTGTATGTTCACATAAGTGAATTTCTCTTTAATCTTTCAAAGTTTGTTAAAGGACACAGAAGACTTGAGACCTAATATATAGTTTATGAATAAATTAATTCCTCTGAGTCTGTTCTTAAGCTCCTGGATAACACTTTTTGAGTCATGGATACAGGCAAAAGAAAAGTCAAGAACAGTTTTGAAGCCTGTGGTTTTTTTCCTTTTTAAATCTTCAGAGAAGCACGGTAAAGGGATGTTTGCTGTCAGAACAGCATCTTCTGGGGGCTTGTGCCGTGGCGAGATGTTCTGCTGCCTCAAATAGGTACCCTGATGCTGCAAAACTTGGACTTGTGTGTGTGCTGTCTTTATGATTCCCATGCCTGTTGGTTTGTTTGGTGGGTTTTTTTGTTTGGCGTGCGGGGGGTTGGAGGGGGGTGTTTACTTAGCCTGGGCGAGTGTTCTAAAACAATGGAGAAACCATTTCTTATCCAGAAATGAGCAACCTGACTTACGTGAAACACTAAGAAAGGAGTGAATTACAGCATCTTGCACGCCACAGGAATCTCTGGTGGGACAGACTGCTAGGATTTTATGCTTTTTGGAGAGGAACATGGTTGTTTTAATGTTATTTCTACCTAAGGGTGGCTGGTTACACAGTGGTGCTGTTGATACAGAGCTACTGAGACGACTGCGTAGGTGTATCCCGAGAGGACAGTTCACGGATGTCTACCTACAATGCAAAGGAGATGTGCAGAGCTGTTCAGTGTCTCTGCTCTAGGGGCCAGGGGTTTTCCAGTATGGTGCCAAATCTAAATGCGTAGATAAACAGCAGTCTCTGTACATGCTCTTCCTGTGGCCCACTGCACGATGGTGAGGTTGTGGTGTGTGAGCATGGGTTATATATAGTGTACACAGCTGGTAGAGTGTGTTGAAAGTGGCGATGTTTTCCTCCCAATAAGGCAGCTTTAGCTCAATTGATGAGCTCTGCTGTGAAGCCCGTGTCCATGCTGTTAAACCAGAAAGCCGGTGTGGATGTGCCCAAATGGTGGGATTCAGCTGGATGCAGTCAGGACAAAGTACTGCAGCCAGCCCTTACAGGCAGATCCAAATTGAAACCGAACAAGAACAAATACAATTACATTAATAAAACGTCATCTGCAAGAACAGAGTTAACTGTATTCTGCACTGACAGTGATGTGTCTGGAGAAGATTAGTGAGCTAGTGCTGCAATTTCAGTTACGTCTTTTTTTTCTTCTTCTTTTCCTTACTATGACATCTGTTAACTTGACTTTGGTATGTTTAGAGAAATGGACTAGTGTCTTGTTAGTATCTTTGAATTTGCGTGATGGCAAAGATGCTTCAGTGAAAGCTATTAGTTTTGACATGAATAAGGAGATGCACCCTCTTTTTGGTGATAGCTTCTTAATGCAAGAACAACACCCATCCTTTTTTGCTTGCTAGGAGCCAATATGTAGTTTTAAAGCATTCTTGTATTCTTACTGGCTTACAGATCTGAGTAACATACACAGATAGTACTCCTTCAGTTACTGTGGTATTCATCTGGGTGCATATGCGCCCGATATGCTGGATTTCTGAACGGTCAGGGCAGTATCTGCATCCACATCCCCAGTGCCTCCTTCATTGACCAAAGAGAGGGAGAAATTTGATCAGAGTTCAGATCTGTTACGCCAGTCTGCTTTGGTTTTGCGTGAAGATAACTTTGCTATGACTGTACGCAAGCTGAAAATTCATCCTCTGAGTTCTAAACTTGTGATCTTCAGATAGTATTGTTACCCCAGTATTCAATACCAGGTCACCCAGTCTCTAGGAAGATGAATCAGAATGTGCTTTGCTCTGCAGTTTGTGTGATAAGTAACAGACTGGCAGTATGTGGCGGAGCCTCGTGCTTAGGCAGTGGGTGACCCAGGTGACACATGGCTTATTTCTGCTTTCAGGAGCTGTCTTTTTTTAAGAATGTGTGTGCCTAAAGTCATTAAAACCAGGAAAGAAGTCCTGGGAACAAGGATGGTCCACTAAATTTTATTCAGCTTACAAACTAAATGCCATTTGTGCTGCGTGGAGCTGTTGCTCAAAGTTGTTATAAGACTTCTAGAGAATTCTAGAAACAGCTGGGAAAGGCCTGGCCCTTCCTAGGAATTACTGGCTCTGGGAGCAAGGGAGGAAATCGGGGAAACTTGAGAATTCCAAAAAACTTCTAAACCCTACCAGAAGTTCAGAGAAACTGAGCAGTTACTAGAGACCTTAAAAGCTGCTACAAACTAAAAGTTTCTAGGGATTCCTGCTGGGAAGTTCTAGGAGTTACCAGAAATCTCTAGAAAATGCTAGAAATTCTGTGGAAATCCATTAAATTCAGTGGCTCTGCTAATAATTTCTGCAATTTATGCAGAATGTTTAGTAGGTATAGGGAACATGTTACCTGTCGTCTGTTTGGATAAAGTGGCAAAGGGTTGTACATGGGTAAAACCTGCTCATCTTCCCAAAGCTGTCAGGTGTACAGCTTTAGCGTCTTACTCGATGTGTGTCCTGTACGTGCTTGTCTTACGCACAAACTTGTTTTATTTTCTGCAGTCCTATTTTGTTACGGATTATGATCCCACGATTGAAGACTCCTACACCAAGCAGTGTGTGATCGATGAGAGAGCTGCGCGCTTGGACAGTAAGTAGCCCAGCTAAAGCATGGTACCACCAGCCTGGAGCTGCTGGTGCCCGTGTTTACATCTGTATGCATAAAGCAAAACGCAGATAAACATGTGCAGCATGTGTTTTTTATCTAAGTGTGCGTCTGATAAAAGCTAGCTACTTTTGTTTTATTAATGAGCTATCTGGGATTTCAAACGCTTGTGTTTTATGTTTGTGTAAGTGTCTCTCTTTAAATTAGACATCTTTTTGAAGAATTATTCCCAAAGCCTTAGTGCCTACAAAACTAGGAGAATTTATGTAACTCCTGGCAGTTACCTGGGTGACGTGGTGGAATGAGAAACACATCACTTGGCTGTTGTGTGCTCCCTTCTCCCAAGTGCAATATAAATGCTTTGCTTTAAAAGTCTCAGTTCTCCCTTGTCAGTGATTTCTTTAAAGACAAACCAGCAACCCTCCCAACCTCCATCCCCAAGTCTCTCTAGGCATTTTCCAGCTGTTTCAGTGGGTTGTGAATTAGCAAAAATTCACCAAACTTTGTTGCTTAGTTTGGTAGCTCTTGAATTGTTCAGTCAGTCCAAGAACTTGTTGGCAATCTAAGCAAAAAATCCATTATTATCTCTGAAAACTGATATCTGCTTAGTTACCATGTACAGGAGAGGCTCTCACAACGTTCTATTAGGAAGGATTTTTTTTCCTCAGTCTGTACTCCTGGGATCGTGAACTGCAGTAATCAATGTTTTGCTTTTGTTCAGTTCTGGATACAGCAGGACAAGAAGAATTCGGAGCCATGCGTGAACAGTACATGAGGACAGGGGAGGGTTTTCTGCTTGTTTTCTCAGTCACTGATAGAGGAAGGTAAGCCCGATGTCAAGTCATTAAAACAAACAAGTTGTAATTAATCTTAAACTACTGCTTATCCATTATTGAAATAATCTCAAACAGAAATGTTAGGTCTGTGTTCACTCCTAGATCCTGTGGTGTTAACGCTCTTTCAGCGCTGATGTAAACCCATTTTAAACCAATCACTTACTGAAAGTATTTGTCTCTTGCAATGGAAGGCTTGAAAGCATACACAAAAAAAGTGACATCTCTATTCAAGCACTTCGTTACAGACCAGAATACTAGTTTCCTGCAAGTGGCGGAACTTTAAGGGCAAAATGCTGTGATGTCTGATCAGTTCTTAGAAGTATCCGCTTGCCGGATGAGTGGCAGGCTCTAGATTTCTGAATGGGTATATCCACGTCAGGGTATGTCTCTGCACCCTTTTGCAGGCAGGGCTCACTCTGCTTTAATCCCACAAATTGCCTGGAACCTGCATAACTCAGTGACTGCAGAGTCAATTCTTTTTAGAAGCTCACAGAGCTTGGTCAGGTAGCTCCTGATCACTGGAAGAGTAGGAAACTGCCATGTATGTACAGACAATCACTTAATATTTGGGCTGTGATCTTCCTTCATTGAGCTTATCATATACGTAGTAATAAAGGAGAAGTGCTCAGGAATCTGTCCTTCTGCTTATTTTGAGTTGAACAGAAGAGAAATAAAATGCTGAAAAAATATTTGTCTATGATTTCCCTCCCACACCTTTACAGATTCAATCTAGGCCTTAAGTTACTTCTGATCTTATTAACAGTTCTATCTATAATAAGAATTAAGATAAATATTCATAGAATCATAGAANGGGGGATGATCACTGCCCTAGTCAATGGCACACGAGTGTCGTGATCTGTATCTTGCACTTACGAATGCTGCTAAATGTATAAATTGATCTTGATGAGCTCAACATTTTTACACTTCTGTCAGAGATCTGGGTCTGTGGATTTAAGACATACTGAGCACTTGTGTTAAGACTAATATTTTTGTTACAGAAGACTGTAGTTTGTTTTTCTTTTTTTTTTTTTGAAGCTGTCATGTGAACTCCTTGGTTTGTCTAAAAATCTTAAGTTTTTGTTTGCTCTTTTGGCTAAGGTTCTGCCTTGATTTTAAGCAGGTCTTGACACATTAAACCTGCATATCGCTTTGCTCTCTGAAATACTCCCAAGACTTCTGAAGAGCAGAGTTTTCATTTTTGTTCTGGTAACCATTTGATTCAAGGCTTATCTTGCCTGTCAGTGAACCACCTGCTAGTGGTGTCTGTATATCTGCTTGTGTGGTGGAAAGTAATTCTGAAGCGAGAAGAAATCTAGATGACTTGGTTACTTTTATACTCGCTTCCTCCAGTTGCTACAGACTTCTGAATAGGGTATTAAAACAGCGTTCCCAGTGCTCAGTGGCTTACCTTCCTTCCCATTCACCTCTCTTCTTATGATTGCTTTATATAGATGAGGTGGATTGGCATGGTCATGTCTGACTACGTAGTATTTTTTTTAAATGCAGCTTTCTTACTGATGATCATCTTACTTTGGAATTTTAGTTTGCAAATCTAAGGGCAAACGGCTTCAGACCATATGCCTGGAATTAAATATGGTGCTTGGGAAGTCTGTGCTCCAAAGGATATGTGATTGTCTGCAAGCATCTGTGCTGAAGCTCCTGCTGTCGTGATGTAGCTTTAACAGTGTTTAGTTGGAAGCAGGGATTTTTTAATTATTTTTTTTCTGCAAAAATCCTTGTTTAGGCCAGAAATAGCTTGTTTAGTATACAACTAAGTTTAGTATACAACAAAGCTTTCTGCTTTGCTCACCTTCCCTTAAGCACTGCTGGAATATTCCTAACTGCTTGAACAGCATCAGTGGCTGATATGACTTGGTTGGTAATGGGAAAGCTTTCTGATCACTTAGCTCTGCCTGTTTTGTTGTTCTTCAAGAAAAAGAATTTTCCAGCTTTTGATAGCTTCCCCCCAAATTCCTAGAAGTAGCTGTGGAGGTTGCCAGCTAGAATATATTGATCACCAGGGTCTCTAGATTGTAGTTGGAATATTCTAGCCAGAGCTGAACTCCAAAGTCAACGTTTGTAGAATGGACTGTGGTTGCTTGGTTCTCTGCAACACCTCGGCATCTGGATCCCTCGGGATCAAGACACAGTAAGTGTTTTGCTCACCCTGCAGCCCCGCCTAAGTCCACTGCATAGCACACTGCTAACTCGAGGATTGTTTTAGTTTGAGCGTTGAATGATTTTCTAACCGGTCGTGCTGTGACAGTGGACTCTCTGGTGGAGCGCCTGCAGCTGCCTGCTTGTGTGGCATGGCAGGGCAAGTCCAGATAGGTGACTCATCGTTTCTGAACTTCTGCAGAACCTGAGAATCCATGAATTAATACACTGACACTCTAATCTTGTTTTCTTTTACAGTTTTGAAGAAATCTATAAGTTTCAGCGACAAATTCTTAGAGTGAAAGATCGCGATGAGTTTCCTATGATTCTAGTTGGTAATAAAGCAGATCTGGACCACCAAAGACAGGTAATTCATTTGCTATTAATTACTGCTCACTTTCTTCTAGAAACCTTACAGTTTTCCTCCCAGAAATAGAGTGTGAACAAGAAACAAATGAAAAAAAATCATATCATACTAACTAATTCCAATGCAAGAAACACCACTACACTCAGATTCTGTACTTGAAGAATCTTACAAGCATGATGGCATTCCACATAACAGCACATCTTCTGTCTGACTCAGTGGGGTTATGTTGAGACCAAGTCTGTTCACATACAGGGTTGAGAGCTTTCTGGCATGACTTGATTACTCAGGCATGAACGTGTCTAATTCCTGCGTTCCGTTACTCGCCCTAGCACGCGGTGCCAAGCGGAGTGCGTTCCAGCACTAGCTCTAACGATCCCGAGCCTTCAGTGCTGTTGCTTTTACCATTCACTGCTGTTTTATATAAATGAGTAGCCATTCCCCCTTTTCTACTTGGCCGCTCATCTTTTGCATAACTGACTTAAAGCTTTAACGTTGGAAGCACAGCAGCACAATTACTATTGTATTGATGTACTTTAATTTTACAGTTTTGAAACTAGTAGATTTTAACCTCACCTCTAGTTGTAAGAGAGCTTAGAGGTTTTAGTTTTGAATGATTTAAAGGAGCTTTAAATTTGCTTTCCCTGTTTAGTCTTGATTTTCGTGAATCAACTGGTTTGAGCTGAAATGAGAATAATCTTACTACATCAGCAGGAAAGGACAGGCAGCAAGTGTGTATTCTTCTTCAACAACTTATTTCAGAAATGTAGTATTTTCTCCTGAGACAGGAAGATAGTTCTTAATGCTTGGTAGTGCACACAATTGTTTGTGTTTTTTTTTAATCTGGGAGTAAACTAAATATTCCTAATGCTGCTGTAATTAACTTAAGAGTTTCACGAAACCCCACAGCTTTAAACAATGAGATGTTCTCAGATTTGCGTACCAGGACATGGCTTAGTTTCTGTTCACAGGTGCTTACATGGGTTTTGTTCTTTGCTAAATAAAATCTTTGTCAAAAAACTGTGGCTGGAACAAGAGAAAATTGGGCTTCAAACAAGTAACAATAAAGAGTTTAGTTGCTTAGTATGTTGTTGTTGAATGAATTTCTTGAATACTACATTAAACTTCCAATAGAAGAAAGTTCCTGTTGAGTATGCTTCCTTGTTTGTCACAGCCTGTTTACCCCGAAATCGGAGTAGATTTTGTAGTAGAGCACTGGAACAGGCTGCCCAGAGAGGTTGTGGAGTCTCCTTCACTGGAGACATTCAAAACCCGCCTGGACACGTTCCTGGGTGATGTGCTCTAGGTGACCCTGCTCTGGCAGGGGGGTTGGACTAGATGATCTTTCGAGGTCCCTTCCAACCCTATGATTCTGTGATTCTATGAAAGGTCATGACAAAATTTAAACCTATGCTGAAAGAAGATGTTTTAAAAGAAGTTTTCACAGAAGTTGCTGACAAACTCATCAAAAGTAACTTCATGTACTCGCACATGTACAGAACTATCGGCCTGTCCCAGAGACAGAATTGGAACTCTTTCACTCAGTTACCATCATGCCTCCATCAAAATTCCCTGGAACATTAGGCACTTAATCTCATGTACAAATGTTGGCATGAAAACCACGTAGGTGAAACTGAACTGTTCTGCAGACTATAATTGTCAAATGACAAACATCCAACTGCTTTGGGAGGGAAATATTAGCGCTAGCAGCCCCAGTTCTCAGAGGATACCTGCAAATGTAGCTGGTAATCCTGTAGATCCATTTCGAGAAACAGAAGCTTTGTTCTCTCTCCTCCACCCTCCTAATGTTATTGTACCACATCTGTTTCTCCCTTAGAGAAGAGGTGCCTGTTAGCTGTTCTCCTGTGGTCCCTCCCTACCTGATCCCTAGCTGCTTTTTCAGATGGAAGTGGCCTGGTACACATTTGAGCTCAAAGCAGCTGTTTGCAAATTGCTTAACTTTTCATTTTTGCTGCTTATAGCTGAACACAAATAAAAGCATATGTCCCCAAAAGCTCCTTTTGCTTTTTATGGCTATATTAATTGCCCTAATAGATTAGGTGCTGACGAACATGGCTTTTGGTGCTATCACTCACACAATTTACATGCAAATTGGTGGATTTGTGACTTCCACCATAAGTTGGGGCTTAGACAGCTGTAGCTGAAATAGCACTTCTAGGTTTGCTGAAACAGCTAGTTGTGTGCTCTTAACTCTTGCCTGCCCCTTCCCCATCACGTGGTGTGTTTCAGTTGGCCTTAAGTCAGCCTGAAGGAATGGTTTGGGGATGCTGAGCCGTCATAGTCGGCCCCCAGAAGGGAGAGGCTCCTCTCCCTCTTGACTTCACGGTCCTGCTCTTTCCTTTGCTGGCCCTGGCTCTTGCTTGAACCACTTCGAGTTGAATCATCTCTCTAGGTGGGGAGAAAAACAGGCGGGCCGGAATGGCTTTCTGGGACCTGTGTGAGTTAAATCAGCTCACAGAAAGCTTGAGTGCCAGCGCTGGAAGCATGGGAAGGGGTGGGACTGTGGCTTGGAGCAGAGCAGGGAGGAGTTGGGGTGGGGGGGCAGGAAAGTGAGACCTCGCCTTTTGGCAGCACTCAGCAGTTGGATGTTATCAGCTGGATGTTAAATGCAGCCAGAGGCTCTGCTCCCTCAGCGGCGGTGTTTCTGCTCCATGGTGTCAGCTCTCGCTGGGAGCATCCCCTCAGCGAGTGGGACCAGCTTGCTGATCTGGCTGAAAGCTAGTCCTGCCACCGTCTCTCCCCGAGCACGGCAAAACTTCAACCTGACAAGCCAGGCCACCCTGCCCTGGGTGCAGGTTTGCCATGCAGGCAGCCCCGGTGGAGGGCTGGGGGCAGAGGTGAGTATTCCCTGACCTCGGCTGGGAATGCTGGGGTGAGTGGAAACTGCGGGCTGGCCCCAGGCTGTAACTTGTGGGCAAACCCCTGAGAAGTGCCTCCTCTGCACGTTCAGCCTGCTGGTGTGTCAGACCTCACTGGAGTTACCCTGTAAACCCGGTCAGCCAGGCTACGCTGTCACACTCCCTCCCTTTCCTTACCTGGCAGTTCTACAAGAAGCCATCTTGCTCTCTTAACTTGTTTGAGCACTAATGTACCTTTTTCAGCTTCAGAGTTTAAGTAGCATTTTTAGAAATTAAGGAATCTGTGTGTGAGTCTTTAGAATAAAATTACTTTTACTAGGCATCTGCCACCTTTGTCTGAAAGACGGGAGGCAAACCAGTGGAATAATGGAGAACACTTGCTACCACTGAGAGCATAAAACTAAGTTAAAGCAATTTAGTGTGTGTTTCAATCGGTAAATGATACTCAGTAGAATTAACGCTGGAGCCCAAAGGGTTAAGTGTGTATGAAACCTTTGGATGTCCCAAGGCTCTGACCACACCTTTATGCAAGTAACTGTATTTTGTAGTTGAACACAGTAGAGAATACTGTCATTATGATACCATAAATTTGGAGGTAAATGATGCGTAGCTAATAGCCCTGGTGTGGTGGCAACTGTTTCTTGTTGTACAGCAGGAGTGCACAGACAAGAGCGTGATCTTGATGCAGTGTTAGGGGCATACCAAAGGTATGATGGTGGATATAATATACTATAGGTCAACTCACAGGTGTTTTTGGAAGAAGAGAGGTGAAATAGGAAGCCTGAAATAACCCTGTTTAGCTATACAAATTGCTAGGCAGGCTGCTTGTAATTTTCTTTTCCTGTGTGGTATGGGAGGCGGAGTCCTCAATTAAGTTGACAATGAAAAATGAGTTATTAGAGGATGAGCAAGCACTAATCTTTAGAACATCCTTGTAGGAGAAGGAATAAAGTTAACGGTGTTTCCACATTCCCCAGTCAGTCACAGGTCGGTGACTGAAACCAAAACTGAAGCACCATCGCTATTTGTTCTTTCTTTAAAGTAAATGCTGTGTAACAATCTTTCTCTTCAATGGATTAATTTTGTACAACTCAAATGACACTGGATTTTTATTTTTTTACAGTAGGGCAATTCAGGAGAACACCAGATGTTTTAGTAATAACTGCTACTGACGGAAGAGTAGACTTGTCAGTGCAGGATACGTTTGACGTTTTGTAGTTAGCTGCTAGCTTAAACTGGGTCAAGTCTGATCATTGCCCAGATGGCGGAGTTTCAAGGAAAATCCAGATTGCAACAGGAATCTGAATTCCATTAAGATTTTGTTTTTGCCTTCTTAGCTATTGGGAGCTCTGTATGAAAGTGTGACAATAACATCTCAAGGTAGTAGAATTATACAGCGATGCCTCTGTTCTTACAGATGGATTGTACTTTCAGATCTTCCCACAGCTTCCCGGATTTTGAGCTTTATAGATACAGCATCAGATGCCTTATTGCTAGTTATTTCAATACAGCAAGTCAATCTGCTTGAACGTGTGTCAGTGCTTCATAACCGCAGTTTGTGTGTTCCTAAGCCACCTTTTATACGAGAAGACGGACAAAATAGAATAAGTGGACAGGTGAACTACTCCCACAGGAAAGCATTATGGTAGCCCACTGTGAGCGTGAACTAGCAGCATTTGTGGGTTGGGTGGAGAGGCAGAAAATTGGGATGATGGATGCGGTCCTCAGGAGCGATGGAGCTCTCTGCAGGAATGGGCAGTGTTTCTGCCCAGGGAGCACTGTAGGGGGGGACCACAAGGAAAGGAATCTGTGTGCCTCTCGAACTTGAGGAAGCACTTAACCATTATACAAGTATAGTGTGGTTCTTGGTCTGTGTGAGTATCCAGGCAACATACAGATGCGGTGTTAGGTTAGGCGGCTTTGTAGAGTTTCTTCAGGTGGAGGAAAGGATAGTAACTTCATAAATGAGTATATTTCTGGCAGTTCTCAGATACAATAGTGAAGAGGGAGGACTGTGTGAGAGTTGTTCACAGGATTCTTCTGCAGATACTCAGATGGAAACTAATGGTAAGACGACTTACTTAGGGACTTGTAGAATAAGCTTTTCCATGTTTGACTTGCTCGCTTACATCTTCTAGAATGATGTTTAATTTGGGAAACTTTTACCAAATACTGAACAGTGTGAAAGAATAACATCCAAAACCAAACAGTACAGTATCCTAGAACAAAGAATAAGCTTTGTAAGTGATTCTCAGTCATATTCAGCCTTAAGCTTACCAAAACTAAGATATTTTCACTGTAGAATCAACACATGTGTGCACATGGATACACAGACAATTACTGTCAGAAAATCTGTGCTTCTCTTTACTTCTGTCAAATAAAATACAGTGTTCTTTGAAGAAAAAGGATGAAGTTTTTATTTTGCTAGTGACCTTTAATAAGCTCTCCCATCACACTGAAAAGTCTGTTGTGACACAAGTTTGTCATACTTAAGGAGGAAGAAAGGGAGAACATCAAGATATGAATTCATGCTTTTGTTTTCAAGTATTTCTGTGTTTGTACTTACCACGTTTCCCTCAGCTGTGAAAATGGAACTGGTAAGCTCTGGCCTCTAATTTAGAGCTTGGGTACTGCAAATGCTTCTGTGTGTGTGTGCCCAAAATCAAGTATTTTCTTTAAACTGACATTGTCGAGGTCACTAAAATTGAACACAAGCTACTTGGAAATATACTTGTAAGATTGACAAAAGGATTGATTTGGAATTAAGCAATTACAAGTCTTCTAGCAAATGCAATAAGGGCTTTAATGTTGCATCTTTATTTTTTTAAAATGCAGAATATTATGGAAGTGTAGCTTAACTTTATTACAGTGTTAGTTTGACTTGTACTTCTAGTGTAGTTTAGATACAATAATGAAGAAAATAGTAACCACATACGTTTGAAGACTGGATTCAGTTTCTTCTTGGGTTTATATATTCCTTCCTAGTTAATTATTTTCATTAGACTTTAGCCTGTCACTTTCTGGGGCTACAGTAGACTATGCTGGGATGAAGAAAAGTAAAGGGGGTTGGTTTTGCAAAAGCTGCCAAAGTAAGTAAATAAGTAAGTACTTTAACTTACTTTTGCCTGGTGGATGAGGCAGAGATGCATAAAAGGGTCTGGAGATCCTAATGCAAACTTTGGGGGATTCTGCAATATAGACATGAGAGAAAACAGCTATGAATATTTCTCAAAATGTAGCCTTCATAAGCTTTGGAATAGGGATATTTCAACATCTGGGGTTGGAAGGTGGAAGTGGGTTTGTTCTAGCTAGTGGAGCAAAAATCTTTAATTTAATCATTCAGTTTTCAGACACCAGTAGAGGACTGAAGGATGCCAGTCATTCTCACTTTGTGCCCTGCAGTTAAAAATGCAGTCCTAGCAATTGGTCTTGGGGTTGGGCTGTGTTGGGTGGCCTTTCGTTGTCAGACCCCGCTGCTTTCTACTTCATCCAAAAATATGTGGCGATCTCCTTTGGGTTTGCCCTGTGACCAACTTATTCCACCTTCCTGCGATGGTCCACTAGCTTCCTGCCTTCTACTTCATCACTTTACATTTTATACCAACTTTTTATGATGCTGATTATCTCCTCTTCATCTTCCTTTCCCCTGTTGTCCCAGAGAGTCAAGAAGTAGACAGGGTTTCTTTCATATCTGTGGATAGCCCAAAGGGTTCATGGATTTTTAGATCTCTTTTAATTTAAGCTATATTTAAAACTAGGCGTAGTAATATTTTGCTGTGTCATAAACAGATTTTTTTTTAAATTAGTTTTAGAAGGATTCAGAAACTAAACATCAGTTCTTGTTTTAAAAGCAGTAACCTGAATGGTTTTTTTTCCCTAGATTTAGCTGGGACAGGGAGAAGGTGAATTTAGCAATAGTGTTCACTCTTCTGTTAGTAATCCAGCAGATGTTGACTGAAACTCTTGCTTTGAGGAGCAATGGGGGGACTCTTGTCTGCTTGGGAAGGAAAGCTCGGTCTTGTTATGCAGAAATGATGTGAAGACGAGGCAGCTGCAGTGAGGGATATTCCTTCAAGGGTCAGTCTTTGTCTATTGCAGAAACTTCTAAAGTCATTTTCGCTTGCATTTGAAGGGATGTATTGCGTGGGTTTGTTTGCTAGTTGTATTGTGTGGACAGTGTGGAAACTCTTCTGTGGCCAAATAAGCATCATTGTCTGCGGGAAGTAGACCCTTAACGTGTATTTGCAGTGTCTGCTGATACGAACATGCCGGCAGAAGCCTTCAGCTTAATGAGTGATGTCTCTTACAGGTGACACAAGAGGAAGGTCAGCAGCTAGCACGGCAACTTAAAGTAACATACATGGAAGCCTCCGCAAAAATCAGATTGAATGTAGACCAAGCTTTTCATGAACTTGTCAGAGTTATAAGGTATGATAGCTTAAGACCAAGTAATTAATGCTCCTATTAATGGATATTTATGGATAAATGGATAATTTATGGATATTATGGATAAATGGATAATTAATTAGTGGATAGCTCCGGCAAATGTAATCGGAGATGACAGAAAACTCAGCCTGCTGTTACCTGTAAACTTCAAACAACGCTCGCTGTTATAAAATACTGCTCTGTATTAGGAAAAAAGTTTACGTGAATGTAATATGCATTTGAAAGATAATTTCTTCACCCTAGTCTCTCAGATTGTATTGATCACCCAATAAGTAAGCCTGATAAACTAAATCTGAGGTTGGCCTTCTGTAAAAAGTAACGTTTCTTAAAAAACTAAAAAAAGCAAACCCCCCAAAACTATCACTCATTTAATCAGTAGTTTGATTGTCAAAAAGAAGTCCATCCTCTCTAAAGGTGTAAAAACAGTAGCTTTAAATACAGTATTTATTTTTTGCTAACTGAAAATGATTCTATTAATTTAATTTGAAATATCTATTTCCAGGAAGTTTCAAGAACAAGAGTGCCCTCCTTCACCAGAGCCAACACGGAAAGAAAAAGACAAGAAAGGCTGCCATTGTGTCATTTTCTGAGAATCCCAAGAACCAAGCTATCAACTGCCAGATGATTATTATATTTTTCTTTCCATCGTTTTACATCACTTCTGGTATTGGTCTAGCCTTATATGTGCATGTCCTAAAAGTGGTCACCAGAATAGCCTTAGTCCGAGAAGCTGGCAGAATAGTTCTTGAAGAAGACTCGGTCATCCTGGGGCAGACTTCCAAACAAAACACTAAGGCTGCTTCTTTAATACCACAGCTCCTTCCTTCTCTCCCTTAAGAGCTTGCACCTTGTGGAGTTTTATTCGCAAAGGAGATGAAACAAAGCCGTGTAGGACAAGGTGTTGAAGTCATGCATAAGTTGTCTCTTGTGAATTAATTTATTTTTACTTCTGCCGTTTCATTAGCTATTACAAAGACCTATATTGAAGTATAGAGAATACTTTTGAAAAAGAGGTGGATTGGCTTTTTTTGCCCTCAGTTAAATTAGACGTGAGTATTCAGCTAGCCTTAAGAAACCTACACTGAATTTCATTGTCAGCAAAGATTTTCATCTCTCACTTATGCTGCAGTTTTATTTCAGTGGCCAAAACAGTCTACTGTATTTATTTTATGAATCCAGAATAGCTACAGGATAATTACTACTACTATTAGCATATGGCCAAATACCTGAGCTCATTCTGGATTGAGGCATTTCAGCTTATTAAGAAATTTCACATCATGTGTTTGGAAACAAATTGTGTCTTCCTTTGTATTTTCTGGGTAAGGGATTAAGGAAACCTAAAATTGTAGCTGTTTTTGTTTCATGTGATATAAAAATGAATTTGATCTTTCCATTGTCAGAGATGATTAAATGTTTTTGCTATATACTTTTATACATTATTTTCTTATCAAACTAGTTAACAAGTATTTTTATATGTTTGTAAGCAAATATGCTTTCACAGCATAACTTGTGTATATGTAAAGATGAGTATTTAATTCTCACAGTTCACTTTTAACTGACAAAATGTGGGATTTGCCAAACTGTGGTAAACTTCTCCTTACTCTTCCGGTTATACCCAAGAATGGCCAATTATGTGCCTGCCCAACACACCCATAGAGTAAAATCTAGTGTTGTGTTTTAATGAATTTCAGTATCCCTTACTAAAGACTGACCATTATGTGAATTATTAAACTGCAAGACTTTTAACTGATTGTTTAGTTAAACTGTGGATGGTTGTTTAATTTTGAGTTCTGTGGATTGTGTTTAAACAATTCAAGAGTATGTTCCCTGATATTGAAATACTGAGTGGTATTGCACAGTTGTCACCTTACTGAATGTGTCCAACAGTTCTTTGAGACTTGATTATTAAGCAAAACCCTTGTATAACTTCAGGTGCTAGAATTAAAGATGATCTAACCATTATCAGGGGGTAATCATATTGCCTCTTTCTGCCTCTTCCAAAACCTGAATTTTTCGCGGGTGGGGGAAGAAGGGGGTGATGGAATCTGGTTAGAAGATAGATACGCATATCTGGAAAGATTGGAAGTAAGGAGTTTTAATTTAAATAATGATAGATGATAAAAGCTGACGTTTGTTTTGACTTAAAGTATGTAGTCAGGGGTCCGGTCAGTGATTCTCTTGTGTTTTCAGGCTGTGCTCGCTGTCAGATGCTCTGCCATAAATTTGTAAATGTCTGCTGAGAAAAGGGTGCTTAAACAATTTCCAATTACCTTTATTGCAGCAAAGCACCAAACCTAGAAGTAACCCTAGTGCCATGCATAGCAGAGGAATTTCAAAGTTGGTGGGGTTTTTTTTACATAATTTAGATTAGGTTGTGTAATGCACTCTGAGAGGGTAACTTCATATCTTCCCCCCCAAATACAGTTATTGGTTCATGAAGAGCTGCTTATGAATGATGTGTAGAAAATTCAAAATAGAAGTTACAGCGGAAGTACGTTTGGGAGATGAATTGCATTTTTCAAGTCGAATGTAAGAAATTACAGCCTGTAGCAAACACCACATGTTTTCTTAAATATGTAAAGCTCTCTGGAATTAAGTCACTAAATGCGTGGCATTAGAATGATTCAAGACAACAGATGACAGCGTGTGTGTTGAGACTGAATTTGTGAGGTGCAAATATCTTTGTTTCATCAGTTTCTTGGTTTCAGAATAGTAGACTGTTGTGTAGGTAGATCTCTAATTCTGTAACTAACTCCGAGAGCGGAGGAGGAGAGCACCACACCCTTGCTTTTCCTCCTATGGAGGGCAGAGCAGCTTTGAGGTGGTTGATGCTAAGCAACCTGCTCCCATCTGCAAAGCCACGTTGTAAACATGGTAAACTTTTTAAACAAGTTGAACAGAAGTGGGACCACCATCTGCTGCTGTGGAGCTCTGCTCTAGGTCCTGTGCATGTGTTCTTTAAGGCTTCTGCTGGAGAGGAGATGCAGGGAAATCTTCATGTAATGTTATGGTCTTGTTTTGAGACTGGTCCGTATAGGGCACTTTAAGCAGCTGTTTTGATGCTGCTCCTCAGACTTAAAGTAGGTATTTAGAAAAGTATCAAGTCTGGATTCAAACAAAAATGTTAACGCTTCTCTGACATCAGTTTGTGACAGCGTTTCACCTGTGGCGAGGCTGTAGCCATCGCTGACTGCCCTTGCCACGTAATCTCGTTACAAATCTTTAATAAGCTTATTCCAAACAAGATTTTTGAAGTCAGTCACTACAAGCCAAGCCCTGCCAAAAGTTATCTGTGCTTAGTATTCAGAAATTTGTTGCCTGGAAAAGCTCAGGAATCTGCTAAGCAGAAAGTGTGTGTGTTCACTTGATTTAGGCATAGATTTTGGAAGTTGATTACCGTCCTGTACCGAAACCACAGCAAAGGAACAGCCAAACTGAACTTAGGGAAACATTCAAGCTGGAAGTGTGGGGCCACGGTGGTGTTTCCCGTGTTACTCAGCTGACCCACTGCAGGGCAGCAGCCTTTGCCAAAGCCTGAAGGCTTGAACTTGTTAAGATGAGCTCTGGCTCAGAGCATCCCGAATGGTAAATGCAGTGCTCACCACTTTGTCAGTGTGACATTTCTGCCGTACTTACCTGGTTCTGTTGGAAAACTTAGCTAAAATTGGAGATTTGAAGCAGGTTCTGGGTTTTAAGTAGGGTAAATAGAAGTATATTCAAGGTCTTAAACCCTGTGTTGTCTGTGAACAGTCTCAATATTCAGATATTCTCATAGAACTCTGACCACGGGAGCCCTTGGTTGAAAGGCATCAGGTTTTCTTAAAACTTTGTGGCTGTCTAGGCCACTTTCTCAATTTTTATTTTTTTTCCTAGGCTCTTGTTCAGGCTATATGAGGAACAGTAGGAAATAGAAAAAATCACCAAGGAGCGATGATAAAGGGAAGGAAGAGGAAACTAGTCTTGATACTTTCCTACGTTCTAACTTGAGAGTGTGCAATGGGTCGGGTGCAGAAGCGAGGATGGGTAGGGCTGTCGTAGTAGCCTTTAGCTGGGAAGATAAAGAGCTTTAAATGAGTAGCAACAGATGTGGAACAGGCAGTGGATTAATCTACAAGGAAAGTGTAACACCCACAAACATGATGGATGCCTGCAGTGCTTGCTTTCTGTAGAGCTTTCTACTAGGCTTTTTAAGACTGCAGTTATTTTAGAGTTTGAGAGGCTGTTGTGGATTAAATACAGATGGTAGATGATGTCCCCCACAAAAGCTAAATTGCATTAACGCATATAATATAATTAGTGATGTTCCTGAGCCAGCCAGCACGTGGTATGCAGAACTAAATGCATCATCTTGCTGCTGGAAAGCAAATACTAGTCTGTTCAGCTACCTTTTAAACTGCATCTGGTGAACTGTATTAAGATATACAGTATTTGGTACTCAGTAATTTGTAGTGACATTAGGACTTCATAAATTACTACAATTTTTAAAAATGCTTCTGGCATGAAAGTATTGTAGGGAGGGAGAAGGTACCATAGCAAAATACAGGCACCAAGAATGCAAGTGGAGGGAATGGTAAAACCTCTTGGTTCCAGGTCTCTTAGTCCTAGGCATGAATCAACACATACTAGAGGCAGTTTTAATTTCGCTTGAACTGGATGCTGAAGAGTGACAGTACAGCCCAAATACTGCTCAGGATGCATCCCATGTTTCTTGTGACAAATGTAAAAAATGAACTTACTCCAGCGATAGAATAGTTTATATGCTTTAAAAAGTATTTTGTAAAGTTGGTCTTTGAGACCTGTCTGGGGCCATACATCCAGTCCACCATGCAAATGGAACGCAGGTTTGTCCTCACTGTAGGAAGCTGTAACGTGAATAGGCAAGGCAAGCGCTCTTACAGAAGAGGGATTTGCCAGGAGTAAATGTTGGATTATCTTTCTATTGTGATTATTTATAAAGCAGTGGAGCTGTGTGTGGAATCCCCCTCTAAGCAAGGGATGGAAGGGTAAGAAAAGCGGTGGTAGGAGCCACGAGGGGTGAAGATGAAGGCATCAGGAGGGAAAAGGCTAAAGCAAGCTGCTGGTCATGGGCGAGGAGAGCTGAACCAGCGCTGCAGCAGCTCCTCAGTGCTCACCCCCTGTGCTCCTCTGCAGCTGATCCGGGGGTGGCGTCTCCAAAAGGCTTCCCTGTGGCTGGGGGGGGAGAGGGGCTGCCACCACATCGCTCTGGCCGTACAGTGCGTCTGCAATAAATTCTGCTGTAAATATAAAGTGTGGAGGGAACTATGTTATTGGCGACCACAAGATGTCACTACTGGTAGACATACGTGTGATTTAAAGGGCTTTTAAATGCTGCTTTTACCGAGACCCTTGTACAGAGTTAGAGGTCTTGTTTTTACCAGCAGGATAGGAATGAAGGACAAGAACCATAACAAAGCTGTTGCTCTATAATTAAACGGGGCCATGTGTCAGTGCTATTTCAGAGTATTTTGTTCTGTGAACTTTGCAAAATCCGGATGGTCAGTAGCTAGGGAAAAAACAATGATGTATAAATAGTGGTTCTGAAGAAATTCCTGTGAAAAGCAGGAAGGATGCTTGCCATCCAAAAACCTTAAATGCATGTTAATTACAGTATAGTGCAAATACAGGAGACAAAACAAGTAATAGTTGTGTATCGTTAGTAACATGTACTTTTTGCAGTCAAAAAGTTCTGTATAAACACTTCATGCTCAGCTAAATAATACATCTAAATGAGGATTACTGTCAGTATGAGAAAAATGTGGTCATTCTCATCAAGGCACCATTCCCGGCCTTTCCCTAGAAGCAGGGAGGTCTCTTGAACGCGGTGCTGACCTTTGAAAGTGAAACAAGGTTCTCATGCTTTTCTCCTTCCTACTGCAACTTTGAGGCAGTGCCTGCTGTGACTTTTAAGCAGTGAAAGTTCATGTGTGCTCTAATATTTCTTCTGAAAACTGTAAAACATGCCTGTCCTTCATTGCCTCTCGGAAGAATGTCGTGTTCCTGAACTGGCTCCTTGTGTCACCATAAAAAGGCATTCTGACCGGTCTCTTTCCTTGTGAAACTAAGCCATTCTGTGTCTTGAGCTGATTTTTATTATTTATAAAATAATCAAGTGCCTTAATGCAAGTAAAAAGGACCACACTGGCAATACGACCTGGGATCTCTTATCCTTACAGTCATCCCTCTCACTCAAAAGGCTAACGTTCTGTCATTCTAAGGGACACCTTTTCAAGGTTTTAGTATTATGTGCTTGCTGTAATTTTTTGTTCCTCCCTAATCCTACTTGAAAAATACCCATTTGTCTAGTTGTATTTCTGGGAAATGGGAGGGAGAATTCTGAATGCGGTGGCCCTTTTTTCTGCCTTGTGGATTCCTAATGTGCCAGTCACACACTGACATTGCTCAGTCCTCTGTTCCAATTGCCTTTATGAACTGGTAGTCTTAACTTCTTAAACTTTTTTTTGTAATTAAAAGGCAGTGAGACCTCTCCTGTTTATCTTTCTTCTGAACAAGTAGCTCGAGATCATTCAAATCCTCATTAAAATAGCCAACATCGTGATGCTCTCAACATCTGCCAGAGTCTAATACCACGTTTTACACGGTGTGTGGGAAGGCATCTCTCACTGCCAAGCCTGAAGGTCTGGGCTCTGTCGTTGTTGCCAGAAGCTGCTGTGTCATGACTTCTCAGTAGCATTGTTTCGGATGTCTTTCGGAGGGCTCTGGATATGCAAATAGAGAATATACACCTGTTTCCCCACTTGAAGTATCGGAGCAATCCCTTAGCAACTACTATTTGAATTCTTCATATTACTAGGACGGAATCTGACTTACTCCTCCAGACTCTTTACTAACTAATATGCTGCAGATGGTTCCTCTCTGGTTTTGCCTTTCAAGAGTTATGCGTGACCTGCCGAACCAGGAGAACCTGGGACTGCTGCTGGATGGGATGAGTGGTGCAGTGACAGCACACACTGCTAAGGCTGAGGAACCTAGTGCCTTCGTTGCCTCCGTCTTGGCCAACAGGGTGTCCCAGGCCCACGTGGTTAGTGAAAAGGCAGGACAAGGAGAAGAGCCGGCAACAGCGGATGACGATCAAGGAAGGGTTTACTTCAGAGAACTCAACCCGTACAAATTCCCAGGATGTGGCGTGCTCCGTCCGGGTTGGTAAGAGCTGGTGTCCCTGCAAGGCTGCCCAGTCGCCTTGATGACCATCTTCGGTGGAGATCAGGGAACTCCTGGTGACTGGAGGAAAGCAAGTCTTGCTGTCACCCATCTCCAAGCAAGGCCTTGAGAGCAATGTAGGGAACTGCAGGGAGTTGGCCTCGCTTCTGTCCCCGGAAAGCTGCACAGCGTGTTCTTGGGAACACTTTTACAGGCACATAAAATAGAAGTGGTTGGAAACAGTCCACACGAATGTGCCAGTTTACCAGGGTCAGTCACACCGGACCAGCATGATCGCCTTCTGTGATAACGTGATTAGGACAAGAGGAAACGGGTTCAAGTTATGTCAGGGCAGGTTTAGATTGGATATCAGGAAACA
>VXBO01006553.1:1108898-1162455 GCA_013400135.1 Rhinoptilus africanus | reverse complement strand
CCATATGCCAAAAATCAAGTGCCTTAATGCAAGTAAAAAGGACCACACTGACAATACAACCTGGGATCTCTTATCCTTACAGTCATCCCTCTCACTCAAAAGGCTAACGTTCTGTCATTCTAAGGGACACCTTTTCAAGGTTTTAGTATTACGTGCTTGCTGTAATTTTTTGTTCCTCCCTAATCCTACTTGAAAAATACCCATTTGTCTAGTTGTATTTCTGGGAAATGGGAGGGAGAATTCTGAATGCGGTGGCCCTTCTTTTTTCTGCCTTGTGGATTCCTAATGTGCAAGTCACACACTGACATTGCTCAGCCCTCTGTTCCAACTGCCTTTATGAACTGGTAGTCTTAACTTCTTAATCTTTTTTTTGTAATTAAAAGGCAGTGAGACCTCTCCTGTTTATCTTTCTTCTGAACAAGTAGCTCGAGATCATTCAAATCCTCATTAAAATAGCCAACATCGTGATGCTATCAACATCTGCCAGAGTCTAATACCACGTTTTACACGGTGTGTGGGAAGGCATCTCTCACTGCCAAGCCTGAAGGTCTGGGCTCTGTCGTTGTTGCCAGAAGCTGCTGTGTCATGACTTCTCAGTAGCATTGTTTCAGATGTCTTTCGGAGGGCTCTGGATATGCAAATAGAGAATATACACCTGTTTCCCCACTTGAAGTATCGGAGCAATCCCTTAGCAACTACTATTTGAATTCTTCATATTACTAGGACGGAATCTGACTTACTCCTCCAGACTCTTTACTAACTAATATGCTGCAGATGGTTCCTCTCTGGTTTTGCCTTTCAAGAGTTATGCGTGACCTGCTGAACCAGGAGAACCTGGGACTGCTGCTGGATGGGATGAGTGGTGCAGTGACAGCACACACTGCTAAGGCTGAGGAACCTAGTGCCTTCGTTGCCTCCGTCTTGGCCAACAGGGTGTCCCAGGCCCACGTGGTTAGTGAAAAGGCAGGACAAGGAGAAGAGCCGGCAACAGCGGATGACGATCAAGGAAGGGTTTACTTCAGAGAACTCAACCCGTACAAATTCCCAGGATGTGGCGTGCTCCGTCCGGGTTGGTAAGAGCTGGTGTCCCTGCAAGGCTGCCCAGTCGCCTTGATGACCATCTTCGGTGGAGATCAGGGAACTCCTGGTGACTGGAGGAAAGCAAGTCTTGTCACCCATCTCCAAGCAAGGCCTTGAGAGCAATGTAGGGAACTGCAGGGAGTTGGCCTCGCTTCTGTCCCCGGAAAGCTGCACAGCGTGTTCTTGGGAACACTTTTACGGGCACATAAAAGAGAAGTGGTTGGAAACAGTCCACACGAATGTGCCAGTTTACCAGGGTCAGTCACACCGGACCAGCATGATCGCCTTCTGTGATAACGTGATTAGGACAAGAGGAAACGGGTTCAAGTTATGTCAGGGCAGGTTTAGATTGGATATCAGGGAACATTTTTACACTGAAAGGGTTATTAAACATTGGAACAGGCTGCCCAGGGAGGTGGTGGATTCGCCATCCCTGGAGGTGTTTAAGAAAAGGGTAGATGAGGTGCTCAGGGACATGGTTTGGAAGTGGGTTTTGTCAGGGCAGGTTAATGGTTGGACTTGATGATCTTAAAGGTCTTCCAACCTCACGCATTCTATGATGGAACTTGTGGATGAGGGGGGAGCAGTGCCTGTGTTTTACCTCAACTCAGCAGGGCTCTCGCCACTTTCTCCCACAGTGTTTTTGTATCAAAAGACTTTACAGTGTGAGTAGGTGGTCGGCTTCCTGTGGGTAAGAAACTGGGGGGGTGGCCTCAGAGGGTAGTGGGGGGGCCTCCAGGTGGGGTACAGCGATGAGGAGAGCACTACGGGGGGTGAGCCTGGCACCCGTCTTGTTAGACCCTTTGCCAGTAACCTGGAGGAGAAAACGGAGCACACTCGCATCATGTGTGGAGGTGACACCAAGTTGGGGGGGCCAGTCAGTATACCCTGGGGCAGGGCTGCCATCCCGAGGGATCCTGACAGGCTGGTGGCACATGTCAACAGGAGCCTCTCGGAGTTTAACAAGGACAAACGCAAAGCCCTGCTCCCTGCAATGACACAGGCTGGGTATCATCTGGCCAAATAGGCCCTGGGTTGCTGATGGACAGGGAGCTGGATGGAGCCAGCCGTGTGCCCTGGCAGCAGAGGCAGCCAACGGCACCCTGGGCTGTACGGCAGGAGCACGGCCGCTGGATCAAGGGGCGTGATTAACATCCTTCCTTTTCTCTGCGCCTGTGAGACCCCATATAGATAAACCCCATCCAGCTTTCAGCCCCCTGGTACAAGAAAGATGTTGATGAACTGGAGCAAGCCCAAAGGAGGGCGGCCAAGGAGATCTGGGAGCTGGGCTGGAGCACTTGTCCTGTGAGGACAAATTGAGGGAGCTGGTCTTCTTCAGCCTGGAAAAGGGAAAGTTTGCAGGGGGGAGAGGGAAACAGCAGCATTCCTGTACCTGCAAGTAAGTCAGTGAGAAGGCATAGCCTGGACCTTCAACAGTGGTGCACGATGAGAGACAAAAGATGAAATGAGCAATTAGTCTAAATATAAGAAAGAACTTTTTCACCATGAACCCAGGCTGCCCAGAGAGACTGTGCAGTCTCCATCCTTGGAGATTTTCAACGCCGTACTAGATAAAGCCCTGAGCAACCTTGACTGACCTCATAGCTGACCCCAGTTTGAGCAGAAGGTTGAATCACAGACCTCCAGACATACCTTTTGACTTTAATTGTCCTGTGATTTTTACAGAAGACCAGCATTTGAAAAAGGTCGGTACTCTGGAGCAAGAGTTCAGTTTGAAAGGGGAAAAAAGGGTTCTCCTGCCTATTATGATGGTCGTAAGGATGATAATGTCTAACGTGCACTCAAACCTATTGTGTCTGTGAGGGAAATTGCTGGTGATTCTTATTTTGATACTTCTGAGAAAATAGGTAAGAATGTAATTGTGACTGGTGTCCTAGAGAGGCGTCTTTGGGATGAAGGGTGCTGGCTGCAGTGAACAACGCGGCTGCCCTGAGCCCAGCCTGGAATAACCTGGGATGTGTGGCAGGGTCAAGGCGATGAATGGTGGTGGTTTGCAGCTCAGGTTCAGAGATTTTTGGACAAATGGTGAAAAAGACCTTGTACCTGGTGTGTGGAAGGACAAGGTACTTTGGTCTTTAAAGAACAGGAAATCAATATGTTAGCATGCTTTCAGTTTAGTTTCCAACTGATCATCTGCCAAAAGCTTCTGCCACTTAATAGGCAGAGACGGGTCCTCTGCAGTCAGTGCCCTGCCCAAGAGCAAATCTCTGCTGTAGTTTTATGGCCTGGTGAAGGATTTTGCAATTCAAAGCTCTTCTCAACCAGAGCAGGACCAAGAGGCTTTTTCCCATATCTGGATACTGTATTATTCCTGTCAGAATGACATTAAAAAAGCCAGAAAGTGCAATTGAGGGTGTATGTATTTTCCAGCAGGAAAACGTTTATACAAGTTTTGTATAAAACTCCTTGAGCTGCGGTAGGGCTCGCAGCTGTGTGGGGCTGCTCTGGTGCTTTTCTCAGCTCCCGAAGATGACATTTTGAGGTGTGGTGGCCACCTCATTTTTGGCTTGTGTCTCTGCACTGAGGTGACAAAGCTCCCGCTTCCCCAGCAGAGGGGTCAGCCTCAGTACGTGGGTGTGTGTCTCTCTTGGACGTCATTGTAAAATCTCAAATGAATATTTTGATATTTTTTATGTACTTCGGGTTCTCTTGGTTAGTTGGTTGGTTGCCTTCCTAAAGTATTCCCTATTTCTCATGGCATTTAAACAACATTCACTTATTTTTTTTTAAGCTTTAAAAATTAATTTTTAAAAGCATAAGTTGTCTAATTTGGTATTTTAATTTTTTTTTTTCACATTCAAACTTTAAAAACCCAAGCCCTGTTTTAATGCTGCTGGTGCTGAGTTTTTTCTTTAGCAAGACTACGGTTGCTTAAAATGTCCTGTATTAGAAGGCAGGGAGGGACAGTCCCCAGTACTGCACTGCTTTAAGGACAGTGCTGCCTGGCTGGCTGATTGCTCTGCTCTCTGGAGTTGTTAGGGAAATCTTCAGGAGCATCAGTAGTTGTGTCTGAGGACACAGCAAAAGGAAGCATTAGCAGTTTGCTTCTGAATGCTGAAGCTGGCAGGGACTGTGGAGGAATAGCAAGGGGAACGACAGGTATAGAGCAGGGTGGGGATTTAAAACACCATTTGGCTGCAAGACCCAGTTGTTCTTCTTCTCCCTGCAGGAGCAGGAGGTTGAAGGATGCTCTGAACTGTTGGTGTCTCACGTGGCAGAGGCAGGCGATGCTGAGAGATGGCATCCTCCCCCTGCTAGAAACCATCCTTTGGTCTCAACCCCACTACTGCTATGGGACATCCTCTCTGCTCCTTTGCCTCCCCATCTGGAGCTCAGTCCCGGCAGCGAGGACATTCTCTGGTTGGATTTTTCTGGAAGAGAATGTGCACGAGGCAAGCGCGGGCTGTGAGCTTGCTGGGGGAGCTCTGGGTTGGGGGACAGCAGGGGAGAGCAGGGTCGCTGCGCTTGGCAGGGGTCAGCTGAGAGCAGCACCTCTCTTTGCCTGTGCCGTGTTACAAACACCTTCAGCTGCCGCGGGCACGTGTATCGGGGCTGCGTGCTCCAGCCGAGCTGCAGTGAAGCCGTTCATCTTCTCTGATGCTTAGACTTTTACTTCTTCTTGCAGATGATGTGGATTATTGTAGGCACAGTAACTGTTTTATCTAGGCTTCTTGGAAACATATATATTTTAAGAAGTTCCTGTGTTTTTGTTGAACCTGAATTCCTATTGGTAAAGCCAGGAACTTTTCACAGATACGAAGATGCCAGTCCAGAAGGATGAATGCAATATAAAAATCCCCCAGTAGATGGGGACTGGAATCGAGCTATTTTTTTCTTCTCCCCTCCCCGCCTTTTTTAAAATGAAGAACAGAGAGAACTTCAGCCCCTCTTTCGGTCCTCTAAAACTCAGGAATGATTTCTTCACAACCCGTCTCTGGAGCTGAAGCATCTCATATGGCTGCAGGACCTGAGTGGTGTTTTGGGGTCTTGCATTACTCACCTGGCTTCCTTCCGTGCTGCTGCTTACTGCAGTGACACGTCTTTCTCCTGGGCCCTCACTTAGGCCAGTTTTTGCTGTCTCCTCCCTGCTTTTTTCTAGTTTTTATATCTCTGTTGCTAGCTGATCTGTGTGAACAATTAAGATCCACGTGAGCAGAGCATTGCCTTCTCAATTGCGTGCCCAGCTACAACCTAGCACCATGAGGGCCTCTTAACTAACAGAAACAACACCTTTTGAAGCACAAAGCCTGTTTTGGTGAGCCACCAGTGCCTCAGAGAAAGGGGATGTGGTTTAATCAGCATCCAGAGCAGTTTTGTACCTTCTTTAACCCAAGGAAACTTCTGAATGGTGAAAACAATTTTCAGATTTTGTTTCATTACCCGTAATAAAGGAGCAATGCTTCGCTGAGGGCCACTGTAACCATCTATCAGCACAATCTCAAGTTTGAAGCACAAGAATTTCTGTACATGTGGGAAACTGGCAAATATCACAGAGATGAGTAGAGGTTGATGAAAAGAGCTAATGAGCTGTGAAGAGATTGCTTTAGCAATTAGGACTGTGCAAATGGATGGAACCAGCAGGTAGTCCTTTCAGTAATATATACTCCATGAGGAAAGCAAAGTCTGCTAAAAGATACAGACCAGCACCCGTGCTAATGTGGGCTTTCACTGGTTTAGTCATTTTAGTATTTTCTGTGGAGTGAATACAGCGTACGTGTAGAATATACAGAAAATATAGTATTTTCTAATAACTCGAAGAAAGAAGTCAAGCTCTCATGAGCGCAGTGGCGGTTCCTTGTATTTGTGAAGAGGGCTTTGAAACAAGCATGGGTTGCACGGCCTCCAGGGAGGACGACAGGTTTCTAAAGGCTTCCAGGCAGGAGATTATCAGAGGCACAGTGTCATCCTTGGGGATTTGGGGGGTTGCAGTGCGTGGGGTGTGGGACTCAGGAGGCCACAAGCAGTACGGGTGCCTGCCGCCGTCTCTTGGCTGCGGTTGGGAAAGCCATGCTGCTTCACTTTCCTTTCTGTGAGATGTAAATAGCGATGCTGGCTCCTTTGCAAAGTGCTTGGAGACTGATGGATGAAGTTGTTTATTATATCAGGAGCAGAGTAAAATTATAATGACTCTTGGAGGGAATTTTCAGAAGCTGCATTATCCTTTGAGAGGAAGATGAAATACAGAAATAAGCCAGATGCTCTTAAGGCTTTAAATACCCTCTTTTCAGACAAAATTGTTAAGCCTAACTTTCATGAGCTTTACTTTGGCAGGGTAACTTGAGGGCATGTGGAAAAACAAACAGCAGCATTCCTCCTTCCCTAGCTCCCCAGTTTAAAACCATATATTATTCAAGGCACTGGCTTATTAGTCCCTGGCACAGATGTTAGGTGGCCTGGAGTCTCCACTGCTCGTCCTGTTGGTGTGTGTTTCTCTTCATTACGGCTAGCCACTCCCCGGCAGCACAGATGCTTTTATGCTGTTTTCTCCCTCTGTGGTAGGACATAATGTACCTTGCAGCCTGTCTTTTTCTTTTTTCTTTTTCTTTTTTTTTTTTTTGGTAAAATTCTGTAGTGGTTTTTTTCACAGACATCTTGTGCTTCTTCTAAGGCAGGCTGCGCGCACTGTTCCTGCACCCTGGGACACGCGTAGCATCGCTCGTTGCTCCTGGCCAGGTACCTTTAGCTGCAGTGGTGCTGATTAATGATTGAGGCTTTTAATTCCTAAATCTGTTAGGAGAGGGTCTGAATGCCTCTGAGGCTCTGCTGACTTGCTTTATAGTCCTCACTCTTAAACCTCGGGGATCACTGTGTTTGAGGTTAGGTCTCTTCCTTGGTGTGGCCTAGGTATTTTTTCTGCAGGGGGATGCAAGGGTGTTTGCCCAGGTGTCAAAGGATTTATATCTGTTTTTTCTTGAGGTTTCCCTGTTGCTGTCCTAAGGTCTGTCTGGTTATGGAATAATTGTGTGTTTTGTTCAGGGTTGCAATAGTCTCCTGCTGGTGTTTCCGAAACCTCACCCGGGCGCTCTCCCCAGCAGGGTGCAGGAGGCGGTGGGCGTCTCCGAACGCTACTGGGATTTTCTGAACAAGCGCCCCTTCACAGTGGTGCTCAGGACATCAGGTCTCTGCCTGTGGCTTTAAGTCCTCTGTCTTTGCTCTCTCCTTTCCTCATCTCCTCCTCACCTGGAGATTGGCCGGCCACCAGGTGGGACACAGGCAGGGCCACAGGAGGAGGAAGAGAGGAGGAATTTTTTGTCAAAACCACAGGGAAGGGGCAGAAGGGGCAGTTAGTGTCCCAGCGGCACAGGTCCCTATCACGGGGCACTGCCTGCAGACCAAGGAGCATCGTCCCCTCCGGGCAGCAGCCCCGAGGGCTTGCAGAAATCCTCGCTTGCGCAAGCACTAATTAGCAGTGCTGAGGGACTCATAATCTCATTGAGGAATCTTTCGTGGAAATCAACCTGAGCAGTGCTGACAGCTGCAGCTTCAAGCCCTGTCTGTTAGGAAGGGAGATCCTGGCAGTTCGTCCACTGAGTGTGCCCGCCCCGCGCTGCTGCTGGGGTTCTGGAGCAGGGAGGCAAATGCCATAGTTGGCTGTGGCCGGTGCCCTTCTGGCTGGACAGACGCAGAGACGGGCCTGTCTCTCCCTAGAGCTCACCTCTGGACTGGGGCTGGGCTGTAACGAAGGGGTGGCTTTTGCAGCTGCAGCATCAGACGATGGGGCCAGGTGGCTGGTTGTCAACATGTTTTGCTTGAAAAATTTCTCTCTGGGGATGCCCAAAACGTACACTTGAGCCTCACAGTATTTCTAGAATACCTAATCTGGGGTTGTTCTATGTTGGTTTTTTTGACTTTCTGCTGTTAAACCTGTTAGGCGCCATCCAGTGACTCAGCACTTACTTTGTCGCTTGCTTGCCACGTGGTATGTGCCACCATGAGAATGCAGGAACAGTCTGTTTGCTTCAGCACTGCTGCCCATTTAATTTCTGTGGCATTTCAGCAGCTCAAGCCAATATTCCAGATTGTGTTTATTTGGGTGGCAAGGTCATTTGCCATATAGAATCATAGGATCTTTTGGGTTGGAAGGGACCTTGAAGATCATCTAGTTCCAACCCCCTGCCCTGGGCAGGGACACCTCCCACCTGACCAGGCTGCTCAAAGCTTCATCCAGCCTGGCCTTGAACACTTCCAGGGATGGGGCATCCACAACTTCCCTGGGGAGCCTGTTCCAGTGCCTCGCTACCTTCACAGTAAAGAATTTCTTCCTCATACCCCATCTAAATCCACCCTCTTTCAGTTTGAAACCGTTAGCCCTCATCCTATCATATGCTAAACACCTGAAAAGAGGGAGGTTTTGTGGTTGCTCAGTTCCAGCCTTTCCCCCAGCTGGCACCAGGATGGTCGCTTTGTGGTGCAGCTCTCCAATGCTTGTAGTGAACTGGAATTTATTACTGCTCCATCATCAATATGTGGTGATCCAGAAGCCCAGCCCCCCTCATCCCCCCGGATTAAACAATCCCGCTCTGAGATGCCCCCAGATCTGCAATGTGCAGGGGGAATCTCTTGAAACAGGGAGCAGATGTGACTCATTTGGGATGTGTGTAGATGGGCCTGTGCACAAGCACATGGTGACACGTGCCTTGCGGCACTGGAAGCAGAGCACATGGCCAGAAAAACATTTCTCTTTCTGACTGAATTCCAGCATGGATCTGATTTGTGTCTCTTCACCTTGCGTAACCTTATGAGTGCCTCAGTGTCCCCATCAAAGCTTTTTTGAAAATTTTAAGTTTGAAGTAATATTGTCAGCAGTGCAGGTTGTGGGGCCGGATGGCAGAAGCGGAGCTGGCGGACTTGCAGAAGAAAGCCCCGGCCCAGCAGGAGCTGTAGATACTCACAATTAAACACAGGCAAAGGCTTCACTGTCTCCTCAGGGTGATTTTCAGCTGCTCCCATGTGGAAAACATTGGCCTGAGTAATCTAACAGCCAAGTAAATGGTCAGGTTTCCGCTCGCCTGTTTACAATTTCCTTAGCGTGAGCACAGCAGTGAGCAGGAGCAGGTCGGTGGAGGAGGTGTGCTGTGACTGACTCGGCTTTCCAGACTGGTCGTTTCATCCAGGTCGCTCAATGGGGATTATAAATGAGATAAATGGGAACACATTGTCCATACATAACATCAGCAACAGCGTCTGTAACAGGAGTCTGGATGATAAACTCACAGGATATATGCAGTTATGAGGAATGAGGCTCAGGCAATTTAATTGCCGTTTCAAGAAAGCCTGAATGAAGTTTTCCCTGTTTGAAACAAGTCTTGGACAAATATCACCCATATTCAGAGAAGGTTTGTTGTGGATTGAAACTGGTACGTGAAAAAAGCTCTTAGTCTGGTTCTGCCTGTCCTGACATGAAGGGATTAGGGGTTTGGCCCATTCACCCTCACGAAATAAAGACTGGAAATGAAAAGGCTGATGGCAGGTATTCAAGAGAAAGAGGATTTAATGAGAACTAAAGGAAGTGAATGATGAAAAACCAAGTGGATCTCAGGAGTCCATGAACACCTTTGAGCTAGAAACAGGAGGGTCTCTGGCTGTCTGCAGGGTGGAGCTCTAGGAGCTTCATCCACCTTTGGGAGCTTCTAGGAGCTCTTCACCACCAGCCTCTGCAGCTTCATCCCGAGACCACTCCNCCCTACACTTGCCCTTGTTGAATTGGATGTGTTTGTTAGGGAGATGAGGGACTGGAACTGATTTAATTCAAGTCCCCTCCAGTCCTTATTTATGGGTGCTTGGAATCTTTTGTCATTTCTACTGGGAGACCTTACCCTTAGGAGCTGGGAGTACGTCATACAGTTTAAGAGCAAGGCTGGGCTCCTGGCTGGCCTTTTGGCAAGGGAAGGGGCCAGCAGAGGCTAACATGGGCCAAAGAGCCAAGGCTGTCTTTGAATGGTTTGAAACCAGTCCCCCCCCCAGCCCTTATGTGTACACAGGCACACTGGGTCACCCTGGTGGCTGACTCTGCTGACCTGGCACCACTTCTGGTAGCACCTCTCTCAGTCAAGGTATCGCTGGCTCCTGGGGCCATGCCTGGGCTGCAGTGTCCTCAGCACAGCTGTGCACGGCGAGCTCTGGGCAGCTCCGAACCAGCTCCTTGGGAGACAAACCTCTGCCCGCCTACACCTCACCCTGCAGATGTTATCCTCGTCCTGGAAGCATCCGCCAAGAATTGCCAGTCAGGCTTGCTTTTGAGAGATGCTGCCCAAACCAAGCTCTTTGGTAGGAGCTAGGAAGGATGCCCCGTGCAGAGGGACATGATCCAGCTGTCGCTGCACAGCTCCGCTTCTCAGCAACCAAACTTCACAAACGCGTGGCACTGGGAAGCTGACAGCACGCAAATATTTTAAGAGGAGATGCAAGGGACCACTGCACAATTTGAAGGCAGGCTTCTAATAAAGCAGGTTGAAAAGGCAGAGATGCTGAGCAAGTTCTGCTGAACTTTTTGTTTTCCTGAAAGGAAAACCACAAGTGAATTTGAAGGAGGTGTGTGTGGAGGTGTGTGAGGGTGTGTAAAGTGGTTCGGTTTGAACTAGTGTCTCTCAGTCCCCTTGTATTGAGGTTATTAGAACTGATGAGAGAACATTCAGCGAGCAGGCAAGGTCGGATTCCCAGCAGCGGGCAGGCATGGGCACCTGGGAGCAGGGCAGACCCCACGCCGCCTGCAGCTGGTGAGAAATGCCTCTGAGAGAGACCCCCGGATCCTCTGCACAGGCCCCAGCGCTGAGCGCGGCTGGTCCCCTCCGAGGAAATGCGGGTGGGAGCCATGAATCACGGCTTGGCTCTCGGTCCGATGCCTGAGACCTGTGCCTGGAAGAGTCCCGCTGAGGCTGGGCAGATGTCACACTGACACCCCCGCTCTGGGGCAAGCCGGGGCTGTGTGCTGTGCAAAACCAGCCACTGCAATGGGGTATGCAAGGCATTTTTGCTGCACTGTGGGTGGCCCCTGGAGGAGTCTGTACACCGAGCTGCTGGATGCGGGGGCCGCAGCCTGCGGTGCGGTGGGGCCGTGTCCCCAGGGGGGAGGTGGTCCTGCGGAGCTGCCTGACCACGGCCGGCTCCCGGCACTGCCCCTGCACTCGGGGGATGTGACCATTGTCTGCCTGGAAGAGCAGGTTGGCGGGACCCGGGGACCCACGGCGGGGTGGGAGATGGCTGATGTCAGAGGGATGGACTCGTATCTGTGGCAACCAGAATAAATAAATAAATAAACCGCGTGTGCTGGAGCAGCAGGCGTGCAAGCTGCTGCTCCCCAGCACAGCTTCCCTGAATATCTCTTAAGCAGCTTAGCACCCTCGCTCCGGTTTATCACCTGAGCGCCTTTGTGTCTGTGGGGTGGCTGAGAGCATCCTGCCACTGGTCCCCTTGGCAGGGACCCCGGCAGCTTCCCCTCTATCCCTCCCTCCTTCCTTCCCTCCCTCCCTGGCGCCGGCAGTGGTTTGCTCCACGCATCCAGAGCTTGATGCGAAGCTGCCAGTTGGTGGTGAATTTTGGCCCCGCTGTGCAAGGCCGGAGGCGTCCACCTGCATCCCCGTGGGCCCGTCTTCAGGCAGGTGCTTGATTTCCAAGTCCAGGAGCCGGCGCCTGCGGGAGGCGAGCGATGCTGGAAGTGCAGTAGCCAAGCCGGAGATGGATGGTGTCGGCAGCAACATGACCATGTCTTACAGTAGATGGAGTTACAACAGGTATTGTCTATTTTGCTTTGGTTTGGTGGGTTTTTTTCTTTCTTTTTTCCTTCCTGATATTGTAAACTGGCAAGCTGTTTATATAAACTGAGACAGAGAGCCCTCTTCAGGAAAGCAGAAACCTCGGTTGATGTTGCTTTTACAGTCTGGAAGACACTTGAGGCACCCTGGTTTCTCAGCCACCCGAGCAGCGGGGTTTGCTGTTGTTTTTGCAGGCGTTTGCCTGGACACCGGGGTGGTGGTTTTGCCCTGCTGTGGGAGGACTGGGGTTACTCCCAGCCCCGAGCAGCACAACACACGGGTTTCACCGGCTCCCTGCTCTGAGCAGGGCAACGGAGGTGCAGTGATTGCCTGAGCAGTTGCCTGGACTTGTGAAAGGTGGTCTCTATGAGCTACTGTTCAAAGCCAGCACCTAGAGCTTTTCTACAAATATAAACTATAGCTTGGGAAAAGAAGGGGCCGGGAAGCCAGGATATGGCTAAAGAGTGATATTTTCAAGCAAATGCTGTGAGAACCGCTGTGTACAGCCCGGGTACCACAGAGCTGTGGGGGCTGAATTAGGTGTCTCCCTGAGACAGCTGAAATATTCATACCATGTTTCATATCAAAATGCAACTACGTACGCGTGTTTTTCCTCTTCCGGGGAATAGAAAATTATTGTAGCAGTAGTTTTGCTTTTATGTGATTCATGGTTGTGATTGACAGTTTCTTCAAGCTTGGATTTAAAAAAAAAAAAAGGTACAAACTTCATACTCTTACTTTTTGTCTGTGTTAAGTCTTACACCTGAAATGGAGCCAGATGCTAAGCAGTACTAGCATCTCACTGAATCACTACCGCAAGCCACCACAATATTCTGAAGAAATAATCTTTGGAAGTGGTTTTCAATGCTTAAACATGTATTCGGTGTCGCCCACGCTCCCCGAGTGCGTGGGTTTATATGGTTTATATATGCAGCTAGAGAGTTTCACTCATTTTCAGTGCACTCATACAGCCTCAGCAGAAAATGAGAGAGATGTATACAGCAGTGGCAATGGCAACGGTGCCTTCTTTAATAAAATGTGCTTGTGTATGTTTATGTATATGCAAAGCTGAGTTATACAACACGCCATGGTTTTATGCATATATTCTCCCACACGGAGGATGCTTTCCATCTGATGCCATGTCCTCAGAACCAGCAGTACTGAGACCCTGTAGTGCTCGGCTCTGTCCCATGCAGTCCAAGTTGGCAGCAGTTTTGGCATCCTAACCCTATAGTCAACAATCCAGGGATTTCACAAAAACTCCTTTTGGATGTTTTCTCCCAGTGCTATCCCCTTTTGATTTAACCGTATGTATTGCTTGCAGTCCATTTCTCCAGTTTTCATCCTTACCATGACAGGGAAGTTGCTGATTACCGTTGATTAGCCTTGCATGTGGGAGGTGCGCTGCACTGGTGTGCTTGGCTTTCATACTGCATCTCGGGGGAGAAATGCAGTATTTCAGTGCCCCAGCTGATTTTTTTGGTGGCCAGTTTCCAGTCTTTGAGATTTTTTTCCTAAAAAATCCAAGCTCTATGAACCGATGGCTGCATACTATATATATTTTTCCATACTGGGAGGCTGAGGAGTGAATTGCTGCTTTTACTCACAGTCTTCCCTTTCTGAAAAACGGTGCAGAGCTGTTCTGGCACACTGAGCCTGTCCTCCCACACCCCTCTTGTGCCCAGGCCTGTGACAGGAGAAGGAGCTAACTCTTTTGTATCCCAGTCCCTGGTGTCTGTCGTTTGCAGTTGGAGCACGTTCACTGCCCCAGCTTTGGTCTCACTGAGCCACGACAGAAAAAAGGTTTGGGGGAACTTTCTGCCAGCGAGGGAAGGAAATGGGAGGTGCTCATTATGAGCATCTGAGCATCTGCGGTGTGTGCCAAAGCCTGGGGACATGGGCTCTTCCTCCAGGCTCTGCTCCAGTGGGATGCAGGATGCCTTTCTGACCTCCATGGTAATGTGTAGCCCCTGTGGGTCGAGATCATCCCACAACTAGTTACGTGATGAGATGAGAACATTAAATTATTGCAAGATTTCATGAAAATTGTGCTCCAGTGTAGTGGGTTGTAGGAGCTTTGCTAGCCAAGTTTAATAATGTAATTTGCTCCTTCCTCAAGGGACACTTGTCACTTTGGGCAAGAAACGCTGCTGCTTGTAAAGCAGAGTTAATGATGCTTACCTCATTAACAAGAGTCCTGTGAAACAAAGTGATAATGCTTGGGTTATTCCTCCTCACCAAAACATCACAGCTGCTCTTGGGATACCTGTTCCGTGTCAGAGTATTTCAGGGCAGGGTTCCTCCAGCATCAGCTGGCAACAAAGAGAGCATAACCAATATAATTTTGTTGAGTAAAACCATACTACTTACAACTCTTACCTCTAATGCTTATTACTGTGTGACCTGCAGAAGCCACTGTGCTTTTTTTGCTTGTCTCTCCCTCTGTTTCCCTGGAGGCAGAGGGGATTAGGCACATACCCATCTGCATGGATGTGTGGGGCAGCACCGTGAGCAGACAAGTGCTGGGCAGAAGCCGATGACTGCTCCTCTGGATGCGTGCCCAGGTTCCTCCTCTTGGTGTTGGCCACTATGAATCAGCATTGCAGTTATAAAGGGATAGGGCCGATGGAGCAGGTGCTGCCTCCCACAAACACAATTGCATCTATCACTTAAAAAAATGCTTGTAGTCGATTAAATCAGGTGAATGGAATTAAACAGAGGTTTTGGCCTCTGGGCTCCATAAGATGCATGATGGTAGAAACCCATGGAAAAGAGAGGAGTTGCTATGTCCCTTCTAAATGGCCAAGCCTGTGCCTTGCAGATGAAAGCACTTGTGTGCAGTACGCAGAGGTTTTTCTAGTGGGGTGTATCTGGCATTTATTGTGTACCTCAGCATTCAGCCCTGTGATTGTGGTCCTTCCTTAGACTTGCTGCTCAGGATTTCTTGACAGGGAATCCACCACTCATTCCTGCAGGTAGTTTGCACAATGAAGAGCAAGTCCGGACACCGACTGCGAAACTCGAGGTGAGGGAGCCCCATGCAACGAGAAGAGTGTGTTCAATAGAGTTCACCTCAGCTGCTCTCCGAACCAAAGGGAACGTTCCCTCCACTCCCAACCAAACCAGTGTGTATATGAAAAAGAAACAAGTACAGCATGAAAAGGTTCTTAATAGTCGCATGTGGCATTTCCACATCTGACTTGTTGGCCTTCCTAAAAGACCAGCCTTATCTTGGGCATGTCTTTGCCTTCCTCTTGTTTCAATGCTGTGATAGTGTCACTGTCACTCTGAATGCTGACAGCCAAAAGCAGAGGATAGGCAGCAATTTAAACAAAATCTGGGAGTATTTTGAAGGTCTTAAAAACACTCAGGACTTCTGGAGTAAGCCAGCTAATTCCTATAATAAGATAATGCCGCTCTTTCACCCTCTGCCCTCGGCGATACGCTGTTTTCTGGACAGTTACTACTCATTCCTATTCGGTTTCTTTTCCTCCTGGACAAATTGCTACCTGCTCACCATCCTACGCTCCCCGGCTGCACAGAAAAGCTGGTCTTCCAGAGCAGAGCCAAACCTGCCCTTTTTCATGTTCTCGGTTTTCAGTGCCAGTGCAGGTTTTGGCAGCCCACCAGCACTCTTGCTGCCTCTCCCCAGCTTCGCCTGGGGGCCATGCAACGTCTCACTCCTGGGGACACTGCATGGGGACTAGCAACACGTTTCCCCATCAAGTTCTTCAGGAAGTGTTCACCCATCCCAGTTCACTGATTTCAGCTGTGATCCATGTGAGTATAAGAGCCACCGTGTTGTCCTCTTTTTGGGTTTGATGCACTCCTGTAGGAGTTCACGATCTGTATGCAGAGAATTGTCGTTTTAAGGGCCTCTGCTGTGTGCTGTGGCAGTTGCTGGTGGTACCCAGCACTGATCAGGCAGGATGTGAGCGCTGTATGAAGTTAACTTTCTCTAGGCAAGTTGCTGCTGAGCAGTTACTGAAAACATCCAGTGTCTGGAGTGAAATGAGCAGCAGAAGATGGGGTATTCAGAAATCTCCTCGTGCTGGAGCTCTCTGGAAACGGAGGTGGCAAGTGGAGGTTCTACGGAGCACTCCCTTTCATACCCTGGTGGAAATGGAAGCTCAGAGAGAAGAGTCGTTAATATGATAGGAAAGTGAAAATGGAGGCTAGGTTTTGGCTGGTATAAGACTGAAGAGCCATTCTCATGAGCTGAGACACCCGTTACCTTCATAGCACTTCCAGCAGCTGGAGACCAAATGGACAGAAAATTAAGTCTCAACAGTGCCACCCAAATTTGACCACTGAGGCATGCTCATGAAGGTGTGAGGGAGCTCAGGCACCATGGATGTAGTCAAACCCAAGCTCTGGGAAGGCACAACATAGGAAAGTGTGCAGAATTCAGTCAGCCCATGGGCACAGGAGACCAGTTTGAATTCAAATATACAGGCAAATACTGCAGACTGGGAATCTAGGGTATGTGTTTGGAGCAACTGTGCAAGCCGGTGGTGGACTGCAAGATTTTGAAAAGTTTTCCAGGTGTCAATGGACTGTGCACAGCTTGTATGAGGAGGGCCACAACTGAATAGTTACTCCAGAGGGTTTTCTGCAGGAGCAGTAGAGAGTTTTGCAGCAGAAGGAACGGGTAGCCTGCAGGCAAACTGAATACCTATGCATGAACAAAGATGTTAGTGTTGTGGGTTTTTTTTCTAAAAAAAGCAACAAAAAACAACCAAAAAACACAACAAACTACAAAAAAATTCCAGCTGTGGAGGCAGCAAAAGCCACAGTTGCGTCCTTGCTTTCCACATGTTTCTTCTGGAGTCCAGTACATTCACAGGCTTTCTCCCCTAGCCTTGTTGCTTCATTTCCATACTTATTTTCTATTTTTTTTCCTGGAGGACTTTAGTGCAACTATGCCAGGCTCGTGAATTGCCAGATTGTGATTAATGTAGGTTTTATCTGATAGCATTTGGAAGTATATTTTAAGGAACTTATTCCCAGCATATTTCAACTGTTGGAGACAGCTGAAAACTTTTTTTGATTGATCTGTCTTTTTGGTCTATTCTGGATAGCAGTGTTGTTTGTGGCTCCCTTTTGAAGCTGCTATTTCTGTTTTGCCTTTTTCATCCTGTGCTGAAAAGCTGTGATTGTGTATTTGGGTCATGGGTTGGGAGGGTTTCGATCTGAGATCTCATTTTTGAAGGTTTTTAAACTCTTCTACCTTGATATTTTCTGGGACATGCCGTCGTCAATGAGTAAACAGGGGTTGTTCTCCAAACTTCATCCAAAAGAGATTTCTTAGGGAAACTGTATCTTCTTATTTATTCTTTTCTTTAAAGTAGCATCAGTGAAATACTGAAGCTCGTACACTTGTTACCTCCCTGGGCTTACCCCAGGAGCAGCTCCTCTCTCCATTCGCGGCGGAGCCGTCTCAGGCCCTGTGTGCTGATCTGCTCCCAGGGGACAGAGGGCACATGATGCCCTGAACCTCTGTTGATAGTGATTACTAAGTCTGCTCTTAAGGGGAGGTAGCACGCTGAAGAAGCAGGTTGAGGAAGGAGTCCCTTAGCCACCACTCGCCTTCTGTCCTCTGCCATCTTGCATCCTGAGGTGTTTCCTGGAGTAAACGCCTTTATAGCCATAGCCACTGGACAAATTGCTTGGGTGAACAAGAAGTGGATATTGTCCTGTGGGACAAAAGGAGGAGGTAGAATCAACCAACCCTCAAATGAAGCCAGAATAAAGCATTCACATAATGGATAAACTTATGAGGATTTATGTATCAATCTTGCACACTTAATTTGCTGGAAATATGTTCTTTATTCTTCTTTCATAATAAAGTATCGTATCAATTACATAGGAGAACCTAGAGTCTGGGAACGTTTCCTTCCTCAAGCCAAAGCAGTAGGAATGATGCGTGGGTGCGTTCATGTGCATCCTCCGGTGCTCAGGATGAATGTTTTTGCATTGTTGGCGCCACATCCTCGAGGTGTGTGAATTCTCTGGAGGCTGCGTGGTGGCTTGTGACAGCCTGGAAGAGAGGTATGAGAGAAAAAACTTCTGCTCCCACTTCGCTGATGTTTTAAAGGAGAAATTTTAAAGCTTCTTAAACAGAAGTACCTGAGAAAGTATTTTAAAACTACTTGCCTCATGTACGGTATTGTGATCCTAATGAACACAAGAATTGTGTTTCGAGCAGTAAATATCACCACCCGCGGCTTGGTGATGAGAATGAAGGGCAAGCTTTTAAAGGGAAAGTCACTATTACAGCTGATCTTCAGTTTATCCATAGTATGTAACTTCTTATTTAAGAGTTTACAGTGAAAATGGACGATCACTTAAGAGAGATAACTCAGCTTGGAAGATGCCACTTGTGTGCTCGCAATAATTTCATTCTGTGGTTTTGTGTAAGTGCACAAGTTGGGCCATAGCAGTTGATGGACTCCATCGATGTGTAAAACTTGGTAGCCCATCTGAAATTTTCAGTGGGCCCCCTCTCAGGGATTGTAGCATGAGACTTTGTGCTCTCCATTGTGAATTGGATTGTGATCCTTGAAGTCCACATCAAGAAAGCTAGAATAGACAATTCCCCCATTCAGCGGCTGGCTAGTCATCTGCACATACCTCAGACTTCCTTCACATCCCACTGAAACTTAGCTCTAGGGATTTCTAGTTTTGGGTCAGTACCAATGATATTACTTCTCTCAAACTCTAGTGAAAGGAAGTGGAGAACCTCAGTGGCTGAAGGGCATTATCACACAATATAGACCTACTTCTGTGCATCGTCTACAGTGAAATGTGCAATAAATGATGTTGCCGTCTACTGTTAGCTCCTATATGTTTAGGTACAATTCTAGTATTAAGAGAGAAATGTATCTTTCTTTCTCTCTCTCTCTTTTCTTTTTTTTTCCCAGCCTAGCAGGAATTCTTAAGTTTAAACTAGTTTTAAAAGGCGTGCTATTAAAAATGTAATTTTTTTTTGGTGAAGATGGGGCGTGAGCAGTATAGTCTTTAAATATGAAATGTGAAGGGCAATATAGCAGTGTCTCTTGAACCAGAAAGACAACTCAAACATTTCTTCAGAGTAGCAGGGGCAATAGGAAACCAGGAGAAATGTCCATGAAGGAAATGGAGTGTGATAAATCATAAGAAATGCTGCTCTGGTCTCTCCTATTAGCACTGTTCTCCTTTCTCCTTCGCTCCTACTGCATGCTCTGTGCAAGTGCCTTTTGTTACCATGTCTAAAATACAGGCTAAGTGCCTCATTTGCAGTGCTGGGGCACAAAAATGACAGTCTCTTCTGTGCCTGAGCATGTGCACCATACAAGGAAGATTGAACATCGCAGCTCTGAGCTATCAGAGACCCTTTGTGCTCTTGCTGCTGCTTTCAGACTTAGATTGTATCTTAAAGAAAAATCAACCGCGTCTCTCATGATCTGCATTATCATAAAAAGAAAAAAATTCTCCCTCCAGTATATAATCTGTGTAAAAGTCACTACTAATGGAAGTCTGAGAATTAATGTTCACTGCTGAAAATGAACAGAGAAGACACGGCACGTGGTGGGTGCTGCACATGCAGCCGGCTGGCAAACGGCCACGCACAGAGCTGTGGTGGGTTGATGGGGTCTGGGGAAGCTTGCTCATCACCGATTTTAGGGGATGTTTCTGCAAGAAGAGGAAAAAAATAATATTCAGCTCATTCTGTTCTTTGCAAAGACTAAACCTAATGTATATTGTGCTGTACCCAAGCAGGCAGGGTCCGTCAATCCACTTCAAATGTCTTACCACTGGGCTAAAACCATAGCCTCATGCATGTGGTCATGTTCATCAAGTCAAGCGCCTCTTTCTTTCACTGCCTCCATAACCATAACTTTCTAGAGAAGGTTGAAACCGAGGTGGCAGCCTGCTGCCTTTGGATTTGTGCTCCTGGCTAGTGGCAAGCGCAGCACTTCCAGCAGGCACGGGGCACTGCCTGTCTGGGGGACATCCCGGTGAGCAGAGCCCGTGGTCCACAGGGAGGAGGGCTCGCTGCTCGCATGGGAAAGCATCCTGGTGCCCCAGCTTAACCCCAAGTGCCCCAGGCTGTCAAGTAATGTCGATTTACACCTGTTGAGTTTATACCTGTTTATTCTTTGTATCTCTGAAAAATGAGTATAGCATGAGGCTTTGAGATGACCAGAGTGAGTTCTGCCAGCACTCACCTGTATTTGTAAAAGAGAGGGATGTTAGTCAACACCCGGATATATCTGAAATGCGTGAAGGGCAAGGTCAAGAGCAGGGGAAGACTTCAACAGTTGGTACAAAAACAAAGATGCTCCCAGAGGAATGAAGATATTTGAAATGCAAAATGCCAAAAAATTAGCTCAAAATCAATTTCAAAAGAATTTTTTAAATTTGTAATTTTTCTCTATCTAGGAGTCTACTACATGGACATTCATCCAGGTAAGTTACCTTGCTTAAAAAAAATTTAAAAATTTCCTGGTCTTTATAAACTCATTGTGATACGTGTTTGATTCCTTTGCTATGTCATGTTATGGTCGTGTTACTCTGACAAACTGCCACACTGTGTCAAACATCCAATTACTTGCTGTTCAAGTAACGTGTCAGTTCAAATTCCTGCACCAATTTGTGGGTCCTTAGAGAGACAAGATGTGTGTGGTAATAGTCTTCTAGTCGTAGTTAGATGCTATTGCTCCAGAGATAGCTCTCTTTCAGAAAGTCCAGTTCATTTTGAAATCTCACCGTTTCATGCACCACCAGCAGCATCTTCCTTCCTGCTGTGCGTTTTTGCTGTCTGTGAGCACAGTTTTGTAGGACAGAATAGTTCCTTATAGTCCCCGCAGGCACGGATGACACTGATATTAACGTTAAACTATTGATATACTCTTGGTTAATTGTGCACAATTACCTAGATTCACTCCTGTCTTTGCAGCTTGCTGGCAATCCCTCAGAACCTACTTCTGGAAGTTAAAATTTTCCAGTTTTAAAATCCTATTCAAAAATCCTGTCCAAATGTCTGTATCAAAACCAACTCCTTAACACTCAATGTGGCTTTTCTTTGTATGTTCATGCAGGTTATTTTGCAGATCTGGAACCTAAAATCCTAGCAAAACACAGGGAATCTGCCTGACTGGCTAAAGGTGCTCCTGGAGAGCTAGGAGAGCTCTGCTTCCCTGCCAGTCTGGGGCTGTGTAAGGAAGTTGTGCAGGGGGACTCATCAAGAGATATTAATTAGACATAGTCATTTCAGGAAAGGCCGGCTTCACCCAGACCGGTTTGCCTGTCTGCAGGATGCTCCATTTCCTAGTAACGAAACCACATTTGTACTTTATTCCTCTCTTAAATTTTTTTCTCCACATAGTACAATTGAAGTGCAACTATACGGACTTTCTCAAGCTAAAGTTGCCGGTTAAAGGTAATTTCTCGCTCCATCCTATTTTTTAATATCTCTGGCTGAACAAATTAAGTGTTCTACTTTTTAATATAACTTGGCCAGCTTTAGGAAGAAGTAACAGAAATTGGGCTTTCTAACAGGATCTCATAGCTTTGAAACAGTTTTCAGAATGAAGTTACCATCTGTAGAGTGAAACAGTGCGTTCAGACCTGAACAGGCTTTTTGGGGGGAAGATGCAGATAAATTTGAAGGGGGAAATAAAGAAAGGGGCCAGTAGGGAAACTGGTAACTGTTCATCATTAAGCAGGCCTGTGTCTCACCATACAGCAGGTGAGTTGATTTTTGTGTTCATGCAAATTATTGTTGTCTACCAAAAATGACGTGTCTGGTCAGTGGGTTGAGTTGGTTTTAATTAGATGGGTCTAAATGAATCTCAGAAGAGCTAACTTGTGCAATGCACCTTTCTGAAGTTGAATCCTTCTAAATAATGAATAGTTTATAATCTTCTCTTACTAGCAACAAGTGAGTAATACTGAGAGGGAACTGGGAAGCAAAGGGACTGGAGCTGGGCTCCTATAAGCTGTGTGAACAGACGCTTTTAAAGTACTTGCAGTAACTCTCCTTGCACGACACACTGTGCTTCAAACAGGCCTAAAATCCATACGCTGACAGATATCACCTCCTCTTGGAAGCTGTGATTTTGCCCTGGATGCTGAAGGCAGCAGTGGTTTGCTTCCCAGGTGTGTTCTTCAGCGTGCACAGACAAACCGCCACGCTTTTCCAGTAAATGCATCACCCACACCACCATCACCAACAATTGCACTCCTTTCACCCTGAGCATGCACAATATAAACTGCTTTTTCTCTCTGGCATGCTTTATTTTTCTTCTCTCCTTCCCAGCAACTCCTCAAATGTATTTAATTAGTGGGGATTTTGAAATTCAGTTTGGGCCACTCACACAAGAAGCGTAGGAGCTGGTCTGGGCTATGAACCCAGGTTGAGGCCAAAGCCCATTTAAGTCCCTCCTTACAACCCTTCTGTTCTTCTGCTAATCAGAGTAAGAGGATTAGCTTCAGGAGCACGGGACGTTGAATACTACAGTCAAAGATGTTCATATCAGACTCTGGGCTATTTTCATGCATCCTTTTGCAAATGTAAAATGATTCCTAAAACAAATAGCAAACTGAGACCCAAGGCAATTTACTCATGCTTGGAATATACATATATATATAAAGAAAAGAAACTTTGGACTGAAAAATAAGAACTGGTCTTAAATCAGAGCTGAGATTTAATGTTCCAGGTTTGTTAAAAGCCAGAGCTTTTGTTTCCACTGTCCACTTGTATTTGGAAAGAGTTCTATCACACAGCTGTTCCTTGCTTTCTCTTATGAAAAATAATGAGCAACCATATATTACGTTGTTTTTGTCGGTGTCTGAGTTGTACCTTCTGCAAAGGTGCACTCCTCCCATCAGCTGCCAGTGCAGGAGGGCTGCTCTTTGCAAGGGAGCTGAGGCTAAGCCACAGCTATTTCTGTTCGTGATTTTCAGAGCGCCTAGAGGTGAGCTTCAGTCTGACTACAGGGATTATTAAATACATCATCTTAAATACGGTATCATTAAATGCAAATACTCTGCCTTTTTCTTGAGAGGCTGGGAGGGAAAACAGTGATATTTTCGTGATGTTTGTTGCCTCCTCTGGGCATCAGCTCTTGGCCGCTGATAAGGCAAAGGGAAACGCTGGCCTTGCTGCGTGCAGCCACTCTTGTGCTCCTGAGCAAATGAACCCAAAATTTGTCCATCAGCCATCCTCCCAGGCAGGCTGGGACTGCAGGCACCCTGAAGGGACATGTCTGTGCCTGAGAGGGCGATTGAAACCTGAATGTGGTGACCAAACTCTGTTTTGTTTGCTGTAGTGTCTTTACCATATGCTATATACATTTGATTCATTCACTAGAATATCTGTATAGGCTAATAGGTTGCTTTAAAATGTAATTAGGGTAAAATGTCTACAAAAGCAGAAACTTCTTTTTTTTTCTTATCCATTGCAGCGAGGCTTTTCTGTTGTCTTGACTGTGCTGTGGATTTGCTAATGTAATGCCAGTGAGATGCTGAGTTAAGAGTCAAACATAAGGATGTTGTATGTGTGGGAGAGAAGTTGTGACTGTTCCCATCTCCATATGCAAAAATGCAGTTGTTTAGGTAAGGTCTCATCTTTGATTAACAAGTATGGGTGCTCTGCTGTGTTTTCTCTGCTTGTCCTGTGTGAAGCATTCCAGTCCAGCCTGGAGGAGCCGTGCTGTAGGAACAGCCCTGTATTGTGGGTGCAGAGTGATGCTGAGTGCTATTCCTGCTGTGATAAACCTGATTATTAGAGGAAGCTGTGCATTTATCTTTGACTCAGCTTGATTTTTTGGCATTGATAATTATCATTCTGCTAAAAATCTCTCTTTGCCTTCACTTTGCTCCCATTAAACCGTGGCATTGTCTGCATGATTTGAAATATGTGCCTAAGCCCCTGTACTGTGGATCTTGTGAATCTTGCCAAGAATTGCACATTATCAGTTACTTTCCTGGCTGGTTGGTTGGCCCAGGCTCTGTCACAAAGAGCAACTACTAGTATTTTTATGCATTTAGTTTTCCTACATACTGAGCAGCATAGAAGTCCTTGTGCCTCCAGCTAGTAGTATGTTGCTCCAGTAGTGACATGTGGCCCTGAGTGAGTTTGCTGGTCCCTGGCTTCTTTATCATATGATCGCTCTTTTGCTACAGCTGTAGCATCCGAGCCTACCTTTCTGGTGTCATTTCAGCCACGGTGCAGCTGAACACAAATTCCGAATTCTGTTATGGCAATGAAAGAATGTATGTCAGTGTTGAAAATACAGCGAATCAATTTTTTTTACTAAGTTTCTCTTCACCACTCTTGTGTAGGCAGTTGGAAAGTGAGGGTAAGTGACGGATAAGAATAGGCAAGGAGAGAGGGAGTGATAAGGAAAATTATTTAGCAGAGAACAATACTGGAGCCCTTTAATGAGCCTTTTCTAAGATTCAGGCTTCTAATGTGGTACAGAAATTATGCAAAAAGTTTTCTAATATTACTTGGATTCTGTCCACGTGTACTGTCAAATTTTTCCATGCTTAAGTTACAGCAGGTCTATAAGTTATAACTTTTTTTTTTTTTTTGAGACAATTGAAAAACCCATCCCTGTGCAATGAACTATTCAAATCCATACTCAGATCCCGCTGACTGCAATATGGTGAGACTGTTCTTAAATGCTGGTTAGAATAACTTAAAATTCACCTTTGCCTGAATGTTATGCACAAGGGTGGCCTCGCTGCTGGGCTTTGCCAGAAGAAGTGAGAAGAGCAAAGGTACCAGGGGAATATCTCGCTGTAGCGGTCCTGATTTGTTTAAATTTGAGTTCAGCTTTGTTTTAGTTACTGCCTTGTGGGCTGACATTTAACTGCAGCTTCGTGCTCTCCATCCTGGCCCCAGATGGGCTTATGAGTACTCTGATCTATGGATTTAAAAGAAAAATAATCTCATAACATAAGACACAGAACATGGCTGAGGAAGCAAGAAGTGTCATGCAATATGTTTTAGGGAATTTGGTTGCTGAAATCAACCAGCTGCTCTCCCTCTTTTGCTTACCCAGGTGTAGGAGGGCTGTTTCGTATCAGATGTCAGAGGATGAGAAGTCCCTAGAATTAGATGTTTATGGTAACGTTCAGCCTGTGGTGACCCCTGAAAGCTACTGGCGTGCTCTGTGTTACCTCTGTTATCCAGCCTGTCCTGCAGCTGTGAAGTTTACCTTTCCTTCAATGCTTTTCAGACACCCTCTGGGTATCTGAAAGCAGACTATTAGGGCCACTAGATGAGCCTTTTTTTAGCCAAGACCATATTCTCTTCGCTCAGTCTGGAAAGGTGCTGGTGCAGGAAATGCCCCTGTAAAAATACCCGAAGATTAGGAAGATAGTTTGTTTTCTCCCATCCTTTCAAGTCCTCTCCTTTGTATTCCTTTTTTTCTGCTACTTTAACGCCTTGTCTTTTATTTCCACTTTTACTGCAGTTACATCATGGTGATGGACCATAAAAAAAAAAAAAAGAGCAGGTATTTTTTTTGTTGCACCTTAGCACTGGACAAGGCCAGAGAAAGAGAGGGTGGATCTTCACAGCTGCTCACTTGGTTTGGCTCTTGCCTGAGCTGTGGCATGGAGGATTCGATTGCGTTCTGAATTACATCCGTGCTGTCTCACTAGCGTATTATCCGACAGCTGGCCAGCACAATGTGAGCTTTTAGGTTGAGATATTGATCATGTTCTGAAACAGCATTACCTTGCTGTGGTTGTGCAGCGAGCACAGCTTTGCAGTGGTGAAAGCCTTGCACGTGCAATGGTAGGACTGCAGCCAGGCATCCCTCTGGTAGGGGAAATTTACATCATTACTGACCTTTTTTGTGTGTTTTGGTTGGCTGTTTTGGTTTGGCTTGCTGTTTTGTTTTGGGGTTGTTTGGTTTGGGTTTGTTTTGTTTTTAAATAGAAAGACTTCTTGATTACTTAGTAACAAAAAGTAATTCTTTTATTCTTTTAATTATAAATATTATAAAATATGGAATAAGCTTATTTTCTTTAAAGGGGCAAATCAAATTAATTTCATTTAAGAAATATGCCCTAGATCATAAGGACAGAGATGATGATGTATTGCAGTTTGTAGAGCCACACTCCCTCACTTGCCTTGGTCTAAGTAAGGCGAGGAGGAGGAGGAGGAGCGCTCCCTGTGCCAGCAGCCTGGCTCCACAGGCAGCAGTAACTGGAAATCTGAGTGGGGCCTCAGGGGCTCTGGGAGTACCAGGAGCTGCCCCAGGTGGGCACCACGAAGCACCTACCCACCACAAGATGCTGTTATGGCAGAGCGCATGGGAGGGAGGATCCCTTGATGTCTCCGATATACCCAGGACTGGGCACCGTTGGAAATGGCAGACTGGCATGGCTTATTTTTTAAGTTTAATCTGAAATAATACGATTTTGTAGTGTTGAGCAACTGGAAGCATGCTGCTGATGGCATGTGATGGTGCCAGTGGGTGGCACAGACTCTCCCAGGAAGGCCTTCTTTTGGTGGAAAAGCCTCTTAGTTCTTGGGACCATGCTGGCCCCACTCTTTGCTGCCTTCTCACATTGCATGCACTGTTACCCCAGGGGAAGCTGGTTTTTGAATGAACTCTTGCAGAAAAGGGAGGACACTATGCATACTGGGACTCCTTCTTTGCCATACTGTTCTTTGAATGGTTCCTGAGTTCCCAGGGCACGTGGTCTCTGTCAATACAGAAGGGTTTAGTTTCAGACTAAAGAAATATCAGCCGTAAGGTGTGCAGATGAGTTTGTATCTTTTGTTTGTTTGTTTATTTCTTTTAACCATGCCATCTGAAACAGAGCACGAACAGGCACCGGCACCATTAAATAGTGAAGGCAAGTAGCAGCGTGGATGCTGCCAGCAAAGCCGTCTCCTGAGGACCTGGCTCCAGAAGCTGGAACAGGCCCAGCTTGTTCCAAATTTCCTCCTGCACGTATATGCAGAGCTGGAAACTGCTCTCTGCTCTCCAGCATTATCCTTTGCTGTGAAATCTGTCTGGATGGGAATGCTGACTGCATCCTGAGTGCTTATTTCAAAGGAAATACAAAGGACAGACCAGCACCTTGTTTAGGAAATTGGGTGGTGAGAGGTGCTGATGGCATTTGCCCACCTTTCCTCTCCCCCACTCTCAAACTATGGGTTAACAAGGGGTAGAGGGAATGGGGGACCCTCCTCCCAAACATACAACCAACTCCTACTTGTGTATTCAGCTGCTATAAGCTTAGGTAGCTCCCCTGCCTCAAACCCTGCATGTGTATTCTCTTTGCTTCCCTCTACCTGCCAATATATATAATATTCAGCTGCCTTGCTAGCTGTTGCAAGGCATAATTCCTTCACCTTTTTTTGATTAAATCAAACTCAAACTTCTATTTAGTTGAATAAATATACCTTATTCCTACTTCCTGACTTAAGGCACTCATCAGAAAACATCACTCTCCTCTGGAACCTGTATCTCGTACCCGGGAATTTGCACCATGAAAAATACAGTCCGTGTCTTTAGCAGCCCCCTGGACTAGAAGCCAGGAACCCAGCTCTTCAGTGCATGCTGAAGCTGCTCAGCAGCACTCTTTGTAGCAGACTTGCCTGCAAAGTTAGGAAATATGTCTACAGAAAATGAACTATCCTTTACTCTAAGGTATTCAGCTTTGGGGAAGCCAGTCCCAGGCAGTTCTCCTGCACGTTTTTCCCGTTTGGGGCCTGTTTTATGAGCAAGCCCCCAAGCGACTGTTTGGTTGCCAAGAATAAGTGTTACCAAGAAGTGTTACTCCAGAGCGCTCAGTCACACAGCACTGAGTGCCTGTGGCAAAAAATAGCTTTATGTAGATTGCATGAGTTTCTGAGAGGAAGCTGAATTCCCCGAGGCTCTTGTAGGAGGAGGAAAAAAAGGCTTTTTTGTCCAACTATATATCATACTCCTGCAGTCATGCCAAAGCACGATGGTGTGCTGCTCCTGCTCTTCAGAGGCCTCTAGATTAATTGTTTTTTCTCTGAGGACAAGATATCTGAAAGATATCACGATTAATGATACAGCAGGCTTTCCCCCTTCCCTGCAGGTCAAGGCTTTATAAGCAAGAATAAGAACCCTACTAACATGGGGTTGGAATTTCTTCCTGAGACCTGACAGATCCAGAAAGTTTTTTTTTCTCACTCTGTGCATTTTTTCCGTTAATAGAAACTGTCATCTGTAATTGAGACTATCACATTGAAATGTGAGAATAATGCAGAAGTGAATGTAATTTAACTAATTTTGATCCTGCTCATCCCCCTTGATAAAACACACTACATTTTTAGTAATCCTATATAGTCTTTTCCAGCCAGCAGTGTCCGCTATAAAAACAAGGCAAGTCTCCAGCGCTTAAATCGCCAGGCAGAGGAAGGATGGTGGAAACTGGGTTGCCTAATTCAGCCTGGGCTTCATCTGTTGTCTGTAGTGGTGATGGAGGTTTGCCCCTTTTTGAAGCGTACCAGAGCAGCAATAGTGCAGGTGGCTGATGCTCCTCTTCAGGTGGCGCAGTGGCCCCAGCACAAGCTTGTTTTTGGTGATTTTTAAAATGTGGTTGCATAGTGTGGGGTATGCGTCCAGTGACTTGTACGTGGGATTTGGATAAGCAATTTAGTGCACCTGTTGCTGTAGGTAACTGCATCTGATTTGGCTGTCTTTGATGTTGATAAAATGCCATGCGTTTCCTACACCATGCACAAAAGAACAGGACAGATAAAATTACTGGACCAACAATTTTTCATGGACTTACTACCACTCTGGTATTTATGACTCAGCAAGTTTTTCTTTGTAAGTCCTCTACAGGGTGCAGATTTTACAACCTAATATTCACTTGGTCCAAGTTTCGGGGTATTTCACATTTCAAAGAAGCCATCTTCTCACTCCAGTTCTGCACTGGCTACTTAAAAGTCATTTGTTACTAAGTCATCAGGAAGAGGTCGAAGATAACTCCCATACATTCGTCAAGAAATACCTCATAAATTTGTAAATGCAAAAGGCAGAAATCTTGGGGCAGACAGAAGGAGCATAGCTTTGTCTTCAAGGCTTGATGACATCAAAAAAATTGCTTGGTTTAGCTGTCACAAAAGAATTTTTTTTTTGGCTTTTACTCTCTCATGGGTTGAATGCGAAATGGCTTCTGTTATTAGCAGTTATCTTTTGTCATAAATATATCTCTCAACTCACCAAAACCTGTTTGCCAGATATACATGATAATGCCTTGGTTGCTGTTTAAACAGCAAACTGATGAGATGCTCATTACTTTACTGTCACTAAATAAGTAATTACTTCACCTGGGAGATATGTTGCTTATTTTCTCTGACTTGATTTTTCCGATGAGTTGAGTTTAAACCCGAGTCCCTTGAATTTACTTTTTTAAACCCTAGTTGAGTCAGTAAGTTTATAAGTATTGACCCCTTTTTACATTACAAATTTCCAGTCTTGTTCTGATTAAGCTGTGATTTAAGCAGAGCTTCAGTCTGCTAAACAAATCCAAGTGTTTTTCAAATTATAATCCTGGCATATTGTTAGTAAGCTTTGTTGACCAGTCTTCAGAATCCTTGAAACAAATAGCCTATTTATCAATTAAAAAAAAAAAAAAAAAAAAGAAATCTAGCATTTTAGAAGTCTGGGGGTTAGAAATATTTTGGCTGAATGCTAAAAAAAGCCCGATGTGTTTAGAGGAGTGCTGAAATTCCTTGGCCTCCTCAAAATACTGAATGCAGCTCTTCATTCCTGTGTCATTCCAGATCCTCTAATCAAGAAAACATAAGCCTGATATTTGTGCACACAGGCTAGGAAAGAGAAATATAAAAGTAGCCACAGGTCCTCATGGAGAACTGAAAGCTTCCAGTTCCTCCGAGCCGTGGCATGCAGGAGGACTGATGTAGCTGATGCTGTGCTCGGTTGCCTGTGGCTCCTGGGGCTGGTGGGTAAGATGCCTTGCTATAACTTGTTCTTGTACTCCACGGGGCAACAAAATATTGACTAGAAAAAGATTGTATGAGAAAGACCCAATTCCTTGTAAGTAGGTGTATTTTTCTGAGAAACTCAAGTTACATGATATTGGAAAGAAATCTTGCTTTTGAGCACGAATCACTGTTTCCAAAGCAGAATGCCCCAAACCCCCAGGTTGTCCCCAGGTGTCGGGAGTGCCGGAGGCACACAGGGAGGAGGACAGTCCCACTGCCAGAAGCAAAGCTGTCACCGCACTGAGCTGGCCTGAGGCTCAGAGGTGCAAAGGGGCTTGGAGGGGTAGGTTTTTATTATGAAACATTTATTTGTGTTACGCAGTCATTTTGCAATATTGGCGAAGGCTGGCAGAGAAAGGGAAGCGTTGAGTGTCCAGCAGAGCGTGACTGGCATTTTCAGAGCTGGGCTTGCCAGATGCCTGGGTTTTAAGCATTTGGTTAAAATTGCAGTCTGGACCATTGGAAATCCTGGAAAGTCTGCCTCATAGCAGCTGCGGAATGGCTTAGGTATAGGCAGGGGACCCTGCTTCACTGCTGTGCTTGAATTGTCACGTCTTCTCCCTGCCCATACTAGCAAGGGGGCATTTCTGAAGTATATCCTTCCTAGAGAGCTGGAAAGAGTCAGACAACCCCAGCAATGCTGTTTTTTCATACTTTGACACCTATTGAATAAATTAAGGGTAACGGGGCAATCAGAAATCATACAGTCATAGTCATATGTACACTTCGCTCAGATGGCCCTATTGGGGGCCTACTTGCAAGCATCACCTTCAGCATAGGCTGAAGAGTGAATGGTTCAGCCCTGACAGCCCCACTGGTCTTCTTGTAATGGACTTTGGAGCAACTGAAAGTGACCTAAATAGGACTCTGACACCCAAATAATGGTAAGCAACAAGAAAAACCATGGCAAGTGAAGCTAGTCTAGAATGTGACAATATTCTCCAACTCCATAGCAAAATGTTTCACAAACCAGCCTCTCACTCACGTTAAAAATACGTAGACTTCAATACCAGACATTTCAATGAGTTTGTGCAGTCCCTGATCAAACAAGAACATTTCAATCCAAATTTTCCATTATATCAGAATAGGATCTGTATGAGCGAAAAAAATACATATCTATAGACTTTTCTTTAGGCGACTTGGAAGCAGGGACATAGGGGAATTTAGCAGAGAGCAGGATTTGTAAGAAGTTTGTGAGAGAGCAAAGTAAAATGAAAGCCTTAGCCCCAAACCTCACTCAAACCCCACATCCTTAAAACAGCAAAAATACGCTTTAAAATGTGGAGCCCCGCTCTCAGTTCTATGCAGTTAAGTGATGAGGTGTCTTCTCTTTTAGTCTTTGCAGTGAACTTGGTGCATCTGGCAGATGGGACACTCTTTTAGGAAAAAGAGTATAGATTTTGATGAATGCATATAGAAATAAGGGAGCCTGACATAAGCTGGGCAGGCACAGCAGTGTAACTCTGAAATAAGTCTGAGTAAGACTCTGAAAACAAGCCTGCAGGTGCTGACTGGGAGGGGGTTTGGATCTTGGAACTGGATGATGTACATTGGTTTGCGGAGAGAAAACAAAACTCTCTGCTTTAATTTTCTTCTTTCTTAATCAGTTTCCCAGAGAGGTGAGATATGAGAAAGTGCAGTCTGCAGAGTAGAGGTGAGGGACCCAAAGATGTGTGCTCAAGAGCAATGCCAGTATTGTAATTTGTACTATGTGATTTCTTTATTGGTTGAGAGACTTGGTCAAATAGAGTAAGTGGGTATTTTATTCAATTATGATTGTACTGTTTAAAATACGCTGGGAAAATGAATAATTGATATCTCATAAGACTGGCTAAATTTGGAGGGAAAAAAAAAGTGCAAATATTTTCAAAAGCCTAGAAAGTAGTTTAAATAATAGATGACTACACGTTACTGCAATTCCCCCCTCCACTGCATAATACATTTGGGGTATGTATTAATTTTCTTAAAGTGCAAATATTCTAAAAGAAAACATGGTGGCAGAAGTACTTAAAACTAGACATCAACACAAGTGCCTTGCTGTAGGCCAACAAGAAATAGAAAAAAAGCTTTCTGTGAAACACAGCGAACATCCTCCCATGTTACATCAGTAATATGCCCCCAAAAGGCGGTGATAATGTAAACAAAGGATGCTGCGTAGAAACCTTTGAAGGACTGCACATAGTCATGTTATGTGGATACATAGTATGCTGAGATAGGACTATTTTCTTTGCCAAAATATTTTTCTTTCTTATGTGGAGTAACTGTACTCCATTTTTTGATGTGAATGATTGCAAAGAATCAATCTTCAGCTTAACAAAGAGATACCCCTGTGGAAGCTTTTACCTTTTTCACTTGCAGTGTTTTTGGGGTGGCCTTCCATGTCTGAGAGCTGTTTCTGCCGCACAACAGTGCTGTTCAGCACACCCCAGGTACGGCCAGAGACGGTTGCCCTGACAATTCGCTGCTGACGAATCAGACCTGTTGTCTCGGCAACTGCCTTCAGCTCTAGCTGGAAAGGATGAGTTAAGACCGGTGTCTTAAAACTGCAAGGCCTCCAAGGGTGGTCTCATCACACTTAAGGCTATTCTAAACCTTAATCTTTACAGGCATGTGCTGTAAAGACACGGTCTGAGGACATGACGGGGAGTATGGCATCAACGAGAAACGACAGATGATTTGCTGCAGTGGAGAGCTGCTGCTGCCTCCACAGCGCAGGGATGGCGGGGACGGGTCTGATGCCTGGCAAGGACTCCAAATCCCCACGGAAGGATGCAGAAGGTGGAGAGGGAACACCGAGTGCCCTCTCATGCCCTGAAGATGTCTGGCATTTCACTAAATGATGCAAAATGTCAAACTCTTTCCCTACTGTTCGAATTTCTGTGCTGGGCAGGGCAACCTTTTGTAAGGTCCAGCACAGGCGGTGCTTGGGAACTTAATGGAGGGGAGTCTGTTTAGGAACAGCGGTGCCTGACTGATGGTGGTGCTGCCACCTGTTCTTGAGGATTGCCAGCATGTTTCTCAGAAACAAAACAACAAAAAAGGCTGTTTGTGGCTTTTTGATATAGATGCATGCAGTGCCTTACTTATGTACAGTGCTTTATAACATGGTCCAGTCCCAGTTTTGGGGCCCTCCTTGTGTAAGGGAAGATGTCAGAGGGCAGAAATAGATTTCCTTTTTCTTCTTTGCTACTCATCTTCCAAAAATTTTCAAATAAACCAGCTGCTTCTAACACAGTGATGGTGAAGTTGCTCATTCAGAATGACATTAAATCAGCTCTGACGCGAGAGCCTCATCCTGCACGCGTTTGATTGCGCGGCCGGGCAGCTGCTGAACAGCATGAACCGGGAGTACTGAACCTGGAAAATTTACAGGGAATGCATGTGTGCGTGTAGTGACCTTTGATAGTTCTGCTTTGCTTTAAGCTATATATCAGTGTGCTGAATTGACAATGTAATCATTTTAGGCTGTGTAATCGATAAAAAACACTACTTCCCTCTCATGAATCTATGGCTGTGATGAGGGTATCTTTTCCTAGACCTTTGCTTTACCTGTGAGGATGCAACTGTGGGGACTGCAGGTGGTCTGTACTGGGGAATTTAGGGATGATGGTGTAAAACAGAGGTGCTGGGGCAGAGGAGATGGATGAAGCCAGCAGGCTAAGGAGGGAAATACAGGAAGACAGGTAAGTGAGAGCCAAAAAACCATATCCTGTAAAGGTTTACAAACAGCTTCCTCCCTGGGGGAGCTCTATGCACAGCCCATCTCCAGGGACTCAGCTGTTCACTTCTGCCCTTAAGAGCATGGCTGGAAATAAAGGAAGTGCTATTTTTTAAGAAGCTGAGCTGGCTATTGAGTGTAACTTGTAAGCTTCCATTATGTTTTGTCCCAGTTAAGTATGAAGTATCTGTCTGTATTTATGAGAGCTGCCAAAAGTCTCTCTTCTACATTTGTGTTGCAAATCTATGTGGCCAGACAGATACTGTAACACGAGCCTGAAAAGAGAGTAATAAAAAATATAATAGGGTAGTCTTTGGAAATAGAATATAATCAAAATGGGTTTAGTTTTGTTTTCTAGTGGAGCAAAGACCATTGCTTCTGTATAGTTTTCCTGGGAAGTCAGTGAAGTCTGCATGTATGGGGGTTGCAGATATTAACATAGCTACAAAAATTGTATGAAGCTTCTTCCCTTACAATGTTGAATTTTATGCATTGGATAAAATCTATCCACAGCTAACCACATTAACAAATTACATGTGTCAATACAGACAGATGAAGCGCATTTTGTATAAACACAGAAACGGTCACCTGAGACAGAATCGCTTTCTGTTGCAGTGCTTCTACCAGAGCCATCAACAATCTTGACAGTTCTAGTTTCCTGCTGAAATTGAAATGTTTCATGGGAATAGATTAATTACCGCTAATAAGCTTGACGGAATGCTGTCAAAACAGCTTGTTTTGATTTATATGGAATATAGAACGCAAGTCAAAATGAATCACTGGTGCTTGAAACAACATACTTCTGAGTTTTCAATTTAGTGTTCTCGATTCTTCATTAAAATGAGTTCTTAGCAAAAACCTTGGAATTTCTGACTGTTCACAATTGATTTCAGCTCATGGTTTTCTTTCCTCTTTAGCTATTTCGGACCACTTTTACAAACACCGAAACTCTGCATGCTGTACTAAGGATTACTAAAGCTAGTTGTCATAATCATAGAAGCCATTATTATTTACATTCAGTAACTGATTTTTCCAGTTTCACTTCATTGCTTTAGAGATCTATCTACTTTTGCATTTTTCTATGTTGTTTTCTATAGACGTAATGAGCACTGCAGTTTTCTTTGGTTTAGTGTCAGTTTAAATTATTCTAGTAGAAAACTTCGTATGTAAAGAACACAATTTGTACAATTGTTGGATGTAATAGCCTATCAATTAAGCCAAGTTACAAGGTGAGATGTAAGGAATTTGCTGAATGTAAAGTGGAAGGGTGAAATATTCTAAAATCCAGTCTACACTTCAAGGCAACTATCATTTGTGTTTTCTGCACAGACTTAAAGCAAGACAGTGTTTTAGCAACTAAGGTAATACGGAGTGTAATCTGCATTCCCTGCAAAACGAAAATCTTAACACCCCTATTCATAGGGGGAAAAAATGTGGTGCCAATTTTCTGTTTGAAGACTAGATGCATCATACTGAAATATATAAAATAATTAATATCCATATTTTGATTCTCCTGAGATCTCCAAGTCCTCCTGTAGTGCTCAAACTTAAAGCAGAAAAACTCATTTATTTTTCTAATTGAAACAAACAGCTCTTGTCAATATAGACAGAATGTGCTGCCAGAAAGTTTTTAGCTGGAGCATTTGCCACTCTTTCTAACAAACTTTGGTTTCATGAGGCAGTAAAGAGGTAGTTGAAGGTGCCAGTAGGTAACATCAATCCAGCAGCTTAGTGCTTACAGGTTTATGGCAGACCTATCTGTAAAACTCATTGAACTGAAACTCACACTTTTGGTGCGGAGGGAGGAGGAGGGAAAGAAAGGGAGGAAGGAAAAGTTGCTGTGAGGGTCAAGAAGTGGTATTCCTCTTGTCAGCTGCAGTGCACCCCCACCCTGGCACTTGGAAGGGGGTGTAAGGGACTACTTGTTTTATTTGGGATTCTGGGCAATTATTCTGAATATAAAATAAACCTCACCCTGTCTGGGGCTGTTAAAAGCAACTTTTTGTCCAAACTTCAGTTCAGCTCAAGTAATTGAAGGGAGATTTCCCACCTCATTCTTTTTCCCTTGTTATTTTAAGAAAGCATAGTATTTCTATATAGATACTTGCTTTCAAAGGGTTTGGGGGGGTTTGGCAAGGTCTGCGTTCCTCTTTTATTTGGTAAAAAAAAAAAGAGAACCCTACATATGATGAGCTTCGCTCTCCCTTCCCATTTTTAGTGTATCATTAAGCCTCAAATTATTTTCTAGTACAACAACCAGAGGCCAGCAAATGAAGCTAATGGGAGACATGATCAAAACATGGAAAAGGAAGTAGTTTTTCGCACAGCAGGCGACAGATGCGTAGCTACTTGCCAAAGAAAGCTGTGGATGCAAAGGTCTTTCATATGGATTCAGGAGGAGATTTGACTCGGGAAACACCCCAAACTGAAAATTCTTGAAGGCTGTAAAGGGAAGTATCCTTTTTCTTTTAAGGCATGTATTTGCCTTATTCATTCATTCCTCTGGGTGTCCACGTATTACTCCTGCTGCAGACAGGATACTGAGCTAGGCAGCCCCTTCGTCTGAGCCTGCACAACTCTTCTGTTTTTCTCACTGGATTTCACACTTTGCACTGTTAGTCTTTCCATGGCTTTTATGGAAACAGAGTAACACCCCAGAGGTAGCTGCATGTCAGCATTTGCTGATGTAATCCCCTTCGAGATGAAAGGAGCTCTGTAAGTAAATACAGAGGCATGTTCTAACCTAGTACTTTTGATGAGACAGTGAAATGATTTAGAGGCTAATAAATATGAATAACTCACAGTTATCAGTCTTCTTGCAGCTATCAACACTTCAAGCAAACAAATGTTGTTCTCTATAGCTTATAAAATTCCCACTAAACTGATGAGACTCTTACCTGGAAATCTCTGTGTAGACAATAAAAGGTGCCCATTCTCCAGACATAAACAAAGAGCCATTGAACCTGTCAGAGTCAGGGAAGAAACACAACCAGCACGGACAGAGAGAGATTCGGCAGTGCTGGGTAATATGTCTCCCTTCTAGCTCCTCGGGGGTTTTTTCAAGTGCCTCCATGTGCTCCTTCACTCCCAGCTGATTCTTCCAGCGTCAGCAAGTAACGGTCATGAGGTGGAGGCAGAATTTGCTGTCCCAGACAAGGAAAGACACTTTTCCTTCTCTGCCCCTTTGACTTGCGGCCTGGCTCCAGACCAGGAAGGCACTCACTTTGTTGTTCAGGGCAGTTCCAGAGGAATTTGATAGCCTTATATTTGAAGGGAAAGGAATTACAGCACTGCTCATGGGCCAGCAGGACCAAGTCTGCAAGATTATGCTCCCATCCATGGTTATTTCATACTCACACAAACAAATGTCAAACAAGTATTTTTGTCTTAAATATCTTTGATAACTACATGTACCACATACACATAAAAAGAATTAATGATTACATGTAGCCTGGCCTTGCTTTCCTGCCTCATGCATATGCATAGGGATGAATGCAAGCAGACAAAAAATAGTTTTTCCATCATCTTGAGGTGACATTGTGGCCAAAAAGTACCCAGTGTCCCCTTTGACCACCATCTGCTCTTGAGATCTTAGTGATATTTAATCAACTAGTGTGTTTGCCTGCCAAAGAACTAGAAACTTTTTGCATAAACTGCTTTTCCATTAAAAAGCATATGTGCTATGTTGCCCCTGCCAGTGGAAGCCACACAGAGCATAGCAGAAGAAAAAGGGGGATAGACCCTGGTGTGTGTGTGTAGGCAGGAGCAGTGCTTGTTTTTATTACCTGTATCTCTTAAAGGACTGGTCATGGAGGAGGACCAAGTCCTGCTCTCTTCAAAGGAGCAGGGGGTATGTATGGCCTCTCACTGTTGCTTCCCTGGCATGGAAGGATACATCCTGAGGAGATACTGGGATCTCAGTGTTAATCACTAGCTAAAAGACTGAATACTGTGCATTAAAATAGAAAGCAGAATAGAGCTGTGTTTAAAACAGCGCACAGAGTGCTGGAAGAGAAGCTCAAAAAGGAAATAATACTTGGCAACTCTTCTGGAGACTGATGCATGGGGAACATCTCACTTAATCCACCACAGGAGAGCTCTAACAACTGAGGGAGGGGTGTGAACCAAGCCCCAAAACAGCAAAAAGGTGAATTGTCTTGCTCTGTGTTCAAACGCCAAGAGGAAATTAGTATGTTTCCCCATCTGTCCTGCTGGGACTGGAGTCTTTAAAATGATTCTCTTGCTTAGTGGGCAAGAAAATGAGAGGAAACATTTAATATTAACAAGTCTGCTATACCATACTGTTCCTAGCCAAGACTTAGATACATTGGTTTTAACAGTGCTCTTATCCCTGCTTTTGGAAATTAACACTTTAATTCTTGTAGGGGCAAGAAATCTCAGCTGTGAGATTGGATTCTGTTGCCCTCCACACTGTAGGAACAGCCGTGCAAAAAGATTTCTGTAACAGATCCATGCTCTGGAGAGAGGGACAGAAAAAAAGAATTGTGAAGTCACATAAGGACAGACTGTGTATTGGCTGATGTTCTGATGGCTTTATGGGAATACGACAAAAATATCTGCATTTATTTCTTTTGTCAGGGTCATGGCGCAGCACTTTTATCAGAGACCAGCAAATTAATGAACTGCTGAATCTTGGCCCGTATGTCTTTCAGTGCTTATCGCATACAAGGAGGCAGAAAGCTGGATCCAACAGTGTGAATATACTCTTTGGTGATTGCTACAGCTATTGCAGGAGCTGTCGGCTCCTACAGGTGGGCAATGGTGTGTTATGTTGTTGCAGAATCTCTGCCAGCAATTAGCTCATATGCCTCTCTTAGGAATAATAAATAAAAAGCTATGGGGCGAGTAGGATTGTGGGTCAAGAAATCCTGCCTTCTTTATTACCGAGAGCATTTTCCTACTTGCTGTTAGGCTGACTAAATGCAAAAGGCTAATTTTTGAAAGGCCACCTAGTCATATAAAGTTGCCTGATTGCATTTTAGCACTAATTTTTCCTTGGTAAAGGTTAATTTGGTGTTTTCAGACAGTGCCTATACTTCAGATGCATCAGTGATTTGAGTAACTTACTTGAAAAATACCTTAACATTTATCAAAGTCATGATATATTAGTGTTGCAATTTGGTGATTTCAGTTATGGCTGGGAAGATATGGAATACCTCCTATGTTAGAAGCCTAGTCTCTCAGCATTAAAAAAAATCTGATTCCCAAACCATCTTTACATGCTTCACCAGCCAGCCCTCCTTTAATGTTGTGATTGATTTTGTTCATAGAGACTTGATTGTTTTTCCTCAAGACTGGAGGAGGGATTTTTTAGCCAAAACTGCTTTTGACGTTATTATGTTGGACAGACCTCATTACATCAGCAGAGAGAGACAAGAGTTATTTTAAAGGATACACCAAAAATTATGCTTTTTTAAATTGAGTGATGTAGAGATACTATGTTTCTTCTCACAGCAGTAATATTCCACTGTCTTGATGCCATCCAAGGAATCCTAATGTTTTTTTTTTTTTTTCATTTGGGTGAGTTTTTAGCCACCTTAGAGCAAATCTCTGACTCTTGTGTGTTTTAAATCGTGCCTAGGCCTGGCAGCTGAGGGCACTGCACTCAGTGAGCATGCAGGGGAGACTGGGAAGGCTCTTCCATCTGATGGGGAACCAGTGAAGAATGTGGGTCCTGACAAAAAGATGTAATAAAATGCAATGTTTCCATAATAGCAAAGTGGGGAGGTACCCAGGACCAGCGTGTCCCAAGAATGCCTGTGGGAATGGACACAGTTGTGAGCAAAGAGGACTGGTTCCTGAACTGCTTCTTGTCTGACAGCGGCATGCCTTTGTGGCTCACAGTGTTTAGCTCAAATAACTACCCATATAAGCGTGAAGATTTGTAGGCTTGCGTTCTCCTATCAACTCTGCAAGCTTAAATAAACACTTAAACAGGTCCAGGGTTAGAGCAATACCCTGCTGTGTTCTGTTAGTGACAGAGCAGTGTTTTTGTTTACCCTTGGATTGTTGATTACTGTCTATTATCAGTGAAATTGAACTCATTTTCTCCATACAGCAGCTCGAGCATACTACTTCATTTGCATTAAGCATTGCAGACAGCCATGGAAATGACCTTTTTTAATTGAAGAGGAACCATTTGCTAGTCAACTTCAATAAAGCTAAGCTGGCAAAAACATCTGCTCTGCTTTGATAGTAATGAGAATTTTAGAAATTCAACAGTAAAGTTATCCCAGTACTTTTTCCCCGTGGTTATAAAACACAGGCATTTAGGCATTTGCTAATAGAGAGAAGCATGAGGAGCTGAAGTATATCTGTTCATGCTCAAACTAGGGCATCAAAGCAGAGACAGCAATTTCTGAAATACAGCTGGTGTCACCAGGCAAGTGATTGAAATAGGCTTCAATGTCATAGCAAGTAAAGATGTAGGCCTAGCTCACCACAGCAATCAAACATGTTTCTGACCTAGTAGACCTTAAAGCACATGATTTAGTATGTTCCTAAACTAGGATCAAAAGACATAAAATGCCCAAATGCTATTGATCTTGATTAAGCAAACAACAACTAGATTTCCAGTATGTTGCAGCCCTGATTTCAATGTTTTCCAGACAAATGGCAATATATAGCAGCTGAGTATCTGTCTCTTCACATCATTCTGCAGCAACACACACAAAACTGGTCTGGAACCAAATGCTCCTAGTTAACCGTGCTTTATCATGCTCCTTAAATTAATCCCAGCTGAAATGGTCAAGGCCAATACTATTTCTTGGGAAGGAGGCAGCCAATTGAGTCTTTTTAGATGAAGAGAAGGAAGACAACGCAAAGCTGCTCTGCAAGTAAACACTTATTTGAGCTTGAATTTTGGGATGTAACTTCTGTTTGGGTTATGGTATGAACATGTTCACTTTGTATTACTGATCAGATAGGCATGAGTACTTAATAAGAAAAATTTCTGTAGGTGAGAAATACTCATGAGTAATTATGGAAAAGAAAACCTTACAGGAAAATGGAGCTAGATAACCCTTTTATCCTGTGTCCTGTGAGGGTATCATGAGAGGGGGATTGGCTGTAGGGGTGAATGGCTTGCATATAAAAGCTCAGACTTTGAGAACAACTGGGTTGTTTGGCTGTGTTCACAGTCTCTTGGGGAACACAAACTTGGGAAATATTATCCTATGCCATACCATTCTTTGGAAAAATAATTTAGCAGCAAAAATTGTTGGAGAAAACAGATGATTCTGCCAGACAAGGTATTTTTCTTTATTTAGATGTTCTAGGTTTGCATGGAATTTATGCTTATGCCTTTTAAGAATTTATTTATTTAAAGAAACTCCCCCACCCCCAGCATCTTGATTTAATTACGTGATATAAACTCAGTGAAGAGAAGCTATCTTTGTTTTACTGTGAAAAAAACTTATTTACTTCTATATTTTTATCAAAGACTGGGGTTAGTAAACAGATGCAGGCAGCTTCCAAGCGTTTTCTATTTCTGGTTGTCTAACAGGTATTAATTAACTGAGGTGCATAAATGCTGCTAAGAGGGAGGTACTTCAGGCTATGAAGATATGTCCTTATAAGACGTGGTGTTGGCACAGATTTAAAGAGTGCTTGGCGATTATATCAGCAATTTGGTCACTTCTGCTGTGTGTGTTTCCAGCCTTTCTATTTATTGAAGCTGTGCAAAGTATAGAAAAATACTCTAGCTGTTGATTAATGCAATGTTGATGCTTGTGAATCAGTAGTATATTTTTGTGCTGCGAGCTCACCAGCAAAAAGACTGCCTGTAGTGAGGTCTGCAAGAGCTGAATTTGTGCTTAATGGCTCTTGCAACTTGATTGAAAATGTGGATGAAGTTACAAAAGCGTGGTAATGCTGCACACGGATGCTTTAGTGTGGAGATCTGGTATTAGAAGCCAGCATAACAAACAGTATTTTCTTGTCTAATATTGGCTGGAAGCACTGGAAAAGCAGCCCTCAGGGGGAGAGTGGAAGGATGTAGGAATACATCCTATAGCATGGTGCTTTGCATCCAAATCCTGAAACAGATTTGGAAAGGCTGGAACAGAGGGAAGTTCAGTCAAAACTACTTTCTTACAGGTATTCTCTAATGTCTTCCTGGTTATGGTTTTTTTTTTCTGCAGAAGCTTAGTTGGCTTTGCTCCCTTTCTGGCCAATGGTGTCTCACACTCCCATGTGTCCCCAGGTGCAGACCCTGTCCCAACCCTTCTCCAGTGTGGCAGCACTTTTTAAACTGCCTATTGCAGTGACACCACTGGTTACACCTTCTGACTGCAAAATTGTAACTGGGAATAAGGGTCCCATCTGAAAAAAAGGTAGATAGGGGTCTGTCACTTCAGTTACTTAAAAGTCTCATAACAAAGTAATCCATTGCAGGAGATGTTCTAAATAGCCTTTAGCTCTGCATACCTTCTATAGGTTGAGTTTGTGGGGTTTTTTTTTAACAGTCAGTCTACAGTGAAAACCTGACCAATCCACATAACTATTCTTGACTATCTTCTTAGAAATAGACCCTTAGAAACATGATATTTCTGCTGAAGTTTTCGTATTTCTTCTCTTAAAAATCTAAATTCACTAATTATTTCCTCAGCTATCAGTGCCCAATGTCAGCATTAGAGGTTGACTCGGTTGGAGCTTAACCCAATATTACTAGCTCAAGAAAGAAGTTATTCTATTTATATTTGCCATTTCATTTGGGATATGAATGTAAAATAGATTGTAAGTTTTTTTCAGACTGTGAAATCTTTGGCTCTGCTGAATCAAAAATACACTTCCCTCACATATTCTATAAACATCAGTGGTGTTTTTCTTTGAGTAGAGCTGCAACTTAAATGTACTTACAGTAATTTTCCTTCTAGTCCTATATGCCAAATAGGGTAATTGAAACCCTTCCTTCTTTAGTGTGAAAATATTTTCATTAAAACAAATGCCTGCGCTGAGATTTTTGTTATCACAAACACGCTCAGAGGTACTGATTTGATCAGGACAAGCATGGCCAATTACAATCTTAATCTTACAATCTATTGTCTTTATTAAACATAAGTATTGTTATCTGTGTTGCTGTTTAGGAGACTTTATTTCCTCCCTGTGAGAGGAGAAAATTTTTTCAAATTCAGGTGTAGTTGGGGTGAGATTGTGAGCATGGAGCTGTGGGGCACTACAAGTTGCTTTGATACATAGCATCCTTGCCCCTGACTTACTTTCCTTTTCTTCTTGGCCTAGTTGCCTTACACTTTGTGTAACTAAATGCCATTTACATTCTGACCTGTTTCTCAGGGTCTTCACAATGATCTCAGTCATTGCAGAAGGTAAGAAGCCATACAAATAACATCTTACAGTTCACACTCACTTTCCACATCAAGTTTCTGTATGAACTACTCAGTCAACAGGAAGGAGAATACTCTACCAAACACACGGGGAAGCCACTTTATCCAAAATACACATGCACAAAGGAAGCCGAGCGTACATGTGCGTGGAAAACAAACTTTATCCCCAGTGGAAACCACAGATTAAGTGTTTTTGTTGGCAAATGGGACTTAGGGTGGCCATGTACTTTTTAACTACCTCTGAAGGACCTTGGGAGCTTTAATGTCTGGAAGGAAACTGAAAGGTGTAATACATAAAATGTTAATGATAAAAGGGGAGCAGGTGTTTTTCTCTCTTGGTAATTCATAATTAATGTTTTCAAAGCTGGAGAAGGTAGAGTTTTATGTTTGTTTTCTCTCTTTATAACTTGGTGAATTTTGGAGCACGGTAAACAATGGGTTTTCCATTTCAGTGAACAAGCTCTTCTGGGCTCTCAAGCTGTAGCTTTTAGCCCATTAGATTGAATTCTGCTGAAGTGAAGGGGGCTGCAGCCACCATTGAGTGTTGGCAGTCTGGTGCGTCTCCATGCTTAATTAGTCAGTGAAATCAGCTTGAAAGGCAGCGGTTGCTGTGACAGAACCACTGAGAGGGGTTAGTTGTCATGTGTTGGGTTTTTTATGCAGTAAATGTTTGGCTCCCAGGAGATGACAGTTGGCTGAAGCCTGAAGCAAAGGAGGTGGAAGAAAGAGTGAGCATTTAGCCAAGAGATGCGGGAAATGCCTCACAGTAAAGAGCAAACAGGGTTTGGTTCTGCTGGCACAAGCCTACTAACCATAGGGCAGTATTTCAAGAGCATACTGAAGCTGGGCAAATCGAACTCCAGCCTTGCTTTCTGAACAGCTGAGTGCCTGCCTTTCCTCAGCGCACGAAGTCGCTATGAGACAGCACTGTCATTACATAAGACTACAATTTTAAATATTCTCGGTACAGCTCCAGGGCCAGACACCAGCCGGTGCTGGTGGTTGGGCTACACTGGGAACGGATTCAAACCGTGCATCATTTAGAGTAGACCTTATCCCATGCCCACCTACTCCTTGGCTGTTTTTCAGGAAAGACTGGTCCATCCCAGTCTCTGTAAGCTGAATATCAGCTCTGATGACAGGAAGCTATGGTAACAGTTTGCTCTCATTGCAGATAAGGCAAACCGTGCTTTGTGTGGCATTAGAAGGAGCATACCCAAGCAGACCAGGGGAGATGTTTGTCCCCACTCACTTGGCTCTGATGAGACAGCAGAGTGCTGCATCCAGTTCTAAAGGAGGTGATGCCTCACTAGCTGCCTCTCTGACTGCAGGTTCTCTGCTTTTCCATGCTTTGCAGTGGGCATTGTTGCTTGCACTATGCTGGAAAAGCATGAAATTGTTTTGCAGGTTATGTAAAGAGCTCTGTTCCCCAGCTAGATGATGGTTTTTTGATCTTCATTCCTTACGCGTCTCCATTTCAATGTTCTATAAAGATTTTTAGCTAGCCCCCCAGGGCTCAATCTCAGATGGTGAAAACTGTTGCACCTTTGTTTTGTTGTTTGTTTGTTTTCTTTTTTAAAAAAAACAAACCCAAACAAAACAAAAACAAAACCCCCAAAAAGCATGACTCCCTGGGTCCAGTCCCCATGTGGAGTCCTTGCTGTTAGGTACTACATGGCAGAAGCACATCTGCAGTATAAGCATAGCAACAGATGTAACAAACACACTAATTAAAGCAACTCTTCCAGTGATGTCTCTCTAAATTGCACTCTTGGATAACTGACTTTTAATTGTTATTATAGTTTCTCCATAGCATCTCCTCAAATAGAGGACTTCCTTCTGCCTATGTTTTTCAAGACAAATGGTTCTTTTGTGGGTTTTTTTGGTGGATTGGCAGACATCAAATTAGAAACAGCTTTTGTTCTAATAAAAATTCAAACATTTCTAATAAAGTCCAGCGAGGCACCTAGAGTTTATAAGCCCACTGGACAGGGAGAAATATTTGCGAAGCTGCAAGTGGGAGGAAAGGCAATTACAGTTTCCTAAATGAAAGGACTTAAGAGATGCCTACAAGGAGAGTAGGAGAAGCACTGCATTATGCAAGGAGAAAAGCACTACTAACCACATATTGTCTACCCAGGAGAAATGTCTGCTACCCACGTCTGAAAAACATTGCTCCTTTTCTGTCATTCCCCATTGTCCTAGACGTGCGTTCTGTTCTGTCGAATATGAAAACACCGTATCCAATGTGGTTTTTGTTGCCGTATTTTGGTTTATATTTTCTTGGTTTGTTTTTTTCTTCTACCTTAATGAAATCTAAAGATGTTTAAACTGTGTTATAGATGAGTCTGCAAATTGGTAGCAGTAAGAATCAAACCAAGAGCATAAAGCTAAGGAATCGGGAAACTCAGGAGTTACTCTTATTTTGGTAAAGTTCAGGTCTAATTGTGATGATTCAGGTGACCAAATTAATCTCAGTATCATGACCTGATCCATAGTGGAACATCTAAGAAGTAGTACTGAGTGCCTATAGACTAGATGACTGCTCACTGTTGGGAGGTTTTCCTTCTCACAAAGATGTTTGCTGTTATTTTCGGTGGCTTTATGCTGGTGAGGACCATCCTGAGTCTTCATCGACCTCATCATGAGTTTAGGATGCTTAGCAGCTGCTGGACTGGTCTCCAACTGCAATACAGTATCTTCATACACCAAAGCATGACTATTTTGTGCAGTAGTTTTGGGACAGTCAGTAACTTAAACTGCAGTTAGACTTGAGAAGCTTTGGAGACTGAGAAATACCTATGTTGAAGTCCCGGTCTGTCCTCATCCAAGTGAGAAAAGTAGTTGTCTTCAGCTTCACAGGTAGTTATGAGAGCTGTATAGCTCAGAGGCTGATTCAGTCTACCTAAGAACTCTCCCCCAGCTCAGATCCCTTGAGCCACATAAACACAGGTGGGATGAATCTAGGTTGTAGCTAATAATCCTGAAGCAGCCCTTGATCCTTACCTTGCTTAATTTTCTGAATCAACCTGTTGTGTTTATTGACTCACCTTTTTTATCTTCTTACTGCTATTTAAAAGTATTGACTGCGATAAGCAGAGATTACTGCTCTCCCTCTGTTTTGCCCATAGCGGAATATGATATCAACATCACCTGAGTGAAGCTTGCTTGTGTGCCATTGTGAGTGGCTCTGAAGAGACAAGCGGGTTATGATTGAACTAACGAAGCTTCTGTCTTTTGGGTTCTTTGTCTTGATCCTGCCAAGTATTTTATCAGATCCTTAAACAAGCTAAGTATTCCTGACATAGTGCTAGCCCCAAGTGTCCTTTTCCAACAGTTTTGCTACATTGCAAGCATATTTCAGATGCTTGCTTTCTTCAAACAGTTCATAGTCGTGTTATTAAGAGCAACCTTCAGCTGAAACCTTAGGCAAAAAATGTCTTTAGCTAAGGATAGCTCCTAAATCTCCTCAGGACTTGAAGGCAATTTTACTGATTTGTACTAGAAAAACACGAGTGAAGGCAGAGAGCCTAAAACCTTGTGCCAGAAATCACAGAATAACACCACTTCCATGTAAGCACCTGAAAGCCCGTATAGTATAGCATACTGTTTTAAAATAAGGAAGATGGCTTGTGTCAGTGCTAGGCTTGAGCTAAAAAAATCTGTGAAATTGTCGCAGGCGACAAAAGATGATCAGGCAAGAGACTTCCTTGAATGTGTGCCTTGCAAGGCCAAGTGAGAATGACAGGTATAAAACCATACTGTTTGGTGGCAGCTTGAGTAAATTTTGTTTGCTTCTAGTGCAAAAGATGGCCTTCTCACCATTAGAAAGGTTAACACAGGCAGTTCACAGTGGATCAACAAGACAACCGCTAACAGAGGAACAGCAAAAATATTCAGAGGAGCAGAGGGGACAATTCCTGTAGAGGATGTTTGATAGCGTGAGACCTTGTACAAGGAACACGAACAACCTGCAGACACCGGGTTTTACAAACAGACCTTGGAAACTCCAAAATTATAACTTTGAGACTCAAGCTGAACTCAGCTTGAGTTCTAGCTGAATCAGCTCCTGGAGAAAACTAGTCTGTATCTCATATGCCCAAATCTAGCTGTGTAACATCCATTGCTCAGAGTAGGAGCTGCCTGAAAATAAGGTTTTGAACTAAAACTAGCTCTTTCATATCTCCTTTCCACAAATTTGACTCGCAATCTTATGGTTTGTACATGGATGTTCCAGACCACAGCCTGTCAGGGTTGTCACCCTTTGTCCGTGCAAACCTTTGAAGCACCAATAAAGACCCTCACTGTAAAGAACTCATCTTCCCCGCAAAACTCTTCAGGCTTGGCTTGCCTGTGGCGTGGAGGGGTTCACAAGAAGAGTTCTCTCCTCCCTCAGATCTAATATTAATGTTTTTTCTCCTCAGTATCCAATAATTTTTTGCAACCCTGTGTGTTACAGAAATGCTAAACTCCCATAAAGACTGCTTTCTTATAGAATCAGAAAAAAAGTGCTTTGTTGCTTGCTAGTAATGTAGCCAAAGGTCATTGAGGGCTACCACCCTTCAAGGCAGTACAAAGGGCCAAAGGTGGTAGAAGAAACTGTGCAAAAGCTGTAAACACATCATGTTCTATTTTTAAGCATTTATGAATTTGTTTTCCTCTGTTACTATTTAATGAAAATTCAGAAATGGGACAGTATTTGTTTGACAAGAGTGTGTCTATATGTGCTGTTCTCCTAAAGCATGGTAAAAGGCAAAAGCTTTCCAGCTTTCATCTCTAGCTTTGGCAGAGAGGGATTTAGAGGAGTGTGTTTTGGTAGATGTGAAGCCTAATGCTAGATGGAATTATAAAATCCAAGAAAAGTCTCAGACAGTATGGTGGAGTGAGGAAAAGGAGATTTTGGTAAAAGTTTTGTATGTTTTGGTACACTTTGTTCATGTGTGCTTTATGGGGGGCACAAATACCACCAAACACCTTTGATGCCTTGTTTATTCAAAAGGAAAACCGAAATGAACATTAGTAGTATTGTTATCCTGTGATTTGAAATGGTCCCTTAGTCTTCAGATATAAAGCTTTGTGATTTTTTTTGTTTGGTTGGTTTGTTTGGGCTTTTTTGTTTAGTTTTTAAATTTGAACAGAATGTCTATTTGCAGGTTTTGGGGGGCTTACTCTAAGTATATTTCTATGTAAGGAAAAATACCTGATTGGCTTCTAGTTTTGTTCTGTGAATCATTTTCAGTTTGACAAACAAAGGCCTCTGGATGGAATGGCAAAAAGTAGATTGGCTTTTGGACTTCAGGTTATGAAGGGAAAACAAACACTTCAGAAAGCTCTCAGTAACTGGAAATAGTATGATTTTTCTAGTTGAATTTCACGTTCATTGTAAGGTGCAAGCCTTGATAACGGCAGTTAAGGACCTTTATCAGAGAGGTATGCAGAAATTTCTGGGCGACACCTACACCTTAATGTGCTCAAAGATAAAGAAATTCCACCTTGCTTCCTTCAGAATGAAGGACAATGCTGCCTTCAGGAATACCAGTTGCCATCTCAGCCTCCAAAAAGCGAGAAATATCGCCATCTTGAGGTTACTCTTCAGTATGATGACTAAGATAAGCTAATGCGAGAAGTATTCAGCTACAAATAATTAAAAATGAAAAATATTGAGTTCTGCTTGATAGGCTGTAAAGGAACACAAAACTACAGTTAATGCAATAGAGAACTTGAGTTTTCCTTAGCTGTACCTTTTTCTTCTAAAGAAAAAAACCAACATTGATGAATAGCGTTTGTCAGGTGTTCTTTTGTTAAATACAAGGAAAAAAAGTGGTATTTTAAACGTGTTTCTTAAAATTAAGACAGCTTAACTACCACTTGTATCTTCATATAAAAAGTATACATTGGTTTTTACAAGTATCTCATCACAGTAGATTCAAGTTCTTAGTTGTTAACATGTCATTTTGTGTGGTTTGACTGTACAAGTTGATTCTCTTTGGAGAATTCTAACTGTGCGTAAATTCTACTATGGCAAGAGCCACACGCACATAAAACTTGTTACGATTCTGGTTTTTATCACCCTGACACTGATCTATTATATACATAGGATTGTTTTCTCAAGGTCTAAACTGAGGGGACAGAGAAATGTAATCTGAAATGTATGCCTGTTCCTAATTCTTAAGGTCAATGAATTAAATGATACAAGATCTAGGTGGACAAATTGAAAAGAAATGTTGAATTCTAGCCCTTAAAATGCTTATAATTTCAGCACAATGCACGTGAGGTCGAAGTCCAATAGAATTTCACAATACTTTAAAGGCAAGCTTTGAGTGCATATTTCCAGATGAAAATAAAAGCTCACCTGGGACCAATTTTATAACTCTTTCTTACATTCTTGACCTGGTCACTGGTTTTCTGATTAACTTTGTACCTCTTGCTGAGTGCCTGTGTTCTAACTTCTTTGCCTACAAAAAAATGATGGACTATCTGAAATTCACGAGATCCATGGATAATGCCCAGTACTCTCAGAAAACTGCTTTGCTGTGAAGATGCTAATACCAGTAGTTGGCAGGACGTTCAGAGAGTTGGGGAAGGCAGGGTGTGCTAGCCTTGCTCTGTGCTGGTTCTTTGAGAGACTTCACTGCAAGTCTCTGAATGTGTAATGAATGTCTCTTGAAACCACCTCTGCTGTGCTAGTGACTGCTGCCTACGTTAGCTGCCTCACGGTATCACCTTACTTTTAGAGGGATTCTGTATCTCTGCAGTTATGGTTGTGTGCATGCTTTGTACTATGTTTACAGTTTTTTATGGGCTGAACTACAAAAATAGTATCTCGGCTTTAAGACAGAGTCTATGCAAAGAATTTGTGGAAATACAGAAACTGTAGTGGATTTTACAATGGAACGGCTTTTTTTCCTTCCCTCTGTTTGGCATCCTTCAGACTTGTACATGTTAACTGCAATGATTTTATTTTTTTTAAATGGGGAATGGATGTCTTCAATATCCCATTTAGTACCTCCATTTCTGTTAAAAAATAAAAATAGGGTAGGGCAAAGACAGTGCTCAAACTAGAAGCTTCAGGAGTCCTGACTTCTAAAGATTTAGGGTTGTTTCAGGTCAGGGCAGAGGTCAGACTAGTCCACTAATTTTTCTGACAGCAGCCAGTAGAAGATGTAAAGTGAACAGCGTAAGGAGCAGCCAATAATATTTCACCATCCAGTTTTCCCCTCAGATTATCAAGTCTAATATTAGAAGAGCAATGTGGACAAATTCATGTATTTATTCAGATACACAAGACTTTGTTGTTGGGTTAAAGAAATAACTCAGGCGTGCCAAGAATCAGCGTCCTGGCACATAATTCAAAGAAAAATATTTTTTTACTGGATGGAGGCATTAGCACAAAAAGCTTTTATCAGATATGCTAGTGAAGGGTGGAATATATGCATCCTCGTTACTGGAACCATTACAAGCCAAGGAGAGGAGGTAATAACCCTTTAAAAAGGGATCAAGCCTAACATGAGGAAGAGGCAAATCATTTAACTGATACCTTTCCTCTGCTATTTTTTGTCATGCGCTAGCCCTGGCCCCTGGAACACGCTGAATGGCAGGTGACTGTAAATGTGAATATCCATCTTCCAAAAGAGCTGGGCTGGGATGGGCTGTAGCACTAAGTGGTTTCTGGGGTGTGCTGGAAACTGCTTACGGTCCAAAGTGGAGCTCTTGTTATTTCAAAGTATATGATGTGAGTGCCTGAAAACAGAATGGAGCCACTTCTGAGTGAGAAATATGCCTTTTGAGCTTATCACTCCAGATGTGATGAAGACTATGTGATTATTTGTCTTGGGAGATACACAGTTAAGATTAGAGCCATGCCTGTGCAGGTGGGACTCCATTTCCCCTTCTAGTCCCCCCTTTTGCCCCTAGAAATCTGAGTGAAGCAGAACTGGCTCGTGGGAATGAAAAAACAGAAATTTCTTGTCATTTGTAAGAAAATAAACAAAATGGATCTAGCCATTTGGTTGCTCCCATGTTGTTGCTTTCTTTCCTGTCAGGGGAAATTGTAAGCTCATAACTGTTCTTGGACTGTGCCATCTAGATGGTAATTATTTGTGATTTAGTGCTAAAACTGTGGTATTGATGGGTCTAAGAATTATTGCCAATAAGGATCATTCACAAATCTGATCTTAAAAATTAGTTTAGATACTTTACGTTCCAAGACTTTGAACACTTCAGAGGTCGTGGTTTTCAAGCTTTCCTCCATAAAGCAGGCAGCAGAATGCCTTTATAGGAAAGTGGATCTTTTTAACCAGAAGCCTTCTTTAAGACAAAAGATTAAGTAACCTGAGAATCTGGATAAATATTTTGTTGTCCATGCTTGTGACTTTTGTGAGCTGCTTCTCTACCCTTGAAAGGAAACAATACATACTCCTCACGCATCAAACCAACTCTCCTCTAGTTAAAGCTAAATCTAGTTACTGGTGAAACTTCTCTAGTTAAAGTTAAACATATGTTTCTATGTTCTTGGTTCCCGGGGTCAGCACAAAGACTGCAGGATCTTGAGGGACTGCACTGAGAATCAGAAGTTTGGCTGAAGCCCATGGTCTGTTTCAGACTTCCCTGCTGCCTTGGTAATGTTATTTAAACGCTTTGTCTGGCCTCAGTGGGAAACACCAATGATGCGCTAGTGGTGTCCTGATGAAAACTTCATTAATGGGTAACAAGATTTTTCTATACCATGGTAGTGGGAGGCATTTTGGTACCTCAGCTGCTTATGCCTTGGTCCAAGACTCCTGTTCCTGACTTCTGGTAAACCAGGTAGTGCGAAGCTCTGCCTTTGTATTTGAAAAGATATCTAGTGTGGGGGCATTTTCCTCCTGATGGAAGATAAATGGGAATACAGCTTGCTTAAAGCAAGAAACTGGCCTCATGAGAGCATGGGCTGTGCAACAAAGGCAGGAGGGGAGGAAGAGAGCCGAGTGTGCAGCGCCACTGATGCTCTTTCCAAGCCACTGGTTTTGCATTTTTCCTCTTTCTTGCCAAATTATAGATCAAAGTGAAGGCCTGAATGTGCATGTTAGGAAAAAGCACTCAGATAACTTCTACTTAATTATCTTACAGACCGTTATTGCATTAAGACATAATTGTCGATTTCATTAGCGTTAATTGTTGCAATTTTAATGTCACTATCAAAGTGAAGCATCCTAGCTGTAAGAAGCAGCACATCATCTTCTATTGTGCAATGGCCCACGTGTTACTATATGCTCCAGATCAAGACTTGGCTGTCTTTCTGACAGACAGATTTGATTAACAACAAGCAATTGGGTTTGGCGCAGCAATTCCTGGGTGAATCTCTTTAGGCAGGAGGTCAGAATGGCTCTGCAGGGCTAATGTGTCTGATCGTGGTAAAGCTTAGATACTTGTGGTTCTTTTTTTACTGCATTTTTTAAGGGAAGCCACTTAGCCACACTAATGTGGTATGAAGCAGTTAGGCAAGCAGCTCCCAAGTCTTTCCATGGATACTGAATTGCCTTGGTTTTGTGTTCCCAGAGGATGTGTTGGAGTCATTTGGCTTTTGGATAGTAGCTCGTGTGAGCTGGAGGTAGACCCTCCAAAGTGTCTTACACTGAAAGCTGCCTCTGGCTCATCGTGTGGAACGTGAAGTGGTTTGCTGCTTTGGACCAGCATGGGGTTTTGAACGGTTAAAAAACCCAACATGGAAGAAATAAATGCATGTGTAATTTAGGCAGGTCAATTTATTAGATGATATTATATAATCTTATAATCACTTTCAGTGTTGTTGACTCTCCACAAAAGGCAGAATAATGCTATCTTTGGTTAAGTACAGTGTACTAGTAGTTCAGCTTCTTTACTGGGAGGGGAAAAGATTCTAAATATGATTTAGGAGGTACTTGAAATTGTATAGCAAAGCTGCTCTTAGGGAAAGCTGTGATAAGACAGCTTTAAGGCTAAAATTAACTGTTTTGTCTCATTCAAGGCCAGGATTTGCTCTTCTAACTGCTTTTAGTGTCTGTTTTCTTCTCAACTAGGCAGAGGCAATAGAGAGCAACTGGAAATTCCTTTTCTGAACTGAAAGAATTAGCAGATGTTACTGGGAAGACATAACTCGTTTTGTGACTGATTTTATTGTATTTTTTCCCCTGTTGACCGCTCTGGGGACTCACCGCTAAGGTGTTTGCACTTCAGCGAGGTCCCGGTGAGGATGCCAGTGGGCAGAGCTTGAGTGAGAGGAGGGGAGCCCAGTGCGCCCCATAACGGGGGCTCNCCGGCGGAGGCTGCGGGTGGCGGGGCTGCCCGGGCGGCCGCCCCCCCGCGGGTCTGTGGCGGAGCCGGCCGCCCTCCCGCTGCCCCTCCGGTCGCCGGGCGGTACCGCGCTGGCAGCTCCCTCCGCCGCCGCGGGTAGAAGCGGCCGATGAAATACTCAGTGAACCCCGCCTGGCTTCCTCCGCCCAGCTTATTGGGGAGGAAGAACTGGGGAAGGACTCTCTGTCAGAGAGCGTAATGATAGGACCAGGAGTAACGGTTTTAAACTGAAAGAGGAGAGATTTAGATTAGGTATTAGGAAGAAATTCTTTACTGTGAGGGTGGTGAGGCACTGGAACAGGTTGCCCAG
>VXBO01006553.1:1071158-1108832 GCA_013400135.1 Rhinoptilus africanus | reverse complement strand
GCGGGGGCTCTGTGGGTCTTCCGGGGCCCCCCGCCACTGTCTTCTCCTGCAATGCAATTTGTTTCTCTAGGAATTTCAGTTCTTACTTCCAGGCTTTAACAGAATGTCTCTTGAAAGGGCCCGCGGGCGGCGCCGAACCGCCGCTCACGGAGAAGGGCTGCGCTGAGGCGCGGGCGGAGCGGCGGCCGNATCAAACTATTCTATGATTCTGTGATTTTTGAATAGGACTGGAAAAGTATACCCTTCTCCTGACAAAATCGGAGAAGACGTCCCCAGGGTGGAGTGTGGTATCAGGCTTCTGACAACTTCCTTCAGAGTCATCTGGCCTCTTGCTTTGTTGCTCTGTGCCACAGGAGACTTTTAAATGGAGACCTGTCCCATCCCTATTTTATGTGGGGCAGTTAAGGAATTGCTAGGACTTATTATGGGTCAATAGCACCTTTGCCTGACATAACTGTGACGTTGAAAGTTTCTCCAAGGAAGCTGTGGATGCCCCATCCCTGGAGGGGTTCAAGGCCAGGCTGGATGGGGCTTGGAGCAGCCTGGTCTAGTGGAATTTGTCCCTGCCCATGGCAGGGGGGTTGGAACTGGATGATCTTTAAGGTCCTTTCCAACCCAAACCGTTCTATGCCTCTACAAGAAGGAAGAACAGGCAGCATGTAACTCGTCGGCTTTGAAGGGTGCCGGGCACCAGCTGTGCCATGGCATCACCCCTGTAACGCTTCATGTGCACTGGGAGCACGAGGGGTCCATGCTCACAGAAAGCAGCGACACGGTGAGCCTTGCCTCAGGCTGAGCCGCCGCTGCTGCTGGGGCCAGGTCAGGTAACGCGGTGAATGGATCTCGGAGAACCAAGGCTTCATTCGTAAGATGCTCTGAGTTCAAAGTGTTTCTGGCTGTAATTCAATCAAAGGTCAGCGGATTGTGCCTGTTCAGGGCCAGCTCTGCTCGCTCTTCACGAGTGGCATTTATGCCCACACAGAGATGCAGTGTCCTTCAGACTTGGCTAACAGGTCTGTGTGGCAAAAGCCAACAGCAGGTGGTTAGGGAAGGGTGCGAAAGGAAGGCAGCATCACCTAACCCGGGCAGTGAAGGCCAGCGTTTTGCAGTCCAGAAGTCATAGGTTACCTGGACTGCTGGTGACTCTTTTGTTTTATTATTGCTCACAGCAGTGCATAACTAGGAGTAAAATGTTATTACACTAGGCACAGCGTTTCCTTGAAATAACTAGTCTAAACTCTTGTCTAAAAGACAAGAGCTAAAAGTAGGGAAGAAATATTATATTGCCTAAAAAATGCACCTCGTGTGGGGCAGGATACCACTGGCTAACTAGTGAGCCTTCCAGGTCCTTCCTGCAGGCCTGGGTGCTTGCTCCAATTGAAGCCAAGCACCAGACCGAGTGTGGTATTTTGTCATTCCTTTGTCGAAAGGCTGAATTAAGACAGCTTAGCTGGGCAGAGGCTGGGAGGTGACCTTTCAGATGGAGTCCTAGCTTGTAGCCAGCCGAACTCCTGATGCCTGTGTACAGCCCCGGACTTCAGCATGGTGGAGCAGAGAGGCTGTGCCTTGAGCCCTGGCAAGTTATCTCTGAAGGTCAGTGCTAGTTAGAGAGGCAAAGTTGCCTTCTCTTGGGAAGCTGGGAAGTCTGCAAGTGCCTTCCAGATCAGGAAGCGGCAGTGGAATAACAAATTACATGTGTAATTGGCAGCAACTGTCGTCATCCCAATCAGCCCTGACCTAACCAGCCATACGCTTTGCAGTACCTATTTGCATTCTGCGATTTCCCTCAGTCGGGGCATCACTCATTGCTGAGACCGTTCTGCCAGCAGCTACACAAGGCCCAGGGATGCCAGCGCAAGAAGGAAAATGACATTTTGAGAAGGATGTCATTTCTTTTTCAACACTGCAAAACATCCACCCATCTGTCACAAAAGCATGTCTTCTTTCCTGGCACTCCAACGTCTCTGTATCAGTCACACACAGAGTACAGCTCAGCACAGAGGAATTTATCAAGTTAATGGTATCAATCATATGCCAGTTCGCATCACGTATGAATGCTAGAACCACCTTGTTTTCACCCCTTACCATCAGGTTTGGGCTTTTATTTTAAGCTTATCCTAGAGAAAAGAGATGGAGAAAACACAAGTGGGGACGCAGCACTGAAGTGCCTCTGGAGGACCAAGCTGGCTTGCAGACAAACCAAATGTCTGTATTCTGAATGAAATCTACTGTCAGATCACAGAATCAGAGGTGGAACGCTTAAGACACGCATAGCCAATTGCTTCCCATGTCCTCCTGCTGCTCCTTTCTGCTTGAAACTCAGCCCGGTACCTTTTGTCTGTATCGGAAGATGCTGATCCCTTACAGAAGAGGCTGTGTGACTCGCCTGGTAGCTGTCATGCTAACAGCAAACCAAGTACTCTTCATGCTGTTGATTCTGGAAATCACGTTCAGACCAGTAGAACACTAGATGCACTGTTACTTAACATCCTGGGGTCTAATCTATGTTTTTCAGTGTCACTGTGTGCCATTTAGAAATGGTACTTTGAAACGTATTCAGTTAACCATTGATGAAATATGCTCTGCGAAGTGTCAGCTGCATGGTAATTAATAATATGCTGCAAAGTTCTTGCTGTGTGAAAATACAGTATCAGGTGTGCCTATATTACCAGAAATACTTTCAGTTGAGATTGTCTTGAAATTCTGGTTCATTAAGCTGTCAGCAACTCTCAACAACCATAATAAGGAGAAAACATTGATTAGTAGCCTCAGAAACTGCAGGCATGTTTACAAGAAACTTTAATTTGGCTCTATGAACAGGAGCTGGCTGTAAATTTTAGGTTGCTTTTTAAATGTTTGTTTACTTATTACTGCCATATTGATCTTTTATAAAACTCAAAGTCCAAGCCACACTATTGCATCAAGCCATGTTAGAAAATGAACAGTAGAGCATCATTAAATATGTGGGAGTATGAAGCAGAGCAGAGAAAAGCCAATGTAGAATATTGCACATCTTGTGTATGAACTAGTATTTGTAAGGTTACCCAGATCACTCCTGTTATGCTATTTAAGAATAACTTTCTTTAAAAAGCATATAAAGAATACAGGCTACACACACTTTTACTGTAAAGAAGATCAGACAATTTGCTGTTTTGTCTGTGAATTACTTAATGCACTTAGATGTTTCTACCAATGTCTTCCATCCAGCATCTTATTGCTACCTTCAGAAATATCTCATTCTTTGAGACAAGAATTTTATTTCCTTTATCGGGCGTTTATATATTTCTTGGGTTTTTGTGTGTCACCACTGAGTTAGAAACCAGCCATAACAATACTGGAGAAAATAAATTCTCCTTGTGTCTCACTCAGTCACCTTGAATGCCAACTTCTAGAAGTGAGATAGCATTTGTCATTCTGAGAGTGCTCCTATTTTGTCGGCGAGATAAGATGAAAACTGGGAGTAGTAAAGCATGTGCATGGTTTGTGAGGCAGTTCAGTGGATGCATTTTAGGTTTGGAGGACTATAAAAGATGGGACCAAATTAGGAACTTTCATGCCTAAGCCTTCGCAAACGCAAAATTTCTTGAAGCATTTGTATTTTTCTGTGAAGAAGGCACCTGGACTTTGCCTGACCACTCCCTGAGAAGAAACAAAAAGGAAACACCACCCCACGATGGAAAAGTGATTGACATAGGGAACACTCTTCCAGTCACTGGTGGCAAAAAACGCTTTAAATTTAATAATTTTCAATGAAGCTATTTATTTATTTGACTACAGAAGATGGAGGCCCCTGCTATAGGCTGCTTGCCAGAACGTGTGCTCGTGTGAAGGAGTGCAGAACGTTAAAATTAGCAAATACTGAACAGAGAAGTCAACCTGCCTGTATTACTCCATGTACTGGTGATTGTCTGTCAAGGGCTATGTGTGCTTACTAAGCAGGCCTACAAGGTGGTTCCAAAGGCCCGAAGAAATTACCTCCCCACTCCCATCAGCTTTTTCTCTCCTCCTTACACGGAGGGACCCAGTTCCTGCTACTACAACCCCTGAGACTGAAGGCTCCCTTCCACAGGGCAAGGAAGAGGCAATGCTACCCCAAAGGTATGTCCGTATGATACACTGCTGGGACTCGTGAAGCACCAAAAGAACTAACTTAGGACTAACTTAAGAACTAACTNCCAAAAGAACTAACTTAGGTATGAGCATACAAAATAGTCCTCATGAGCAATAAAGTGCTTAAGTCTGGAGGACCCCATGGACCAGGACTGATACCATTTTGGCAGCTTGTGTGCCTAAGTATCCTGGAATCATACTGAGCCTGCCTGCCACTTGTGACTACGTAAGTTTTGCAAAAGAATAAAGAAAAAAAGAGAGATGAGTCTAAAGTTGTTTAGCTCCCAGTTTGTTGATATGAAAACTTCAAAAAGGGGAAGTTTTCTTGCCTTTCTCTGTAGTCAGTATTGCAACTGCCAAGGAATTCTGCAGCTCTTGCTCCTTTCCATGGGGCACCACCATCAGCCACTGCCACCACCATCTCTCATGTGACTCTTGGGAGACAACAGGCTTACTTCTGTTTTCCTTTTTGCAGCCTGCTGGTTCAGTGACCCATGTGTGTGACTGTGACTGATTGCTTCTAACGGGGAAAGGTTCTCCAGCTATCACAAAGCTGTAAGCTTTGCTTCTCCTTTGGGGCTCAGCCTTTCTTCTAGTCACCCATTAGGCTTCTACGTTAGAAGAGGGACAAAAAAGCCTCTTCCTCTGAGAAGAGGGGATTATGCCCATGCCCCACAGATGTGAAGGAGATGCATAAGCAGAAGACAGAGATTTTTCTTGCATAGAATAAATTCTACTGGCTGAAAAAATAATTGCTTTTATCTCTGAAAACATCTTCCAGCCAGACCAGCAGAGGACACAGAGACTGGCCAGAAAATTCAGACTGGATTGCCTAGGGACTTATTACTGGATGGTGGTCCAGCTGGGCTGAAGAGATGGGCAGGCTGGGTTGGGGCTAACCAGTATGTGGGGGTCTGTGGGAGTGCTCTGTGGTTCATGCAGTGCTACCTCCAAATGCGTGGTCAGCTCGCATTTGCCAACCCATAAGCCCAGTCTCCTCTTAGTCAAAACTGCAGATTTAAAACCCAGGGTGGATTACCAGGCTGTGCTGTAGCCAGAGAACAATTAGCAGCTGTTCATAGTTCAAAGCCTGTCTGTGCCCCAATTATCTCTTTAGAGGAAAAAAAAACCACCCACCAAACTCACCCCCAAACCCTCTGATTATTTTATCTCCGGTATTGTAGTCAGTGTAGCTGAGTTATGGCCAGAATGTGAAAATAGTATACTCAGAATTTGCTACTTCTTTTGTAGTAATAGGTCTGTTAGCAAACTGTCAATCAAATACTATTTGTTTCAAAAAGTGTGATGACAGCTTTTCTGCAGTGGAAACTCCATTATCCATCACCTGAACATGCTACCTAAACAATGCAACATCCTTCAAATGTCCTCAGTCCTTTTATATGTCTTGTCTGGTTTTAGCTGCTTTCAAAATGTTTTACTTTTGACTAAATAATTACAAAAAAATTCTAGTCACCTCTTCTAGCAAAGCATACTTCGTTTTAGCTTGGAGAATAGGATGCAGCACTCATATTGCCTCAGAATGTCTTTCAAGATACCGCAAATTCTTATGTCAGGTTATTGAGTGCACCTTTTAATGAACTGTCTGAGCAGGAAACAGAAAGATTGATTGTGGGGGTTGATGTTAGGTAAGTAAGTCCCTGCCAGGTGGAAAGCTGACGGTTTGCAGGGGGGTGGTTACTTGTCTAGAAGTGTAACAGGGGTCTGGAGTGGAAATATGTAGAAAATGCTGGTTGTTACAAAAACCAGCAGCAAAGGAGGGAGGACGCTGGTGCAGAGGAAGGACATGGTGGAAGGACGTAATGCTGGGTGAATTCTCATGCCCTCATCTCTTCAGCCTCTGCTCCAGGCAGGAGCAGATGTGTGTCAGGGCAGCAGGGACAATGGACCATCTAGCCTTTCTTGGCCATTAACCCACTTCATTTTTGGTACTGGACTGGTGGTAGTGGCTTTCCTATCCTCTCTTAGGCTAGGTGAAGACGGACTATCATGGCTGCCACAGTGGCAAGGTTCAGGCATTTGATTTTGAACCTTTTTATAGCTCAGAAAGGAGCTGGTGTTGTGCTGCATGCTGAGAGAGGGCCATCCCAAAATGTTACGCTAGCAAACACTAAGCCAGGGCTAAAAGGCAGCCCACAGAATAATGTACTGGACTATGCAGTGGTGGGTCTTGACTTCTTGAGAAGGCATATGGAGAAGTCAGTCTCTGATCTCATTGTCCTGCACAGTGTCCATATGGACCAAGCCATTTTGGTATTCTGAAACCATGATATGGGAACAAATGGTCCTCTACTCATGAGCCAGACACAATTACTGCATAGCTATGGATAAATAGTTGTTACAAATAAACCTGAAGTCTGATGTCTGGTCCTGTTTACAAAATAAGCCCATAGTTCTAGGATTTAAATACTTCTGAAGGCTGGTCACACAGATTTCCTCTGATTTCCCCTTCCAGTTGGTCTGGAAGTAAAATGCAAATCAGCTTTCAAACAAGCTGTGTGTTTTAGCTTCCTCATGTTTATCCAAAAGTACTTAAAGAATGTTTTTTAACAGAAATAAGTTTTTAATTTGGTTTTTGGAGGAAGGACGGCCTTCTTTTGAGAACTTTCATTCACTCCTGCTTAAGCAACTTGCTGGCTACTCCAAACACTAACTGTACAACTTAATTCAATAATGACATCTTTTAGGTGCGTACTGAAGGAACGTTTTAAAAGTCCTAATTGGCTTTTCTAATTTAACAATGAGCAATCTATGATCAACGGTTAAAATAAATTAACCTGAAGCTTCAAATGGGATGGAGCTAGTGAGGGTATGTGAGACAGTAAGGCTGTCACAGACGGAAGGATCCCTATCAGTAAAAGAGGAGTATGTGAGAAGACATTCAGCCAGACTAGAAGAAGGGAAGGTGTATCATGGGAATAAAGAGCTTTATGTGTGGATTCAGACAGCAGTATGTGAGAAGCAAAGTAGAAGCTCTCTACAGACAGTCTGGGACTGGAAGAACTGTGCCAGAGAGATAAGCAATTCCAAGGATCAAGTTGAGCATGGTTACTAAGAAGTATCAGTAAAGAAGTTGATTTGTCTAATGCCAGTTCGATTGTGGTTATTAACGGGAAGAATAATATGACCAGGAAAGAGAAGGGAGGAGAATGAGATGAAACCTATAGAGCGCTATTTCTGTTCAAGTTCAAATCATGTTATTGAATCTGTTACCCATTTTGCATAAACTGGAAAACATTGGAAATTAATGATTCTCCTGGCTATTTATTTTTGTTACCAGTGGCTTGAAAAGACTTTAAAAGTCAGAAAATACAGATAAAACAATTTCTTCAATCTTGTCTGGATTTAAAAGATCTATTTCCATTCAGTTTCTGTGCATCTCTCCAAAGTGGTCTCTATCTTTTCAAGCATATTAAAAATTTTATGTAAATATTTTTCATTGGTTCTGGTGTCAGCCCTTAGCATTTTCCCAAACACAACCTTAACTAAGTAATCCCAAAACAATCTTAAATATAAATACACCAGGTGGGAATGTTTTTATTCAAAGAAATGAGGTAAATGCATTAGCTTCCTATGAAATACCATACTGCAGGTTCTTCTTCTAAATTGTCTGTTGGAAATGTCTCATTTAAATTTCTGCTCCTGCTGCCTGTGTTTTTGTTTAACCTAATTATTTGATATTTACCATAGCAAGCAGTTGTGCCAGTACCAAGAGAGTGGTGCCGAGAAAGCAGAGTTGAGTGCCCCCGGGGTGTGAATGTGTGACTGCTCGCGCTGAGCCTTGGCACCCAGCATCCCCCCCTGCCCCCCTCGCCCCGTGGCCAGCCCAGCTTTCGGCTGGCTCTGGGGTACCCAGCCTGGGCAGTGCTTCGGGAGCCTCTGAGGTCTGGCCACCTCCTGGGCGGTTTGGGCCACATCCTTTGCCCTCACCCATCAGGCTCAGTGCCCAGAGGTGACGGAGAAGGCAAAGCTGTCCTCTGATGTGGTCAGGCTGTCTCCACAGCATCTGAGGTTTCAGATGGCACAAAGGCCACCACAGCTTTTGGGTGTTTTCTCACTTCTTACTGTATACCTAACATACAACTTTTTGTTCTGTCAATGCCACTTAACCAATTGCAAATTAATGTTTTACCTAAGACAGTGGCAAATTTGGTGTCTGGACAAAACACGGAGTTTTGCCCCAAGACAAGATATTACGTATGTGAGTAGAAACCAGCTGTAAAGGCAAGGCTAGGCATAGATGGTACAATGATGGATAACATGATGGATAGATGATGAAAATCTAAACGTGTTTAAGCACCGTAGGTTTTTAGTAGGGTCATGTTAGGAGTTCCTTTAGTCCGTTCTAACAATGAAGAAAATTCGGAGAGATTGATTGTGCTGATTTAGAAATGCAATGTGGTTAAAAGCAGTTAGTGAAATAGCTGAATTTTTGTATGCCAGGTTGCAAAGTGTGTAGGCTTCCAGCACTGAAATACTGGGATGGAAAATCCTTACGTGGGACATTTTAATACAGTGTACTTGAGAAAACTAAGCTGTGTAGTTTCTATAATTTTCTTCATCTAAGAATATAACATAAAATGATGCTGCATTGCAGATCAGAAAAAAATGTAATTTTTTTTAACTTCAATTATACAACTTCAAGCAACATCTGATAATGTAGCCTCTAGATCTCTAGATGTTTGGAGGTTCGATAACAATGGGAATTTACAGTGGAAGTTATTCTTTTTCTTTCTGATTTGATGAGTCTTTTTCCTACACATTACAGGAAAAGAAATGTGAAATATGTACTAATTGGCTATTCTTAGCTTTTATTTTTTAGTTTCGTTTTTGCATGTAATTGTTTGAGGAGACAAACTATAATCCTCCTGCTAAAAGCTGTAACTGTGCAGAGAATTATAGCACTTAATTTATCTTAAAGAATATCCAAAAATACAGATCAGTATCAACTGAATTATAATGAATTTTCACTGTTGTAAATTGGGAAAATTAGCATCCTGAAAAAAAATGTAATTACTTAATCTATGGAGAAATACTTAAAAGAAAGTACATGAGGAAAACCCCAGAAGGTTTCTGATGAGACACGAATCAGGAATAGTCATAGTTATAAACCAGTAATAGCCAGTAGCACTATGTAGGAATGAAAGAAAAAACACTTACGAAAGCCTGTGTCTGTTTTTTCAAGATGCCTCATGCTGTCTTCTTTCTTTTTGTATGCTATTTCCAAAATAATCTAAGACTTTGGAGTTAAAAACCATACTTTGGTTGATATCCAGGTTATCCAGGATACTGAATGTTTATGAAAAAATTCAGTATTATCTGTGGCCAGTGACCGTTACTGTAAGATTGTCTAGATGAGGCTCTTGCCACTTTAAACTGGAAGAGCATGAGAACAGCTTGGCAAAGTGATTCCTGATTTATGTATGCATGTCAGCATTTCACAAGTACTAAAATACAGCATTTGCTTATTTGCATGGTGATGCCCGAGCTGAAAGATATCATTTTAATTACCACTAGTTTACTGGCTCTTGGATCATGCTTCTAGATACATTTTATAAATGTGAAACAGTTTAATCAGTTTGGTGCCTTTTTCTTTATTTGCAGACGCCAGCTAATATAATTGTTTTCTTCAGTATAGTATATAATTGTGTGCATGAACATTGCCTGAAATACCATACATCTGATTTTTGCAGTTGTCCTTGGCAAACGGAGGACACCACTGCTCATCTTTGTGTCTGAATTCGTGCCCCTGACTAGCAGCCCTGCTGTTGACAGTCATGACTGCAAAGGCCACTAAGGCCAGCAGTGTCAATACCTTGTCACAGAAGACTCAGAAATGTAGGGCGAGGTTTTGTTGCTTATTTCGTTCTACAGAACCTCTGAATATTCCTGATCAAGAGGTGCTTTTGCTAAAGACAGCAGAGCCCTGTGCAGCAGATGTGTAGCATGGAGGTCGGGCACATAATGCAAGGGAGTTCCTGTTTGCTGCTTTTCCAGAAGAAGCCTTAAGATTTAGAGTAGTGAGTTGATTTCAGTCAAGCACCAGAAATGCTTTTGTCTATTTGGCATTCAGGCTGTGCTGTTCTTCTCCTGTGCCACCTGATGGTGCTTCATCAGGCGAAGGGCTGAGCTGAAAGGATGTGAAGGATGTGCAATTAAAACATGCTGCAGAAGTGTTTATTCCTTGGGCTTAAACCAAGACAGAGATTTAAAAAGAAATATCAGCCAAGAGCTGGAGTGTTGGAAGAGCTGGTATGCCATTCCATATGAGGGAAACAGCAGCACCATGGTCGCCAAAACAGCCTGAATTTCAAAACCCAGAGTTCAGTTGAGTGAACCACATGTTTAAAGGCTTTAAAAAATGTATGATAGAACAAACTCTTCTGGGTGTTCCTTATTTAGAGCTAATTAGGCTACCTTGACCTGCAAGGAAATTAGACTAAGTGTTGCTGGGAACAGAGAAAGTATTTTTACTTCAGTTTTTGTCTTGAGGGACAGTTTTTGCATGGCACCCTTCTGTAACATTGATCTCATCGCATAGATTATTTTAATCATGCGTGTATCATTTTGATTTACTAATTAGATTACTGTAGCTCTAGAAGGTAATCAGGCCACTTGATTATTCACTTTTTATAGCTGCAGTAGAGTTTGGGAGGAGGAAACAAAACGCGCAAGCAATCCTTAAATCTTCTGTGCAATGCACTTTTTCTTTTGCTCCCATTCCTCTTTGCAGTCTGGCAGTGATAAAGGGGAAGCACAGAAATAAATGAAACTGGATATTTTTGAAAGCTTGTTCAGCTCTAAACCACCCATCTGGATTGCTTAGTGTGGCAAAAATAGAAAATACTGAGCTTAAGCTAGGCAGGTTTTAAAACTGGAATCTTTGTACAGGCCAATGAAAACCATCAGAGAGCATGCAAAGGAGAAAAGTTTGCTGATGCATTTGTAAAAAAACCAATTCAAACATTAATACACTATTATGTAAACATACATTTGTAGTGATTCATTCCTATAATTAGTTGACCTATTTTTAAAATATGAAACCAATAACTGCTCTCTTTTTTTTTTTTTTGGCTTGGGAGAACAAGTGAAAGCATTTGGGGAATTGTTTTGAGTCGGGTTTGAGTTTTTGTTTTTAAAAAATGAAAGTGAGGTAGGAGAAATTCTCCACCTTGCTTCACTACATCTTTTTCTGAGAAGTTAAGCGCATGAATTTGCCCTTAAATGTATTTATTTTTCACAGCTGTCTCACTATTTTCAAGGGCAAATGAAGTCTTCATTATAAATATTAAAGTCTTTTTTCTTAATCATATTTTCAGAGACGCAGATCAGAAACAAATTCTAGTATTTTTCAACTCAAACAGTTTTCTTCTGTTGTGAGGAGGGAAAACATAATTTGTTGTGGCTCTTTGGAGGGTAGGTGAGCATCTTGGAGTGATGGGCCAAAACAACCCCTTCTTACAGGACAGTGAACATGCTGGTTGCTGAGCGTGTACCTGCCTACTGCTCTCGGGGCACGTCCAAGGGGGGAGATTGCATGCACATGGGAATTAAATAGCGGCTTTGGAAACTCAGTGAGAGTTTGACTCATGGTCCTTCAGGAATTTTGAAATGCATTTCTTCACCTGTGTGTCTAGCAGGAAAAACTAGCCTTACAGAAGTCTAGATAGATCACATCTGTAGCTCCTCCCTTGTCCACCGATGTAGTCACTCCATCACAGAAGGCCACTAGGTTGGTCAGGCAGGACTTGGCTCTAGTGAAGCCATGCTGGCTGTCTCAAATCACTTCCCTGTCTTCCATGTGCCATAGCTTCAAGGAGCATCTGTTCCATGATCTTCCCAGGCACAGAGGTGAGGTTGACAGGTATCTCCCACTAGACCAGGCTGCTCAAAGTCCCATCCAGCCTGGCCTTGAACACTTCCAGGGATGGGGCATCCACAGCTTCTCTGGATAACCTGTGTCAGTGTCTCACACCCTCATGACCAGAGCTTTGCCTCAGCCTGTTCTTGTGTGCCATGTGGTCAGGCCACTCACCATTCGAAAGCCCTGGGCTGGGTCCACACCCCCACCCACCAGTGTCTTTCTTGGACTGGGGTGACCAGCAGGGGACAGAGGAGTTCAGATGCAGTTGTCCATGGATGACAGTGACTGAGAGGGAGCAAAGCATCCAGACGTTCCACCAGCGGGAAAGGGAGGCACAGCCAACCTGCTCAAGGTCTCCTAGTAAAAGTGCTGATTTGGTTTTGTTTCCCTTTCAGTATCTTTTCTAGTTTGCTATGACCATTTGGAAACGGGAGGGTTAGGAATATGCACAGTGTTTGAAATATGGGTGCAATACGTATTGAACTGTTGAGGTAGAGGTGTTTGCATTTTTGTGTTCTATTTCTTCCCTTTTAAATTCAAACCATCTATTGGCTCCCTCCTCCACAAAGTTTCTTTGAAACTTCACTAACTTATCATAAGTGTTTGTGTAAGTAATGGAGTATTTCTTAAAAATGAATTTCCTCTAGGGCTCACTTCTGTGGCCCGAACAGGCTGTTCTGACACTGAAGACTCTGCTATATTTTACTTTGTGCTCACATGAGATTTTTATTCTATGTCAAATAGATCTAAAAGCATGGCTATGAACTTATTTATTTCTGAAAATGTTATGCAGTCCATAACATTTGTGTTCCTATGCTTGATTTACACAAAGTGACTGGTTTTATGCAAAAATAATTAATTATTTTTCTAATGTTAACGCAAGCAGCAATAATAAGTTTTTCACAGGAAATTAGCAGAGCAGGAACCACTTCTCGGCTCTGTGAAGTAAGCAGTAATATTTCCATGGGTTTCAGGGATGTACTCCATGTGAGCTGCTGAGTAACTTCAAAATACTGACCGGGTTTCAGAACATTGTGGCTATCTTCAAATGCAACTTTTGAACAAAGAAATGGCCAATAGTTTGACTGAGGTCCCAGGTTTATCTTTCTTCTCCGTAGGCCTATAGTGAGCATAGCGACAAAGCCAAGCGAAAGCCTGGAGGATGACAAATGACTGTTTGTCTAAGCACGATCCACAGCTTGTCACGCTGCTACCTTCCTCTCTCTAAGCTCAGCACCCAGAAGCCTAATCGCTCAGCTTTGTCAGACTGAGTCAAATTAACTGCAAATGACAGGGTGATATTTATTTTGGGCAAGTCTCAGAATACTGTTAATTTACATGTTCTACTACTTCAGGATTTGCTCTTCAGTGGAAAGCAGACTCATTGGAACACTGAGGGAAGATTTTGAATTCTTTCCTGAAACATGTTGAGCATTTTGAATAAAAGAGTAATTATAGTTGTTATAGTCAGCAGAACAATGTGAAGTAGTTTGACTTAGAATGATATGCAAGCACTTGTCAGCTTACCATTCACAGGAACCTTTTAAAATGCCACAGTACTTTCTAAATGCATAAATATTAAGTCACTGGAACACAATTAAAACAATGATGTTCAGGGAAAGATTTTCTTGCACTTGGATTTTGACTGCACAATCCATGGCAGAAAATCTATGCATTTCTAGAAAAGCACTAAAATAATATTCCATACAAGTTATATTTGTTGCTTAAATTAAACTGATATTAAAAAAATCCCACACCAGTCACCCCCTGCAGTCATGGTATATTATTGTACTGTCCATAGTTTTTAACAATAACCCATTTAAATATGTAAATAAAGGAGAAAAGGAAACTCTTATGGTAAGGCATCAATTACAGCCATTGCCACAATGTGTAGGAAAAGCTGTATTTTGCTCCAGTGATTTGGGGGTTCCCTATTTGCAGAAGCTTGCTACCTTGTAAAGGATCTCTGCACCATGCTGAGTCAGCATTGGGAAGCACCAGGGTACTGAGCCAGTTTGAATGAAATGTGCATTCAAAATGCATCTAGAACCCTGGTTCTAAAACACTTAAATACCAAAATTGCATCCTGTTTTTGCTGAACCTTATTTTAACAAGTCAGATATTTGTATATGACACTATGTGTCTGGTCATTGCTGAAAGCATATACTATGGGAGGCCAAAATTTTATTCCCTGTTATCTCTGTGCAAATCTGGCAAAAGTTTATTGATTTCAGTAGGCTTCCTGGTGTAACAGGGCAGAATTTGGGTTATGTTCTCATTTCCAAGACCCGTGCTCCCGCAGACTTCTGCACTGCTCCATGCTGGCTGCAATAAAGGCACCGCACAGCTCAGATAACTGTGTCCCAAAAGCAGAAGTGCTCCTTGCCATTTGAGCTCCAGCTCGTGGGGTTCTGCTGCCTTTCTTCTCTCCAGCTTCTGCAGGCTGACTACGAACTTTCACTAGGCTGCTGTATTATAAAAATAGACCAGTTACTAAGACATCAATAAGTCACTTAATTTAGAAACCATGCATGGATTTTTTTCATTGCTGATTTTGGGGCAGTGGATAAATTGCATGATGAAGACCCTGGGGGCTGATCTGACCGAGGTGGTCTTTCAGCTCCGTCCCTCGTGAAATTGGGTATGCAAGAAAAGGTGCTCCTTTTCCTGTGAAACATGCCTGAGGTCTTTTACAGGATCTTTGCCAAAACCTTTGGATGTACCCTTGCCAAAACCACCCTGTTCTCAGCGACATGACATCATGCATAGTCCTCACCCTAGTGAAAAAGGAAAATATGTAGTTCAGACATCCAGACACCTTTGCTATCGGCAAAGGTTAAACCAGCTCTGTATCCAGAAGGAATATACCCTGAAAATAACTTGCAGCTGAACTCCCTTCAGTGGCTAGCACTATTATTGTAGGTAGTACAACGTTTTTATCTTGAATGGTGGTGCAAACTTATTGGTATATATTTGTGTACAGATGTGAGAGTACTTTCTGAGGAACAGTATAGTCTGTGGGTCACTGTGGGTGGCTCGGATAGGACTGCCTGCAGGTGTTAAAAGTAATTTCTTAAATCATATCAACACCAACAAACGTTGGCTGCAGGAATAAGGACATTCTTTGTAAAAACGTGTTGGAAAACTGGATTGTCTTCACACTAGAGAGCCTACAGCAAATTACCTGACACTCAGGCTGTTACTAAAGGGTCTGCAGCAAGGGGCTATGTTTAAACATACTAGTCATGATATTAGGGACCTAATCTTTTAAACAAAAAGCTCAAGGAGCTTTGCTCTTGACTAAATAGATGAATGAAAAACCATGCTGTTTGAGGTTCATGCTCATAATTTTTCTTTTTTTCTTTTTTTTTTAATTAGAGCCACTTTACACTTTTTGACACTTTTCACAAAGTTGCCTGAAACCCAGCTTTAACGATTTAAAGTTAAACTAAAGCTTAGTTTTAATTTGTGCCTTTTTGGTTTCTGCAGAAATAGTGGGACTGATGGGAAAGGATCAGAGAGCCCATTGACCAAAAGAAACGGGAAAATTGTCTGTGCAAGCAAGAAAATAATATTAAAGAACAAAGCCAGGTCAGCTTATTGCAAGGTCAGAAAGGTTCTCTCTGAGAGGTTTGTTTGACAATGACATAAAGAACAAATACTTGTAAGGAATAATGAAAACTAAGTGTAGACGGCATGTACAACACAGAAATTTCTTACATCAAGACTGAAACCTGTGGTGGTTTTATCTTGGGTGAGGGTTTTTTTTCTTTAGTTCACGGGGACAGTATCTTTCCACATGGCAAAATTTGATTGTGTTCCTCAAAGCAGCAGGTGTGGCAGGGTACTGGGAGTAATCAGCTGTACAAAAGCAAGGAACTTTCAATTTTATATTACAAGAAACAGCTATATGGGGGTAACGGTACTGCAAGTATTTCTGGCTCTGAAAAGTATTTGAGATTCTACCATTTTTATTTTTAAATAGAGAATGAAATGGACAGTCCCACAGACATGGTCTATAACTGCATTTAGGGACAAAAAATGTACTCTCCCACCTACTATTCACTCAGAGGTGGATTTATGCAGTGACATACTCCTGATTGTAGTTATTGCTTTGAGAAATATGTTGTATTTAATGTGTTGCTTTCTCTGTCTCAGGGGCCAGAATATAATAAAAGTCGAGATTTAAAAAGAATATGCCTTAGTATCTAGCCCACAGGCAACCCCCTGAGGTCTAGCTTCATCAGAGGCTTTCAGTAGCTGGAACATCAGTCAGGGAAGGAACGAACCCAGAGAAGAACATAAGTAAATTGGGAGTGTCTGAAATATTCAGGATGAAGCTGGGAAAACAGTATCAATACTGAGGTCTGTAGCATTGTCATCTCTCTCTCTCTCCCCCGCATCTCCTCCTCCTTCACTCTCTTTCTCTCTCATGCTTTTGGTTACCCTGTCTCCAGTGTGGGACACGTAATTTTTAAAATAATTGAAAACTAGACCAAGTGTTTTAATGCTTCATTTGAATTATTCCTTTAAACAAGATGCTGCACTTGATTTTTTCTCTTTTTAGTGTTATTATTATGCATGGTAATTCTTTCTTCTCTAGCCTGTGGAAAATTGTGCTCCCCCTACAAACCTGTCTGAAAGTGGTGTTGGCTCTTTAGGACCGTGACAAGTAAATTCGTAAGGCCCTGAATAAAAAGGAAATAGTCTGGTTTTGAACATGACCTTCCCCACTGTACCTCTGCCACCAAGTGCCTCTTCCATTTGGTGTGAAGTGATAATCCTGTCGTTTGGCCAGAACACAGGCGGTGAATTGATTACCTGTCCTAGCTGTGGATGTGATGCACAGCATCGCGGGGGGCCCTCGAGTCGCTGGACGGCGGCAGCAGCTTATGCAGGAGGCACAGATTCTTCTTCCTGATCTTGCATAGGTGTTCCTCTCTGTTTGTAATGCATGGAGTATTGTTCCTCCTGCATGTTTACAACTTGTCTTAATGTGTTACACTAAAGCCCTGGGCACTGCATTAATAGCAGCAGAGACCAATCTGGTCCTGAATGGACAAAATAAGGATTAAAAACTTGCTGAAGGTTAGCGTCAGGCAGTGGCTGAGCCAAGAGAAGAATCCAGGTGTCCTGATGCACGGTACGGTGCCTTTCCACTGGGCTCCGACATCGCTGTTGTGCAGCTAATGCGGTAAAGAAAATGAAAGGGGGAAAAAAGGATGAGGTGTCATCTGGACTGCGAGCCACCCCCTCTTCAGCATTTAATGAATAGCAAAATCCCACAACAACCCAGTGAGGCAGTTGCCCATGACGTAGGTGTTTGTGGTATGGCTGGTACTTTTAAAATACATCATAGAAAAGGCCACGCAGAGTCATCTTGAAGCTTATGTTAATTTTTAATGTCAAGTGCAATTTTTGATATGTTACAATTCAGTGTGCATTTACTGATCTTGTTTTTCATACTTTCTCAAAGATCCAAGATTTACCATAATACCCGCTGTTGTCGTATAGCTTTTACCACAATTGTACAATGGGGTCACACTACCATAATATTTCTAGATGTCATTCTAGAATCTAAATAAAAACATAGTCTTTCTTCCATGTCTTTGAAGAAAACAAAATTAAACAAAAGAGACTTTACAGCAGTGGTAATGTTTAGCTAACACTTTCTAGGGCTATATTCCCAACAACCTGGCACTCATTGACTTGAGCAGAAATAGGATTTCTGTTTTGCTTTTCATTGAGAGGATTTGTTTGGGATTAGGCAAGCCAGACAAAGGTGTCTAAAAATGACACGGTGGCAGCTAAGTCATCTGAGGATGTCTCTCTCTTTGATCATGTGTTTGCCACAGAGACATGTGAGACCACGTTGTAGGTGTTCCTTATAGTTGTCAGGTTCAAAAACCTGTGTCCTGAAATAGTCTCTGACTTACATGTACCTGAAACGCTTGCCCTTGTGACCACAGGATTTTATTATTTTAATGTCCTTCTAACACAGCTGCCAGCAATTCTTCAGAGCTTCTCATTTGTTCCCAATGTCTGCTTCCTCGCTGAAGTCAGCAGCTGTGCCTATTTCGCCATTACGCTGACAGATTGCCCTTAAATTGTCCCTTTGTTTTTTGCAGACTTTAATGGATATGCCACTTGTCTTTGTTTTTCTCTGAGCCCTGCACTTTGAGATTTGCATTCCAGCCATGTCAGAACAGTAAAGATCCTAAATCTGTATTTTAGCTTGAAAAACCTGTATGTTGTCTTCTGTTGCTTCTAGGAAATTAATTCAACAACGATGCTGGTGTATTCTCTTTACTCTCTGCCTTACAGTCTCTTTTCCATCTTTTGACATTGAGGATTGCTGCACAATCTCCTGCTCAATGCACATAAAGTTTAAATGTAAAACTTATGTTTTGTTCACGCCCTAAACACTTGACAGAGAAGAGTTTTTAAAATGCATTAATCACACTTCATAACGGCAGTGTAAACTGGAATAGTCCTTCAGGACAAGAGCATGGGATAACCAGTTCTGTTGGTTTAGAAGATGGGACAATGAGAGTCAACTTTGACTGGAGTTTCCAAGAGGTGAAGTCCAAATGTGGTAACAGATGCAGAGGTTAGCCTGGGAACTTGGTGAATTCTGGAAGTGTTTTCTTTCTGAGAAAGATCTGAGGTAATTTTAGAACATGTGTCTCTTCAGGAGAACCAAAGTACTTCTGTAGTATTTTGGCTGATTTCTTAAGAGTCTGAGGTCTAGTTTAAAAAGGAATCTGATTTTTTTATCTTAGGTATGGCAGGAAAGAATTCTGATTCAATGAATATTATCCATGAATGTTCAGTAGGTGAACAGATAACAGGTACAGCCATTGTAGCCTTTTAAGTTGTCAGGCCATATAAAGTGAATACTAGAATTGCCCACCGCCTTTCATGCTTCCTTTGTTCCCTGCATTCAGTTCGGTTCCTGCAGGCTGTTACCGAAGCCTCGAAGTGCCTCAGGCTCCTCAGTACCGAGGCTGCGTTAGCATGAAAAGCATATGTATGCAGTAAAGCATTTGAATAGGCTTGAATTTCAAGTTTAAAACGGGAATGCTGAACGCCAAATTTGGCAACCTTTGGGAATTTGGAGGTAAAACCCTGAACTGAATCACCTTTGGTGAGGTTGGCATCATCGTATGGGTTTGACTAAAACCTACCAGTCTCACGGCTGCTAGATGCCCATGTCCGGCAGAGCAGGAGCTAGTTAACTCCTAATTAAAATTCTGGCTTTAATCTGAGCGAAGATGGGCTAGAACAATTTTCTTATTTCCTTTCTGCCCTTTCGTAGTGTCTGTGCTATGTTTCTGTTTCATTTACTCTCATGGGATCTGTTCAGTGGTAGAGCAGGTGGGAGCCCAGACATACGTTTTGTTTGTAAATATTTGAAGTGAGCTAAACTGTTTCTTGCTTCACAGTTCTATTGAGGAGTCCCTCAACTCAATTTTCTCTTTAAGAAGAGGAGGAGGAACCAACTGTTTGATGCGCATCTGAAAGATACTTGCTTTGGTGGTGAAACTCAGGGAGAGGACCAGAGTAGGCTGAGAGACTGACCATACCCTGAACATGTTACCTATTTCTTAGAGCTGGGAATAACCTCCCGAGAGGTGACATATTTAGAAAAGTAGCTCTCCATCTCTGTGCCACAAGCACAGACTTGCTGAAAATAGAATCCTCAGAGAGGAAAAGTGAGAGACAGTGATTGCAACTGCTCAGAGCCACCTCACACTGTACATGGAAAGTATAAACCCAAAATCTATGCTCAGCTGCTGGTACCAGCTGTTACATTCATTATAGTAATTGCTACCATTAGGGTGCTATTAATATTTCTCTTACAAATTTGTAAGAGAAATCAAATGAAAATGCAAAGTCTGCTCCATCTGCAACCATTTAGGTTCTTTGTGGGTCAAGTCCCACAGGCAACAATTTCTAGCAATGCTGTTGTCTTCTAAGGAAACAGTTCTTAGGAGAAAGCTTCATTTCTCTGAGTTACTTGTGAAATTTCCATTTTGTGCTGGAGGGGAAAGAAGCATGTAAAATTGTGAGGGCATAGGTATAGTAGCTGCAGGAGCTGCTTGCCTGTTGCAGCAAAAGTCTAGCACCTTGCAACAGGCAGCAGGAAGCTTTCTGGACTTGTTCAGCCTTTGTTGCAGCTTTGCACAACCTGGAGACCCTGGAGTAGACAGCGAATGCAGCCTTTTACCATGCATGACTGGGTCTGAATAGGTGGCTTAGCCTCTGGTTTGGAGGCAGCCTGCTACACCACCCTCAGATGCTGGCATTGGTGTGAATCCGAGGTAATGTCATTCGGACAATTGCGAAGTGCTCCTATATCAGCTCATCATCACCAGTGTTCTCCTAGAACAGCTTTATTGTGGGACATGATTTGTCCCTATCATGTGCTTTATTTTTTTTCTTCCCTATCCCCTATTTTTCTCCATTTCTTTGGGGAAATTCTCATCTATGAAAGTGCTGTTGAGTCAGCACCTTTTAGCTCAAGAGTGCCAATACTTTACAAGTAGCTTGAAAAAATGTTTTAATTTCAATTTTCTTTGTCACATAAACTATTAGAATGGAGAATGTTGCTGGTCTAAATGACACTTACTCATCTGAATGATGAATTCTGTAGCTGAGAAAAGACTAGTTAATTTATGTAGTTCAACTCACAAGCAAATACAAAGTACTGGAAAGTTGCTGTATTGATGGTTTGTGGTCTGATCCACTTTCAACTGTTATGGAAAAAATGATTAATCAAAAGTATATTGGTGGTAAAAGTTAATTATTTAGTGACTAGTAAATGACTTGACCATATTAGTACTCTTGTCTGCAATAGAATTAATATGCTAACGCTGCACATGTATGGCTATAATGTATTCATTACATGTATTCATACATGTATTCACACAGGTCACTATTTCATGGTGAGCTGCGCACACAGTCACCGCTGCATACTGAATACTTTCACTGGAATCAGCTGCACTTCTTATATGTCTGCTCAACGTTACTGCTTGCTTTTGCAGCATGTTGAGACTCTTGTGAGACGCAGCCTAAAATCTGAGCGTTAAGCCTGTTCATTTACAGGGAAAATACTTCCAGCACTCCCTGTTGTACAGAAAATGTGAAAACCAGAATTCTAAAGATAATATCCAAGAGCCGGTTCAAAATAGACTCATTTTATTTGTGAACAGTACGATTTTTTTTTTTAAAGCCAGTGCTGCAGCATTGGAGAAGCGTGGCATCATTTCTGGATGCACGGATCCTCAGCGCAGGTGCCATTTTCACAGGGCCTCCCAAGCTCCTCTGGAAAAGGTAACCATTCCTGCAGGACCGGCCACTCAGCCCCTGCAGGGCCGAAGTCTGGAAAGGGCTGTAGCTGAGCACAGCAGTGAGATGGGATGGGCTTCTGCCTCAAGGGGCTGGAGGGCACCGCTTCGTCCAGAGTGGTGGGAGAAGGGGAGAAGTTCTCCGTGTCTGAGAGGGGCTGTGCTGCAGTTCTACTTCAAAGCATTAAGAAGCAGTTAGTGTATTTTTATTTTTTTGTACTTCCTAAGATGGTTGGTGCCCGCTTAAACATCATCTCTTTATCTAGCAGAATCATCGCCTTTATCTAGCAGAACTGCAGGCAGAGCTACTGTCTTGCTGAAGTGTGTGAAAGTGCCATCCTCCCGCTCTCTGCACACCCTTCTCCTCCCTGCCTGGAGGGCGAAGGATAGGAAAGCTGGTTCTGGGAGTTGCCTTCTTCATTATTGTGGGCTTCCCCTTCATCCTCATCCAGCATCAGCTTGTTCACCCTCGGGGCTCAGTGAGAAGAAATTTGTTTGCCCATCAGATTACCTGACTCTCTCACAAATTTCACGGGTCCTGAGAAGCAGAGGAAGGCTGCACTCTCAAAATGAACTCTCGCCCAGGACCAGTCAATAAAGTTTTTCCCAGACAAAAATCAATCACCTCAAGGAGAGGGAAAATAGAACATTTGATGGATTTGGAATGAAAGAGCAGTTTATTCCAGAAGTGCCATATATAGCACTGATTGAAGCAGCAAGGTTTGAGGGAGACCCTGGTTAAGTTTTAGCAGCTCATCATTAAAGCCGCGTCTGTCATGTTTTATGATGATTTACGTAGTATTACAGAAATAATGGAACCAGCTCTCAGCTGATGTAAATCTTCATCTCTTACTCGAACTCAGTGAAGTTCTGCTAGTCCCTTTGGAAATCTGGAGTTTGATTTGCAGTTTTTATTTCTACATACAATATTTTCCCTGCTTCCACAGGGTTTGCAGTATATATTTCAAGTAACGTAGACAATGTTGATAAATCCATCTGAATGCAGAATTTTCTCTGCAGATGAATAATGTGAAGTTGATCTCACAAAAGGACAAGTACCTGACCTCACATCGCTAATGCAATTAAAAATACTGAAGAGGTCTTGCTACGGTATTAGCTCTTAGCACTGCCGTTCTCCCAGCAAAAATGTAATTTGATGTTTGTGCTGCCACAGCAAATTCAATTCTATTAATCCCCAAGTTACATCTCTTGCATGTGAGAATACTCATCAATTTGTCTTTATGAGTTCTGCTTCCTACTAATAACTATGCGCAGTGTCTTATGATCTGAGAGACGATGAACCAATCTGTTCATTTGCAAAATGATCTTTGATGCGACCTCTGTTTGACTTCTGTCATTATCTTTTCATCCAGCTTCTTCCTACAGTTCGTTGATTTGAGCTAGGAATGGGGAACTTGATTTTCAGGGCACTCTGCTTCTGAAATGTGAGGGGACAGAGATACATCCAGAGAGCCCCCACTCGGTCTCCCTGGCGGGCAGGAGCCTGCCTTGGCCGAGAACCAGGGCAGAAACTACCTTCCTGGAGGGGTCTGGAGAAAAAAAGGGCTATGGGCTGCTATGCTGGCCATGCTATGGAAACTGAGGTTTAGGATACCATTTTGATTGGCAGGAAAAGGGGCAAAAATTCAGTAATGTTCACAAATTTGGCCTAAAGGAGAGACCTGAACATGTACTGGTGTGACCTGCCAGCCATTCTTTCCAATAGACCACACCGGTCTTAAATACAGAGCCTGTGTGCTGGCAATCTTAGACAAAGAAATTTAAAAGCTTTGGGCTGGAAAGCTGATTTAAATTTAAATCATAATTGATTTTTTTCTCATTTTGATTTGTATGAACAGACGGGCTATAGCTAGCAGTTGCCCTTGAGGAGTCTTTAAAAATGTAGTTCTGTGAACTGTTTCCCTGAAGATTGATACAGCTGCTATTTCTTCAGCTATCTCTGAATCATCCACAATTACTATATGTCTTTATAAAATAATTATAGGTTTTATTCAGGAACCAAGCTCGGCTCTGTATTTTTCATAAAACACGCAGGGTTGGTTAGCAAAAGAGATGGTTTTACCCAACCAGGTTTTCAATTATTTAGCTTTGAACTTTTATTCTCTTATTCAATGTTTTGCTACCGCGCAGCAGCTATATTCCCTTGGAACTGAAATGTAAAAGACTTTGGCTGCTCTATCCATCTCTTTACACTTAGTAATTTTTCTGCCAGAGTAAATCACACACAGAACGAACTTAGAAGAGTTATTAGCTCAGATAAAGCTATTCAGACTTAAACCAATAAATAAATTATAATCTTGCCCTGGAACATCTCTGCTTGTGCAAAAGTCAGTCCGCTCTTTCTCCCTCCCTGTGCATGTATAATGGAGAAATACTTTGTAGAAAAAAGTCAGTTTTAAATGCGAGATGAGAATGGACTGAATGAAAGTACGTGGGATTCTCTCTGGATGACAGGGTGATGGAGGCTGGGTGGCAGCAGCATGGAATTGTCATCCAATGATGCAAATACAATTTACAAGAGTTCATTTCGTTCTTGCCCCTCCATTCTTTAGATTCATCTTTGATGATGTCTTGGCCAGTGACAGATATGTTGCAACAGGGAGGGCAGTAGGTGAAACCACTGAGACAACTGTCCAGGCCAGACAGCTCCTCACACACTGAGGCTGGCAGGTCTCTTCTTTCAGGTACCTGAAGACATATGGGGTAGGAAACATTCTGTAAAGGACAGGGTTGGTTTTTTTCCCCTCTGCACTTTCCATTTTTGCTACCATTATGGACACCTTCTACTCATGGCAGAGGTCAGGCTAAAGTACCAATCTCTCTTCTGGAGAAATGTGAGGAACTGGGGAGCCATAGAGCTTCCATGTGCCTTTTTGTAATGGTACAGGAGGGGATTGTTAAAATGAGTTAGCAAAGTCAAAGATTATCAGAAGTGGTGTCAGTAAAGTATATTTTCAACTGCGTAGAAGTTATATCTCCATCTTTGTTTTCTGTATTATTCTGATGCACAAACCCTGTCATTTATATGCGCTGCTATGGAGGATTGCATGCATTAATCTTTGGCCTGGAGGAATTTTCAGCATGTATGTCACTGAAATGAAGTATGGAAGGAGTCTAAACCCTAACTCATCTTCAGTCTAACGCGCTCAGCAGCTGCTGCTGGAATTTCGCAAGGCTTCTTAGTAGAAGTTGCCACTTCCAGCTGGATGTGTTTGAATAACTTGTGAATAACTCTGGTGTTTCCAGTGCTGGTGAACTGTGGAACAGTCAGCAGCCTGGCTACTCTCTGCAGATATGACTAAAACCACTGCATTCCCTCTGGTTTAATGAAGTAAGTTACATTCTTCCACCTCAGAGTCTTCTTATGAGGCAGTGAGAGAAATCATAGAATCATAGAATTGGTGAGGTTGGAAGGGACCTTTAAGATCATCAAGTCCAACCATTAACCTGCCCTGACAAAAACCCCTTCTAAACCATGTCCCTAAGTACCACATCTACCCTTTTCTTAAACACCTCCAGGGATGGTGAATCCACCACGTCCCTGGGCAGCCTATTCCAATGTTTAATACCCCTTTCAGTGTAAAAATATTTCCTGATATCCAATCTAAACCTGCCCTGACATGACTTGAACCCGTTTCCTCTTGTCCTATCACTTGTCACCAGGGAGAATCATGTCCATGAGGACTGACTGGTTACGTGACAAATTCTCCTGTGACGAGGAACGCTATGTTCAGTGTACCTCAAGACTGAGTGCTCCATAGGCACTTCAGTGACCTGGCCGTCTTAAAAAAACCTACAGATTTTAACTTACTTAAATTATAATGGCTTACAAGTTCAGCTTAGTGTAAACTGATTTAGATTTTTTTTCTTTCACATGTTTGCTTTTTTGGGTTTTTTTTTGGTTTATACTGCAGAGCTCCCCATCCAGATTACAGCACTGCTGGGGCAGACAAATGCATCTAGGGGCTGTCCCGCATCACACTTTGAGTGTCTTGCGTGTTTACACTGTAAACACTGCATAAGGAAATAGAGACCTAAGGGTGAAGTAACTGGTTCAAAATCAAGTAATCAGGCCCTGGACTGAGAATCTTATTCAGCTGAAGTTCAATCTCATGTGCCCTTGTTAAACTCCAGTTTCCTGGTTTGCTGCCTCTTTTGATGCTTTGCTTTGATGCCTGGGACTACAGGTGTTCAAAACACTCCCTTTGCTTGTGAATATTTTCTTTTAAATAAAGGGGTGATAGATTGCTTCAGGGGTGCAGCTGATCACAGGATAGGAAATGTAACTTGAGCATCTCTAGAAACAACCTAGTGATGCTGAAAACCTGATACTTTTTGCGATAAATATATTTAATCAATTCTGCTCTTGAGATTGCAATTTGGACAGAAATGCATCTCCCTTTGTACCTTCTTAGCATTCATTTCATGTCAGTGGGGAATGAAAATAATTTCTGTGCAATGACACAAATCATTGATGAGTAGGTGTTAAAAGAGCCCAGAGTCTCTATTTTTTGTTTGGCCAATGTCTGCCGGTGTCACGTAAGCAGGCAGGACTACTCATGTCACTTGATATTTCTTACAATCGCTACACTGAAGGAGGAAAGCAGACCTATCTCAGGGTAGGGGCAATATGCAGAAAGGCACCGTCTGTTTCACTGCTCCCCTAAAGTCTCCAGTGGATGGTGAAGTTTTGCTAAGCAGGATGCCAAGATGAAAACCTATGAATTTTACAGTATTCTTTTCTGATTTACAATTAAGTCACAGATGTCATTTTAAAGGAAATCATATTCACTGATTCTTCCAAATATTTTAATTAATGAATATTTTTCTCTAAATATACAGAGTTAGATTTCATTTCAAATAATTAAAAATTTTATCAAGGAAAGCTGGTACTAAATTGACATTAGGAGAGCACTGTATAATACATCTTGAGGCTGGCTAGTTATAATTGTGTTTTCCTCTTCTCAGAAGCCTTACCTTGATCGTATTAGGCTGACCATAGAATAAATGTGCAAAAATACTTCTATCCAGTGGACTTCTGGAAATGTCTATTTATTGCCAATTATTTCCTTCCAGACTAGAATTTGTATCTAAGCCAAAGACTCTCCTACAATGTCTTATCTCAGTGTAATAATACATTTAGATCTGTTGGATTTTCTATGCACAAAGTGAGTAGTATAGGGAAAAACAAGAACTCTTCCACTAATACTTGACAGCTAGGGCAAATGGCAGGGAAATACATAATCTCCAAGAACAGCATTCTGTGACGCTGAGTACTTTCAGTAGACTTTAGCATACAACATATTTTGCTACAGACCAATTTGTTTTTAAAAGACAATATGAAGTCAAATCTGCCATTCTAAAAAACATGAAGTATGTTTCCTTTCAAGTGTTGCTCATTTACTGTATGGCTGGCACATTTTGTGCAACAAAATTCATTGCCATCAAGTGGTAAGAAGTTGGCAAATAGGAAAAAAAAGTCTCAATACCCACCATCTGCTTCTGTCCCCCTTCAGGTGCTGCATACCTTTGCAGATTTCATCTGTGACTCATTTCTAATTGACTGATTTACTCTAATTTCCTGTTACAATATGTGGTATTTTGGGAGGCTTTTCATTGTAGAGTTTTGGGTTTTTTCCCAGCCTGATGATATATGGACCTTTTGTGTGTAGTTTCTCTGACTGCATTCAGTCTATTAACTCCATCTCTGTCTTCTAGACCCGAGTTTCCTGTTCTCTGGGTTTATTTTTTATATATTTTTCCCCTCTGTCTGTTTTCCTCTCCTTTTCCACATCAATTTGCCGATTACCCCTTAGTGAACTTTTTCAATGTTTCCTGGACTGGTTGGGTTTTTTCTGTTTCTCCTTGACTTAATTTCTTTCACTGAATCTTGGTTTTGCTTTGACATTTCTGTGTAAAGGAAGGGTCTTATTGTTAACTGGGTCTGCTTGAGAGTTAAATTGGAAATCATGCTGAGAGGCACAGAAGGGAATTTCTCTAGGTGTCAGAGTCAGTGTGTCTCAACACATCCCTCTCTTACTACAGTACAATACAGCACTGTTTGTAAACGGGCTGTTACGTTACCACCTTCCTAATGTAAGGGAAGATGGTGTAGACAAGGATCAATAAATAGCAAATGCCAGAATGAGGAAACTGCTCAGCAGCTCCTGAGGAAGAGGCAGTGGTTTTTGCAGAGTGGATTCCCAAGGGCGTTGTTACGGTGAGGACTCCAGGAGAGGGAGCAGGGTCACACAGCAGGTGCAGCAGCAAAAAGTCTCTGCCAAAGATCCAGCATGCGCAATTGCTTCATTATGGTTGCTAGAGGTACAACGTGTATGTATATTATACATATATACAACATATATAAACATAGCAGTACTTTCTGGGAAAAGGGCCATCCGTGGTTTTGGAACAGTAAATGCAGAAAATCTGGGTTGGTTTTTTTTTTTTTTTCCCCTAATCTCCACTCCTATTCTGTAATACTCCCTTCCCCCCAGCTCTTTTCTACTTCTTCCTTGTCTCGGGTTTCCTTCTTGCTTATCTTCCAGTCAAAATGTGCTGACCCTCAGAGATTAACTGTGCTGTCCAGGGGCAGGTGGGGCAATACTGTAGAGACAGTAAAAATCCCTTCCTAAAGACCTGAACCTTGTTCTTTCCTGAAGAATCTAAATAGAGTCTTTAAATCCAAGAAAAGGAGACAGAGCTGTAAAAGGAAGAAAGACAAACTGAGATGCTACCACATCATTCGTGCAGGAAAGGGCACGACGGGTGGTACCAGCAGCAAGGCAATGACAGACTCTGACCTCCTGAGTTGTCTCATGCCCTTTACTTTTTTCCTCTCCCCAGACCTCTCACTAATTCCAGGCCTGTGACCAAGCTTCCACATTTTCTTTATTTTTTTCAACTGAATGCATCCTATCTTTTACCAGTGCAGATTGTCTATCTGGCTTCACATTCTCCATAGCATGTACTGTATCTGCACATTCACTGAAGGAACATTGCGTTGATCTCACAGTCTCCTTTTGATTTAGTTATACATAATACATTTTGGGTGAATCTGCAATTATCCCTGTGCTCCGTCAGTTCGTCTTTATAACTTGCTGCTCCTGAATGGGGCTTGAAGGATGTGGTTACAATCGTATTACCAGTGTTATGATCCAGACCTGAATAACCGTGTTTGGCACAGGAATGAATCAGGCACGTGAACCCAGCTGACTGTGAAACGGGAAGGATAGAGGGGAAAATGTAGTATCAGTGCAAGGATGGTACAGCTGCAGCAGAATTTGGCTTAGAAGAAGAGCATGGAACTGTCATTGATAAGGAGGTGTGAAGAAATCCCAAGGAGTCAAAGTAGCAATTCCTGCATTGGATGTTAGAGAGAAGAACATCCAAATATATCTACTTACAGTAATTTAGGAGAAACTAGATGTTGTCTGAAAAGGGTCTGAGAGGCCAAAAGAGAAGATTGGTTTATGCAAAGCAAAATGGAGAAAAAGAAGCTAGATTTCAAACAGTCATCTCCCTGTACAAAAATCTGCACAGGCTCAGAGAACTTTGTATCCATGTAATTTCTATACAATATTTACTACAGAGATGTGAACTCACTTTTGCTATTTGATTTATTTCCTGTTTTTAATTCTTATCCCAAAATTACATGAGAAATGTTGCTTTACCTTATCTTCTGCCATGCAAGAAAACTCTATTTGAATAACTTATTTTTTTTAAAGTGGAAGTCCTATTTTAGTGATCCTTTGTGTTTTCTTTGCAGTGCTCTTTGAAGGTATGAGTGTATGTTTTGCTTAGTAATTAATTGGTGCTTAAATACTTACCATTTTATGTCTAGAAGGGAAATTTTAAAAGCTTATCTTCCTGTCTAGCTGCCAGGAAATGTATTTTACAAACAGTAGTTCCTCCAACCTTTTTTTTTTTTTACAGAAAAATAATATAAAAAACCTGCTTTGATTTGTACTTGCTGGTGTGGGGACTCTGCTCAAACCACTGATGACGTTAATAAGGAAAATGTGCTCATGGTCTGCCAGATGCAGCTGATAGAGTTCCCACAGAAGAACTGCCAATAGTTCAGCACTGGGCTCTCCCCCTCTGAACGAAGTGTTGTGCCGAGGGCTGCAGCACAGCAGGGTCTGCGGCATGATGCGGGTGTCCTCCCCTCCGGCATGGCAGGACCTTACCTGCTTCATGCCAGACCTTTCCGGTGTTGCCTTTCGGAGGGGCTGGCAAGAGACAGGACCATCTGCAGTGCCCTGGGGGGCCTCTGCATGTGGGGGTGAAGTGTTGGTGGGAAGGTGTGCTGGAGGTGGGCGCTGGGCTGCACAGGGGCTGCACGATGTGCCCACAGAGACCCCCAGGCTGTGGACAGGGAGTGCCCGGGTGCCCACATAGGGAGCTACCTCTTCACCAGTCAAATAGAAACCGCCCTGGCATTCTCCAGTGGAAGCTGGGAGCTGCCCGGCAAGTATCTGTTAAACTCTGTTAAACTGACAGCTAAATCACTGAGAACCTGCTAAACAGTGAGCTAAACCATTTTATAAGGGTACGCTAAAACATAACAAAAAAAGTTCTCTCTGGGCTGGACCTGGTTATAAAACACAGTGTCTCACATTTAGCTTATGTTGAACTATTTGGCCACAGCCTCAGTCATCTATTGAGGTAAAGTGAAAAAATAGTGCGGTGAAATCAATAACGTTAATAGCTCTTGCAAACATAAATTCTCAGCCAACAGTTTAAGTTAATTTAGTGTATCTGTATATTTGAAATTATTACCAGTTGCATTAGATTGTAATTCAGGGAAACACTGAGTAAGCAATGCCCTCTCATCTTGTCCTTGTACTGGCAAATGCAGAGGACCCAGAAAGCACTTGGCACAGAATATAATTTGTATGCACTGTAGCTGGATGTTTCAGTGAAGATCAGATGAGCAATTCCTATCTTATCCAGAGACTTTCTATATAGCTGTAGGCAAACTAAATAATCTAGCTCTTGCCTCAGTTTATCGTCTCTAATGTGAATGCGGCATTTTATCGCATTAAAAAGATGATGTAAAGCAGTCATAATGTGAATAGTGTCATATATTGGCCAGAAGTACAGATGATTGCAGTAAGTCAAACTAATAAGTTGCACAAATTCTGAAGGAAAATCAGGTGTATCCATTGCAGGCTCAAATATATCTAACACATTCTACTGGAAGGAGAGCAGCAAAACAGTAATTTAAATTCTTATTCCTGCTTCTTTTGAAAAGTTTTACTAGCTACACCATTTTAAAGCGAGCAAATGAAAACAATAACTTCATACTTCATACTATTTAATCTGAAATATCATCTGAAGACTTTCAAGACTGTAGAATGTTTTCTAGTTACAAAAATGCTCAGCTGTTCTAAAGCTAGTTTCCTATTTTTCAAGCTGCTTTGTCTGCAAACAAAACCATTCAAATCTTTTATCCTGTACAGTGAACTCAACCTTATTTTAATTTGATTGCAACTCTGTGCTAAAGTGTAATGGAACGTTAATTCTTTCAAAACCTGTGGCTCTTTTTTTTCAAACTGACTTTTTTTTGAGTAATAATGTTTGATGGAAGAAGAAATCTGGAGGGTATAAAATGAGAAGGTCATTATCATGATGAACACTTAAATGAACACTTATGGCAAAGCATTTCTGGTTCTACTTACCAGTTCTGATGGGAGCATTTCAATTTTCTGGCTCGTTGTCAGGTGAAGTTAACTGCTTTTAAGGGCAGATAAGTCATGTCTGAATTTGAAACATCCATGAGTTGGAAACTTCTTTGAGATTAGAGAGGATTTTGTTTGCTTTTTTGTTTAGCTCCCCAATAGCTAAGCACGAACATTTAAAGCTATATCCTCAGCTGGGGTAAACAGTTTAAGATCTATAATTTCAATGGAATTTTTTTGATTTACAGTAACTGGAAGTAATGCCTATGCATGCTTTTACAGAACAGTTATGAAGGATGTACTTAGTTTCAGATTAATTCTGAGGTTTTGCAGTACTAAGTACAGTTGCCTACTCACCATGCTGCAAAGAAAAGAAGAAACAGTTTGAGGTTGAGGCTAAGCAGGCTAAGACATGCTACCGTTTGCTAACAGTTTACGAGAATTTTAGCATGGCTCTCCCGGTCTGAGTTGAAAGAGCCTGCTTTTGTCCTGAGAAGACACCTCAGGGTCCTCTGGACTTGCCAGGAGGACAAAGGGAGACACAATATTTTTCCCTCTTGCTGGTTGAGTGCAAAATGATGCATCTTAGTTCAGAGGAAAAAAAATGAGTAACAGGCACAAATTGAAATACAGGCAACTCCATTTAGACGTAAGACAACACATTCTGACTGTAAGGCTGGTCAAACAGTAGCACAGGCTGCCCAGAGAAGTTGCACAGTCTCCTTTCTTGGAGACGATGAAAAACTTGCCCAAACGCAGCTCTGCTGGAGTTGGCCTGGCTCTAGGCAGAGAGATTGGACACAACGATCTCCAGAGATGCCTTCTATTGCCTTCCATCCTGCGATTCTGTGTAAAAAAAAACCCCATAAAAGTGTCAGATCTGAAAACTACCCTTGATTTTCAGCAGGGAAAAACAAACAAAAAGTGACTTAATTTTCCGGGCAGTAAACTGGCATTGGTTTGCTATGAATTTAGACCTGTCTTACAGGAGAGAGACATGTACTTTGGGTGAGGGAGACTTTTTGAAAATATGTCTTTTTTTATTTGATATTCTAACTGCCTTGAGTGACGTGTAAATAGTGTGAATGGTTCAGAAAAGTTCAAAAAGCATCAGTGCAAGAGATGAGAGCAAAATTACTGTGTAAAATTTGGTTTAATAATAACCTTCAAAGGAAAAAGAAACCTTTAAAAGCAAAAGTGATCTGAAATAGTATGCTGAAATGGGATAGGATTATCCAATTTTGTATTTAAGCACTATCATAGGAAATTGTATCCTTCATGAACAATCATTTTAGGTATCAGGATGCAGGGCTAATGCTAGAGGGCAGTAAAAAGGGGAATCTGAAGGGAATATAAAGCAGAATCCACTTCTAGCGGTCCCAATGGATTTAGATAAATGTTCAATGTGACAGTGATTCCAATGCTGACAGAGGCTCTAATTATGATTACACTAGTTTTACTCGAGTTTCAGTGACTTTATGTACAGCAGTCACCTAGGTTAGTCTGTTTCTATGCAAAAGACTTCATTTTCACCTGAGCAACAAGGTTCATTACTTACAGAGGAGAATCAGAGCATTGGATATATCCAGGGCAAGATTTTGAGAGAGATGCTAAGTGTTGTTATAGCATCTGCTATCAAACTGAACTAAAAACTTATCCATCAAGTGTTGAAAGCAGACCACCAGTGGCAAATACCACGACTGTGGTGTATGAGGTTTGATTTCTAGTGCTGGCAAAGTAAGCCTAACAACTTTCACTCCTCAAAAGTTAACACTTTCTCATACTTATTTCATAGAAATATGTAGATTGATATTAATATCATTGATATTCATAGAAATATGTCAGCTTGATATTAATTTTTTAAAACCCTGATATTAGGCGGGATCTCAGTGGAGCTAGGCAAGTTCAAACTGAAGTGACTAAAGTGAATAATCACTATGGGTGGTGAGGGAACTCTATTCTGTTATTGCAGAACAGATTTTATTTCAGTGTGTTAGCAATTGGTATTTATGCTTCACAGCCTCACAATAAAGAAACAGAAATGTACTTATTGGAATGAGAATAGATGAAATAGAGTAAGAAAAAGTGAGCTTTCATGGAGAGATAGAGAGGATCAACCATGAAAAGGCTGCAATAAATCTTTCATATACCAATTTGTCTCCTTCCCAGAGTTTCATCTCCAAATTGTTCATCTTTACCACAAAATTTCCTTGTTAGAGTTGAAATTGGGTTATCAAAAATAATGCCTTTTTTTCTTCCTAGGGAAACAAGATTCAACCTGGTCTTCTTTCTGTGTAAGGCACAAGGACAGTGAGCTTGGCATAAGCCTCATCCAAAGCCCATGACCATGAGCAGCATTATCTCTGTCATGTCTCTGGTACTACTGAAGTGTTTGTGGTTGAAATAACCATTCAGGGCTTTGATTTAATTTGCTTTTTGTGAGCATTTTCTTCTTTTTTTTGATTTGTGAAAGTTTTAACGCCCTTACTATCACCCCTGCAGTTTATTCTGAATTTGTTTAAACACAATCCAGAACTCACTGCTTGAGAAGAAATCCACTGAACTTGCTGAATTTCAGCTCACTATACAAAACCTCTGCTTTTGCATCTGGCTATGGTTAGTGGCACAGTTTGATTTTCAAACGAATGAACAAACAAACAAACAAAATATCCTGGATACCCTCACAACTGATCTGAGCTTTACACAGTAAAGTTCATGAACTTTGTCAGCAACTCTAGGTTTGTAATGAATGCAGATAAGTTTTATTTGGCATGGCTTTGCTTCAAATATGATAGGCTGATTTTAGATATATTGGAATGGAAAAATCTAAACACAACCACTTGTGTAGTTATGCCAGCATAAACACATCCTGATTCCTTGTCATTTGGAGCTTAATATTAGAAATGTCCAAGCCAATAAAGAAAACCCCAGAATCCTTACATGCTTATGCCAAATCCGTCCTGTTTGTGCTATTGTAAGCTATAAAATGACAGACAGAAGTGTTTTCTGCACTATGCTTGAGCTGATCCAGAGACGACAAACTGTCAGCTTTTGCTCTTTTAAAAGAACTAAAAAGTAAAGATTGAATTAGTCTCTCATATGTCTTATGAATGGGTTAGAACTGTGAGTTAAGATGGGTGTTACACCACAGCATAAGCCCAGGATGGACCTAGAAATAAGAAAATCTATGGTGTTCATTACTATTCTTTTCCTTTTTCTAAAATCAGCCTTCTAGCAGGTCAGCTAAAAATGCAGATGAGTCAGGAATTTAATTCAATACATATTCTGAGCCCACTAGAGCAGCTATGAGGAGTAGGAAATGTTCGAAGCCACACAACGTGCAGACCTTCTACTTGTAGCACAGAAGCTCTGAACAGTGTCATGCTCGCTACTGCAGAAGCAACAGTGGCTCTAGAAAGAGGAACAATAGGAACATAGATAGATAAAAACCTCTCTGTGAAAGATACCCCATGCACTCTTTCAAATCAGTATATACATTTACTACTTGATTTTTTTTTTCCCATGGGCTAAATTATAAGAACTTTATCCCCCATCATGGCAAAATTAGACTTTAAAAAGCTATTAATCTGTACATTTTGGAAAGAGCTTACACCAGTTTCTTATTTTACTGCTTGCTTAGGTTCTCCCAACTCCCTTTCAACACAGTCCTCCTGCTTTGATGTCTTGCTCTCTACCCAGATTGCCAGAAGGCTTTCAGTTGCAAATGCAGGTGTTTTCAACTGGTAGATATAGTTGTGTTGTATTATTCATTATTATTATTGTATTATTAGAGGACACTTATTTTACATAGAGGACAAAATAGGAATAATTGGAAAGGTAGCACACTACACAGAGGAAGATGGTGCTCAGTGAGACATGTTTGGCAGTGGAGGAGCTAGGTTTGCATTCACATTGCTCCTTTCCATCTGTTTTATATGTCCATCATTGAACCTTTAAAGCACTCTTTTTCTAATAGACTATCTTGCCCATCAGGCTGCTATCTGAAACTAATTAAGCACGGCTTTTGAGAAGTACAAGTCTCTTTACAGATAGTACCTAGAAATCATCATTGGAAGTCAGGGTTCTTTGTTACATGCTGGAATTTTTCCCTAGTTTTTATTATAGTACTACTTGGGGAAACTGGCACCTGCAAAAGTCAGGTCTTCTCTGAGATGCTGAAAATCATTAGAAATGCCAGTGAATGGATCTGCACCTCAAGGGCAATCTTGAGGCTTGTTACACAGCAAAATTAACACCATGGTCATCCTCCTGGCAAGGATTCCTCTTCAACTCTTGCCCTGTTAGCTCTGTGTGCCACGTAGACAAAGCAGTGACACCCAGAGGAGACTGGTGAGTTGGGACCTTGCTCAGAGCTAGAGATGAGCAGTAACCCTGCTCTTAACGCTGCCAGCTGCAGAGGGCTGGCATTCACCCTTCTGCTCTGCCCAGGGGGCCGAGCATTTCCAGTGAGAAAGAACCAAAGCCGGAGAGTGAGGCAGTATTAAAAACAAGTGACTCAAGAAGGTAAAGGGATGAGGGAGAATCAGGGTGGGGGAGGATGAGGAAGAGGTTGGGAGCCTAAGTAAAGCCTACAAAAGCAGATAAAAACATCAGAGAATTGTTTTCCCTTCTCTCCATAGAATTTTCCCGACCTGTCTTCTCCTCTGTGTCATCTCTCCCTAGATGGACATTATGCTCTGTGCACCCTCATCTTCCAGGACACTCTGACAGTCTCCCATTTTGAACACCTAGTAACCCCAAATGCTTTGTATTTGTTGAAAAAACCCCATGGTCTTGGGCTGTTTTGATGACAGTAAAGCACTTCCATATTTCATATCAGTCAGAGGTTCAGAGGGATCTTTTTGATGTGTGTGCATTAGCTCATCTATCAGACTTTACACTTGTGGCTTTTTGAAAATAGATACTCTAATCATCATTCTTGAGAGCTTTTGACTCTGAAGACATGAAACTCTTCAAGTTTTTGTCTTTCTTCTTTTCTACAGAAGCCTCAGCAAACGGGCATGCTTAAAAAGCATGCAGCTCAGTATGGGGAGATGTGATCTTCTCCTGCAGCCTCACGCTAATAACACTGCCAGGTGGTGGTGAAGCCCCCTGTTGTACAGTTCCAGATTGTGCCTGACTGGAACGGAGGTCTGCCAAGGCGAATGCCTGGTGCTGGTCAAGAAAGCAGCAATTTCTTTTATCCACATGGATGTGAGAGAACTCTTCCTTAAAGGTAGATCTCATTCTGTCTTCTGGAAAATGTTTAAATTGCAGTTTCTGGGACAGTGAAGAATATGGTGACATTTCTGTTATCTGTCAAGGGTGCCCTGCTCTAGGTGACCCTGCTCTGGCCAGGGGGGTTGGCTTTCCAGAGGTCCCTTCCAACCCCTACCATTCTGTGATTCTGTGTGCCATCTTCTGTTGACTCTTGCTGGTTTCCTGGCCCCAGCAGTGCTCTTTGGTATTGAACAGTTATGGTGTGTGTAAAAGTATCTCCTTCAATGTTTTTAATTTGCTACATTATAATACTTTCCTTTGCTTTTATGCTATAAAACCAGAACGAAATTTCTTTTTCTACTGTTCTTCTCTACTATTTCTAGGTGCTTACTTTTAATCCCCCTGTCTTATTTTTTTGGGTGGACATTTTTACTCACTCTCAGCTCAGATGTGCAACTTTCCACAGCCTTAATCACTCACCCTTCTTCCTAGTTCTGCAGCACCTTGCAGTGGGATCACCTGTACCGTACCCTTCTTCCACGAGTTCACACCATCAAGTCGAAGACCAACGTTGCAATTTGGGGATGGCTTAGCAGGTCAGAGCTTCATGTCTTTGTCACTTCGGTGTCCCTCTCCACCTTAGCCTGCCCAGGGTACAGTGGGTGCCACACTGAGCTCTCTGGTAGTATATTCCACTATACCTGATCTGTGCAAAAAGGTGATTTCATCTCTTTTCTTTAAATATCTCCTCCACACACAATATAAACGTTACCTACAATAAACTTCGGAGATACTACAGGCCAGACTGCCATTATTCAAAGCGAATAGGTATTATATTTTTTATTAATCCTCATCATTCACTAATACCTTCTTTCTTCAGATCATGTTTTTTTTCCACGAAGTCGGGAACTGTTTCTATAAACTGACACAGCCTTATGAGGGGAGGAGAAGGAGGGATTTACACAGCCAGTAGTGTAAATTGGCTTTACTTCTGCTGCGGCTGCAGAGCTGGTCTTGCCGGGACACGTGGATGGTGGCCTGTAAGACGTTATGGAGCAAAAGCCGGGCTTCTCAGGGAGCCACGGTTGCTCCCAGCCAGCCTCAGCCTTCCACCGTGGCTTCCCCAGAGAGCTGCTGGTGGCCCCCCAGGGCCAGGGGAGGTGGGCTGTGGCCACCGTGTCTCAGCAGCCCTGCACGGCCACGCCGCCCCAGTCTGGCCTCGGCGAACACAAAACACGAGCTTTCCCTTAGGAGCCGCGCTCAGCCTCTGCCCACAGGCCCCAGGCCACGGCTGCTCAGCCGTCCCAGGGGCGAGTTACTGGAACGCACGGATTTCGCCGGCTGAGAGGAGCCCGAGCTCCCCTCACGCCTCTGCCCCGCCTCAGGCCGCTGCGCGGGCCCTCACCCG
>VXBO01006553.1:975942-1070712 GCA_013400135.1 Rhinoptilus africanus | reverse complement strand
CCGGGGTGGGCTCGGCGGCGGCCTGCCCGTGCCCGCCCCCGCGCCCGGTGTTGGAGCGGCGGCAGCGCCTGGTGCTGGCGCAGGGAGGAGAGTTTGTTCCTGACCTGCCGGAGCGAGGAGGGCGCCAGCCAAAGGAGGGTTGGCTCCCGGCGGGACGGGCCCTGCGGAGCTGTGGAACGGCAGCGGAGCCGCTGCTGAACCCGCTCTCCCGAGCGACGTTAATTTTGTGGGTGGCTTTTTTAGTTTTCATTGAAGTCTCTTTTTCAAACTGAAGGATTGCAGAGGGACATCGCAGGCGTTTTAAAAACGCGTTCTGGATAAGGCAGCAAAGCGTGTTTCTTTCGTTTGTTTCATTGTAAATAAAGCAAGGTAGATACAGTAATGTAAACTTTTGGTGGTTTTTTTTTGGTGGAGAATCATGAAATTACAAAGCTTTACAGAGTGCGGTTTAAAACAAAGACAGCTGTTTAAGCAGATCAGTTATAGTTTGCCCCATTCTAGATGACAATATTTGCAGTGACCATATGCTACAATGAGTACAACATAAACACAAATAAATCACTCCTTAATGCAGAGGAAAAAAGATGCACAAGTGGAAGTCTGCTGTTTTAGTCTCTGCAAGTGATATTTCTAATAAACAGAAGAATGAGAAAGAAAGAAAACCGATTACAACGAACCCAAGAATTTTGCTACTTTCTCCAGTAGCTCTTTCAGACCACGTGTTTTGGAAAGATGTAAGGAATTGGTACTAAGGCTTCAAAAATGACTAGCGCGTACATTCTGATGCAATTTGAAGCCTTGTAATGAAGGCAAAAATACCAGAAGAACAGCTGTTCATGGCTCTTCCCAGCAGCAGAGTGAGTGTTTCTCCGTTTTCTCATTGTACACAAGGCTCTGCAGAGGCCAATGCCAAAAGTTTGCTGAGGGCTTTTGTAGCAGTACCCTTGAAAAAGGAAACAAAACATCTCTTCTGTTTCTGCTCAGCGCAGTTCAGAGAAGCAAAGGGAAACAGAGCAGTGGATCTTTGGAGAAACGCAGATCTGATGATACTCATGTCTTTTCTAATATAATATTATTCTTGAATGTTAACCATATGTTTATGTCCAGAAACTGCCAAGGACCACCCCAAACCAAAAGGCAAACAAACCACGCTTCTGCTCTGAAGTGTCTTTGTTTAGGCTTCTAACGTAGAGTTCTCTCGAGAAGTTGACTTATTTTTCGGTCTGTAGGGCTAATTCCTGAGTTAGAGGTATATCGTTGTGAATCTCATTGAACTTCCTTGTTTAAAGCATCCTTCAGGATCTCCTAAATGTACTTATCCAGGAAACAGCAGTTTCTGAATGCATATGTGACTGAGATTACACATGAAAACACTTTATTAGTAAATTAGGTCAAGTAAGTAAATTAGGAGTGAAATACACAAGGTGAAGGTGAGGCCAGACAGTTCTTCTTCTTTTCGGGAGCAAAATGCCCCGTGCTTATCTGCTCTGTTGCTTCAGATTCTTGTTTACTGTAGTGAGTTCAATGGTAGTGGAGTCTCAAAGCCTGGACGCCCATTCCCTGCGTTCTTTATGGCCCAGGTGGCATGTGACAGCCCACAATGTCACTGCTGCTAGCGCGGGGCGCAGAGGACAGGCTGATGGGCATGCTGAAGTCTGTAAAAACGTATGGGACATAGCTGGAGCCTCGCTGATGTACAGTGTGCTAGAAAATGCTGCAAGCCCTTCTCTAAGCTTGGCAAAAGCTGTTTCAACTTTGACGTGGACTTTAAAATGGTAGCATGACTCCTAAACCTGCTGTTCCTCCTAGCAATTGAAGGTACACGCAGCTATATACTTGAATTAATTCAAGCAGGGAAGTGCTTTTTTCTTTAGTAAAATGTCATACTTTTCCTTGCAAGTGCAATGAACCAGAGGGAATCAGTTCTGCCTGTGTCATGTACAACTCATTAAGCAATCTACCTGCATGTCCAAAACTCACAAAACAGATTATACTTCCACTTTTAAGGTGCTGAGAACATTTTGAGCGGGTTAACAAAAAATAGTAGGCAATTCTGTCAGTGTGACTCCTAGCTTTTTCATGCTGAGGTGGATAAAAGATTTATATGGTTTGCGAATTTGCAATTTTGGTATTTTGCCCTTATGTCTTTTTTTTTTTTTCCTTACGTATTCTGCTTTTGAAACACTAATAGTCATAGGATGAAAGAGATTTGATTTCACTAATGGTATCAAACACAACTGACAAATTATTTTAAAAAGTAAATATTTTGCAGCTATTTTCATGACACTGTTTTGTAGACAGAAATTCAAGCATATGATTAAGCCCTTACTCATATGAAGCTACATACCAGGTACAACAAGTGAGAAATTCTTTTTTAAATTGAACCAAATTTTAACAACTTTTCTGACCTTTATTATAAAGGATCAAAATAGTTTAGACTCAAGTAAAAAATCAGTTGCAGTTCATGTAGCTGCCTCCAACCCCAAAGTGGTTCCTGATGTCAGTTAAGAGTAAGACGTAGCTTCTTTAGGAATTATGGTCTCAAGCACAGTAGTGTTTTCCTTTCGTATGCTTTAGCAGTTTCCAGTAGAAAATTCAAAGCAGAAAGACCTGGGAAGCATTACAGATTCATAGGAGTTCAGTTTTTTAGTTCAAAAATATGCTTCGGTTTCTGTCTTTTTCCTGAACTCATTTTTAATTTATAGAGTTTCTGAAATTAACATACTTATTTTCATTTTATACTGCTGTGTCTTGTATAAGCGAGCACATTGCTCATACTATATAACTGTAGTTAAATGAAGCTGTTGTTAGCTAAGATAAAAGTATCAGTACACTTAGGCACAGTAAGGTCTCACTCCCTATTATTATTATTTGTTACTATGTCTTCACCTGCTTCTTTAACAATAGATCTTAATACTATAACTTAAAAAGCATCATTTACAAAACCGCCTAACCTGTTTAATGAGAAACATATAAAAGTTGTCAGCTGAAAAGTGCAGTCCACATAGGAATAAATGTGCCGCAAGTCTCCAGAGTTCTCTGCAAAGCATCTCTGCAATTCCACTGAGGTTTGGTTTGCACGGATAGACCTGCCGTAGCCCAAGGGGAACCCGTGAACTGTGCTGCGGGGGGTCCGCCACTCCGCCCGGAGAGTGCTGCGTAAAGCAGATTACACAGCGTGCATTTGCAGTGGCATAATACCTCTTGATATGTACAGGATGATGGTAATAATACACATTACCTGTGACATTTTTTATTATACTCAATTGTTTGTAGCTGTATGAATTTGCTCTGAAGTTTTAAGGCTGTGCTTAGATATCGCAGCTATAAACAGTCACTAGTTATTTATTTGCAAAGTGAAGGATTACAGTTGGATGAAAATTGTGGAGCAGAGCTCTGCTGGAAATTCATGAATCATGGCAATTAGAGCAGATAAGAAGATTTCTGACAGTGTGATCTGTAAACAAGTCCTGGAACAGGCTTGAAGACTGAAGGTGTCCCACGCTTGTTTCTATGCATTTATTTGAGGTATTGGTGCATTATCTCCCTTTAAGCCTCAGCACTCCAACGGCAGCGGTGCAGGTAGAGTGCTCGCCCTGCCGCAAGGTGCAGTTTGTGACCGAGAGCATCGCAGTGCAGGCAAGCTCACTCCCAGCTGCCTGTGCTGGGGAATGGCATCGATAATTTATGAGTGCGCTGCTTTTTCTGCAGAAAAGGGTACAAAGACCGTGTGTGTCCTCTGCTCTAAATTAGGCTGTCTTGTCTCAGGTTATTGCGATGTATAAAATTAGCCAAGTCGTGTGCTTTTAAAAGGTTTGAGTTCTCCCTTAATGGGGGTCTGCGCTCTTATATAGGGTGTTACTGCTGTAGTGCACAGAGACTCCAGCTGAGATCAAAGTCCTGCTCTGCCCAGCATCACTCTTAGGGAGCGGTACTAGCACATCATCAGAGGCAATTGCAACCCTGAAGTTGATAGCCTAAATAAACCAGGCAGAAAAGAGAGGCGAGGAGAATAAAGTATCACTTCAGTTTTACCAGTGAGGGAAATAGAGACCTGTGGAAGTTGCAGAGAATTGGCTTAAATGGAAATGGGACAAGGCTCAAGGGAGATCAGCATCAGGGCCAGGAGTGAAGCCTGTTCATCCTGAGCTTTGCAGTGTGCCAAAGGTGGATGTAAGTAAGGGGCTGAAGGGGCTTTGTCACCTCTTGCAGGGTGCTCTTTGTGCCGTATGACCTATCAGCGGCTGCACCGTCCTATAGTGTTGTGACCCCCAGACACTTTTGCAGCATCAACATCCACATCAAGGCTAAAGCTCATTTCACAACAGTCCAATGTGTTTCTTGTAGCGACAATCATTTGCAGGGTTCTGGCAGTGGCAATCATTTACAAGCCATCTGTGCCAGATTGGGATCACAGCCAGAAAGTGGATATCAAATATTATGTCCAACTCGGGGAACTGCAAGAGGAGCCAATTTTGACTCTTATGCCTGAGGGTTTTTGGCCTTTCCTTAGATATGCAAGCAGCAACTTTTCTCAAAGGTGGTACTTTTTATTAGTAACTAAAAATTGTCATTCTAGAGAGCTGGATCTTTTCACACTTCCTCCTCGTACCTCTTCGTCTCATACTAATGACTGATTTTCTAATTCATGGTTCTCCGTTATTTCTCTTTATGAACAGATTTCTTTTTGTCGTTTGTCCCTATGTCTTGCTCTCCTTGCCCCTTTTTTTTTTTTGCTTTTTTCTCTTTTTCCCGCTTAGAGATTATTCATGAAAATAGGACTCTAGCTTGCTGGCTGTATGGTACCCTTCTCTGTAAATGTTTGTTCTTTAATTTGTATTTTATTGTTTGTAACTTTTGAATAAATCCATCCCAGCTTCTCATTGTATTACTTCAGTAGTTAGTACTGTTTGCGATTTTTTTAAGCCAAATTTTTTTTTTTGCAGATTATCAAGAATTTAATTTCAGTATCTGCAGCAGATTATTCAAAGATTACTGCTTTAAGATGGATGTTAAAAATCAATGTTTATTTTATATCTCAGCTCTTGCTGAAGCTTTTGTTACTGCAGTACATGAAGGCCAGTAACTGGGATTAGGAGACGCCCTTCTCGGTGACAGTCTGTGTCACGCAAATGGAGGCTGGTGGGGAACTGAAGAACTGTTCTCTCACAGTTTTGCAATCTCTTTTATCATGATGTAGTGGCAGGATGATACCAGCAAGATCTGAGGACTGTCAGCTAAGAATATAACATCTCTCTGGGTCTGTTATCATTTGTATTATGGTAGTAGTATGCAGGTTACAACAAGACAGCCTTCTGTCTGAAGAAGTGTCAGTTTAGAGGATAGCTATGGAAGAAGGGCACAAAATACAAGCAGAAAGATCAGGGTGACTGTTGGCATACTTCTTGCTGCTTTCATTTTTGTTACAGACATATCATCATCAGCTTCTTTTGACTATCCTGTTCTTAAGAAAATGGGAAAGAAGGGGATGGTGACTTAACTAGACAAGGAAATGTGCTCCTGGAGAAGGGTGTATAGTGAGTGCAAAGGTAACTATGGGAGAAGGTGGAAAGATTGGAGTAATTATTTTGGAAAAGGATGAGTACACATGATAAAAGATGAAACTTTATTTTTTTTGCTGACATAGCTGTTTTACAGCAGCTTGTTTTATATAATACTTGATGGTAACATAGCTTTTTTTGCTTTATACATGTTCAGTAACCGTGGATGTATTGAGGGTGAGCTGCTGAATAATTTTAGTTTATGTCTACATTGTGTAGCTTTGTGACATTTAGAAAGGTCTTTAAATGCTCAGTTTGCTCTGTAATTAAATTATTTACTAGATGTATTTGTATTTTCTTTTTTTACATTAATAAGAAGCTATAATATATCTTTACTTTCCCTTTCAGTGATTACAGCAGAAGTAGCTTTCAGACTTTTGGGTTGCTAGTAAGTTGGGAGATTACAGATTTATCTGTTATTTACCCTTAAAGGGAAAAAGTGACCCAATTTAAAGCACATCCTTTGGTGAGATGCAGCAGGGCCTTATACAGCAGAGGACAGTAGCGGCTTCTGCCCGTAGAAGAACTTTGCAGATCTTGGATGCTGATTCTGTGCAGTCAGGCTACTACCCTTACACCTGCAGGAAGGGATGCTGTAGTGTCTAACACCACCTTCTGCCTTACATGTAGTTGTGTGCTTGATTGCAGGAAGCAGTCACAAAGAGGTGCCACAAGAGCTTTTTTGTTGACTTAAAAGGGGATTGTACCTTCTCTGAGCTCATGTTTTAGCTGAGCAAATAATGGCAAGCAATTTCTAATCCATTAATATGAATGTGCGAGTGCACTTTGTGAGTGACATACGTATCTTGCTCTCTGACAACACAGGTGCCCGAGTCATTCTTTCATGAAGTTGAGTTTTAGCTTGAGTTCTCAGATGTTTACCAAAATTAAGTCTGGAATTGCAGATTTCAGTGGAAACCTCATGGTTCCTGTTGATGTGCATGTTAACACAAGTCTGAATATCATAATTCGTAATTAATAGAACTCATTTGACACAGGTAATGAAACCACAGCATGAAGTTTTTAATGGTAATTTTAATTGTAATCACAGTTCTAACTACCTGCAGGTGAGAAATTACAAGATGGAGAAAATCCTTGATTATCTTCAGATGATGACTAAGTTGGAAATTGTATCTGCAAGTGAAATACAGATACGTCAGTATTTGATATACATTTAGGGAAAGGATCAAATCAGGTTTGTCTTTCAAATTTGATATCAATTTGAAATAAAAATGAATAAAGCTAAAGGCTAGGCATTTCCATTAATGGTACATGTGCCACAGCAAGAAGTGTAAGAAAAATTAGTCTTTATCTTCAGGAGCAGGTTGTTGCTAACGATGCTACTACAGCAGCATTTTCACTTGTCTGCAGTAAAAAAACCCCCCAAACATTGCATTATGTTGCAGTTCTCACTTCTGAAAATTTGAGGAAATTATTGGATACATTGTAGAAGTTAAAGAATAGATAACTTGTCTGGAGGGTGACTTAGACTAACTGCACAGGTCAGGTTGAGTGGCAAATGAAAGACCAAGACACTTACTGTACCTTGGAATGCATCCCACTATTTTTGGCAGATACAAATCCCAAGACTCAAGCCAGGAGTGTGAATTTCCATTAAACGGTCTTTTGCAGACACAGAGATTGCATGAACTCTTACATGCCTACCTGAAACTTGAGATTAGTTATACGGATAAATAATGTGTCTTTTGGGACACCGCATCTGCAGAAGAAGGCTAAATAACATAGAAGATGTCTCTACATACCAGTGAGTCAGACCTTGATAATTGATTCTTCCAAGTTACTGCATTTTAAATCACAACAACTGGCTGTTGCTGCAGATTTTAAAAAGTGAAGTACAAGGTTTTAGAGAAAGTTTTTGTGCTCGCCCTAGAACAACACTAGCTTCATTTTATCACTTGTCATTAAGGCAGAGCTGAGGAACCTCTTCATATTGCGTGTCGTTAAATCTGTGCAGTGGTGGAGACATGGAGAACCCTGTAGCTTTGCTTGGTGTTGAATTGGTTAAATTCTTTCCTTCCGTATTTGATCTCTGTGGTATGTCCATGCTGCATACTGCAGTGCAGTAGAGAGACACTTGGGCGAGCTGCATATGAGCTAACACAGACACCGAAAGCCGTACAACATCAAAACCCGCAGAAGTGATTTCCTCCTTTGAGGAGCGATGCAGTTCAGTCTGTGGGGAGCTATGGACTACTGCAGTTAAATTGTTCCCAGTATAGGTGTTAACTTGTTTACGGCTACCTGGGTATCTACCACGGCACAGTTCACAATCTGAATGTAACTTTTTGTTTAAAAATCATTATTTAGTTGAAACTGAGAATGATAATTTTTGGCTCTTAAAAGCACTAGCCACCTATGAGCAACCTAATCTAGGCTCTGGATTTTCAGAATACTAGGATAATTCTTCTTGGATATGCCGGATATGTTAATTATGGAATACTGTATTAATGCCCAAAGAAACTGGGCCATCGTATCAGTGCAAATAGATCATGACATTGCTAGAAATTTGAGGCATCCTGGAAGATGCCTTTTAAATGTCAGCTACTTCAAATAAGGATATAGTGTAGTTTTCTGGCACTATTGATGCAGCTTGAAAAATTGTTAATTACTTCCTTGGGTCTTGAATATCTCTCACAGATTTTGGCTCCTAAGAAAAAACAGCACAGGAGAAATTTAAGTTAAATGAAAGGTCCTTCCTTCCTTCCCGTTTCCCTTCCCATTTTGATTCTCAGGGACTTTACGTTATTTATTCATTTAATGCTGTATGCTTGAGGCTTTGCAATAGAGAGGTTGTTCTGAGAGGTACTGAAAGGAAAAAATGTTTTCCAATCCTATGCACCCTGTGTCAGAATGATTTCCAGGTTATTCTATTGGAAAAAATGTGAGTTTACATTTGAAAGTCTGGAAAGAGGGATATGCAGGTTGAAGTGTTGAAGTCTGTGCCCTGTGTGTTGCATTCCTTAGGAAGGTATTTCTAATAGCTCAGAGGAGTGCCTGGACTTTCAGATTATTTGTTGGTGTAGGCTGGGTTTGTTCTTTGAAATTTTATCCTAAAACTCTGGAGGTCACTGAGTCTACAGGATTTGGGTTTGATAAATTGGTATTCTTTCACAAAGACTTCTGGCAAAAGAATCCAGTGAACTCTAGACTTAGTGTGAAACATTTTAGGGCTTAGAAAATTAATTTTGCGTACAATAAATGATGATTCCTGAGAGCCATCATTTCATTGAACTGGTACCAAATAATAAAAACCATAAAAAAAATTAAAGGTAACTAGGAGCTCGTGGGAAATGACTATCGAGTTGCTGGACTTTCAGTTTATTGATTATTGCATTCCGTTAAGATATAAAGATTTTGAAACAGAAAAACACATGCAGAACAGCTGTATTTTAGCATTAAGCTGGTATAGGCCTTTCAAAGGATGGAATGTAATGCTATACAGGGAGCCTTGAAGAGTCTATGGCTGGATTTTCAAGAGTGCTCAGGGTCACTCTAAGTCTTTGCTCACGTAATTTCCTAATCGTGAGCCTCTTTGAAAATCTGAAGCTTCTATTGAAAATACTTAATGTGGTGGAGAGGGAAGGGAGAATGGCTATTGTGCTGCCTAGTCAGAATGACAAACAGCATATAAGACGTTGCAGTTTTTATGTGTTCTTTGGCAAGAACAACTCATTCTCATCTGAAAAAGCTTATTCTGAGGAAAAATGTAAGATGCATTAGGGGCATAGAAGTTTTCACTGCATTGCATGATGGATTGCAAATACGCCCAACTGCACTGTGAGGAGTCCTCAAAGTAACTCTGTGCATTGGGACGAAAATTCAGCCCAAGGGGTTTTAGTTTATAGCCAGATCTGCAATATGGCATGTACTATGGACTTGGATTAACAATGCCAAACATGACTGCATATTGCAATAAATAGTAAATGAGAAGATGGTGTTCTGTATGATTTTGCTTTTCACTTTTCATTTGATGACTTCTATCTTGTTGCTAATCTTTCATCATAATGGCTATGGTATTGTTTCTGTATTTTTTATTTTCACTCCATTAGAATAGATCTATAGCTAATAACGATTGATTCACTATTAATAATTCCCTAAGTTATTTACTTTGTGAAATGAAAGACATTTGTTTTCTTTTTATGTCACAAAATGCCTTCCTCTGTATTCTAGTGACACTCAGTATTTAAGGAAACTTATTCAGCTTGTTTCTGTGGTTCTTTCCCGTTTTGTCTGAGTCCTCTGTATGTAAAAATTCGATCTATAGCGCACTGTCAAATAAATGGCTGATGTTGGTTTTGGGGAGAATAGTGTATGTGCTGCTAGGAGAGTGCCTGGACATAATATGGGTTGAGTTAAATTTGTCAGTAAGTGCATGGCAATATTTCCTTATAATCTTCCAACTCTTAAATCTTTCCATAATCATAGAATAGAATCATAGAATTGTCTAGGTTGGAAGGGACCTTTAAGATCATTGAGTCCAGCCATCACCCTAACACTGCCAAACCCACCACTAAATAATCATAAAGCAGATAAATATTTGATCAGGATTTCAGGTCCATCCAGGAAGTGTCATCAAAAGTCTTTCTGAAGGAGACTTCAGAATCAAGCAGAGATCCTTCTCTCAGCATGTGGGAGCAGGAGAGCGCAGATGCATTCCCTGGAGAGCAGCTTGGTTTGCAAGCACACATCGCTTCAGCGACGTGGGCGAGCAGGCTTGAATCGCCGCTGCGGTCACTGCTGTGAGGCTGGCAGCCCAGAGAAGCATGCTGCACGCTCCCGTTTTGCCACTGATGAAGATAAGGGCATGTACACTGGTGGCAGTACAACACTACCCCAGAATGATAAACGCTTTTGAAGGGTCACGCAGAGGAAGCTGTTGCTGTCGTATGCGTTTCTAACTTGTGCCAGCCCGCTTTCTTTCCACCATTCCGGGACCAAACTCTCCCTCATCCTGTTCTGGTTTTGGCTGGGTCCTGAAAGAGCGAGGAAATGGATCTCTCTGAATCTGACAGGATGGAGCTGAATGACATTGAGTGGACCATTCTGTAGGCTCACCTTGTAACCTTGGATGCTACAATAAACACAAGCTCATGGGTTTTGTGTTGAAATATTAGAGCTATGAAAAATGTGCAAATAACAGTGATCACATGCTGCATCAATTAGACATTTTGTGCAGTGGGCAATTAGTGTTCAATAAAGAAACAAGAAGATACACGATCATACATACTTATCTGAGAGGAGTAGAAAAACATCTGGTGCTGTGTAAGTGTTCGTTAGACCTGAAGGGGGATCTTATTTTAACTTTTTTTTTTTTTTAATGGTCCAATAGCTAAAATGATACTTTCTGCCTTACTCAAATGCATTTAGAAATATGTTCCCACAGTGCCAGAAGTGGTTTAATTACATCTGATATGGTTAAAAGGGATCTCCAGCTTTGCCTGATGCAGCATCCTCTATCTGAGAGTACGCAATCTGTGCTTGCTTGTTATTCCTACTGTTGTCCCCTTTTCCTGGCACGCACTGGGTAATCTTTTGTGCCCCATCCCTGGAAGTGTTCAAGGCCAGGCTGTATGAGGCTTTGAGCAGTCTGGTCTAGTGGGAGGTGTCCCTGACCATGGCAGGGGGTTGGAGCTAGATGATCTCTAAGGTCCCTTCCAGCCCAAACCGTTCTGTGATTCTATGGTGTGTGCATGGCTCGAGAGCTCAGTGTGACGGGTCCCTCGGTGGTGTGGAGGTACCTTGGTGTGGTGCTGTAGTGCACTGCCCATCTCGTGTCTCACTCTCTCGTGCTGCTCTGTGTGTGGAGCTCTGGGAGACAATGCAAAGGCAGAGGTGTGGTACCCCGGTGTTACAGGTGGGGACACTGCACATACAGCAGAAGTGTGGCTTTTCCAGGTTCAAAACTCAGTAGCGAGATCAGGGAAGGAATTATATTTGCATTATCTTCTACTTCCATCCTTATTGTCTCTAAAATATATTATCTTTTTAATTTCTTTTCTATTTCTGTTTGTCTGTTTATAAGAAATCCAAATTAAGACCTATGCATGTGTAGACAAGAAAATGTGAACCCAGTAAACTTTCTTCACAATTTGTTGGGGTTGGAAGGGATCTTCTGCATATACCTGTAGGAAGTGATCCTAGGATCACTACAACTTTTGAAGCCAGAATTCCTACAGCTGTTGTTTAAAATGTTTCCCTATGTGGATTCTTATTAATAATATTATTGAGTTGAGCCCAAAACCTTCCCCTCCACAGAGAGGCTATTGAAGGTCTTTGCCTCTACCCAGCCACCACCTTCATCATGAAATCTGTTGGACTTAGAAAGATTTACTCCTCATTAATTTTTGTTGAAATTAAACAACTGAAGAAAAAAATATAGACATTACAAATGCATAAGTCTTTCTTCCTTAAGAAACCAGACAGAATCCCCTCATTAATGGGTATTGAATTGTCAGTGAAGGAATTTGAAGTTTGAGTGCTCTGGTCAATTTTTATTACAGAACCCCTGAGAATGAGAATTCTTGAAAATACTGATACACTTGCTCACTGCTTTCTGTCTCGTAATCTTATGCAAAATGTAACATTAATATACATGCTTTATGTGAGACAGAGAAGAAAACTTAAATATTTCTGACAAAGGCCTAAATGTTTTTAATTTAATTTTACTTGCATGGTATGATTTGCTTCCTGTTTTAGAAAATCAGCAACCAGTCTGATAATCATACATTTCTATTCACATGTTACTCGCACTTTAATTGAAAATGTTTCAGAGGAAGGAACTAGCAGGCTTAGAAGTGTGTCTACCGAAAAGGCTGTATGTGGCGCTTCAGTCCCCAGTGGAGATTCCTTTTGCTGTAATTGTTGCTAACAGGCATTCTCGCAGGTGAAGTGGAATAATTAAAATGGCAACTTCAGACACATATTAAAAAAATACGAAAAGGATGGTGAAAAGCCCTTCCCTGTAATGGTTTGCTACTGATGTCACAGCACCTGAACAGCTCTTTGTTCAACAAAAACCCTTTACCTCTTCCAGCTGTCACTTTACAAGTTGAACACAAGCATAAGAAGGTCTCCTGGCAAATAGATTTGTATGTTTTACTGTGTGTTTTGTATCCACAAAAAGTGCTGATAAACTTTTCTGTACTGTTTGTCAACACAATCTTTCTTTAGCAGTTAATTTGATCTACTTCAGCTGTGATCTGTTTAGTTACCCAAAACAAAAGATGGTTTATCTCTAGACTTTTAAAAAGACACACTGGAGCAAATTAAATTATGCTTGTTTTCCTTGTTGAAAAATGGAAAGCACAAAATCCAAGACCTGTAATATCTTGATTTACCTCAGGACCTGTTTCTGTCATGCTTAAACAAATCTGCTGCAAAGAGCGTGGCTCTCATCAGTGATACATCTCTAAAGCTGTGCCGGTTTTGAAATTAGAAATGGAGATGGCTTTATACGGCCTTTTTTTATTTTATTATTAAATCGTTTGGGACAGGAAACAATTTGCACTTCTGAGTACACAGGAAGTGACATTTACAAAATTATAGTTTCTGGTTATTCCTTCTGTCTTGAAGCTATTTTGGCAAGTTGTAAACGCATTGGAAACAGTACTTCTTGCAATACAATTGAGTATTGAAGATTTGTTTAAGTTCCACAGGTTGAAATTCAGTGTAGGACTATCATTCATCTTTCCTTTAAAAAACAAAGAAGAGAATAAAACACAACCCCCAAACCCAGTGATACCCAATATTCTGTACATCTGAATTTTTTTTAAAAGGAGAGTTTGCCTATTCTATGCAGTAAGTAAAGAGTCATTACTTTTTTTCATGTTATTTTTGACCAGTGAATTTATCTTTGTCTTTCTATGTTTCGTAATATGCCCGAATCTTAGAGAAAAGAGAAGAAAAAGACCAGGGAAACAATTTTTGTCCTAATTGGTAAATGAACTGCAGTATCTGTATTTAGCATGAAAACAGCCATTAGAATTGCAGATTTTTCTACCCATTTTGTGTTGAGGAACTGACAAACGTACAATTTGCTATCCTATATAATTATAATCTGATTCTAGAGAACTGTAATTTCTACCAATATCTAGAAATACAGCATTTGAGCATAAATTTTCAGTGCAGGGATTAATGGCATGACCTTAATGAGAATTACACTGCTTCATTTGTTGGGTAGCTTGCTGGTATTGTATCGTTTATCTATTTTGAGAGGTCAAATTATACTGAAAATCTGTAGTAGTTTGTGACTGGCAAACAATGGTTGTGGATTTTGTATGATAGCTCTTTGTTGGTTTATAAAATGTGGTACCATATTTGCTTAGCAATTGTCATATGCTGAAAGAGAAAACTAGTGCTTAGCTCGGGTAAGAACAGTTTAAAAACCAATAGATTGGATAAATGCTGAAATCTTTTATCTAATGCCTTTGGATATTTTGTTACGGTTATGGATGACAGCTGCTTGCCAATTAAAGAAAAAAAACAAACCCCAAAACTAAGGTCAACACATCTTTTAAAATCTAATTATCTTATACATGCTTTACTTTAAAGATAAGCTTACTCTTTTTGCATGTAAAATGTGCATCCAAATCCTAGGAGTTTTCAAAACAATCATAAAAAGCATCTTACTCTTTTTGTCTTTTGTGTTTTCTCCTTCTTGGTTACTGTTTTTAGGAAATGGTGAATATTTGACAAGAACTTTAGAAAGCAAAGATAAAAATTAATGATTTGTTATCAGCCTTTTCTTTTGGTGTTCACCATTTCACATGCTGAATGCCTTTATTTTGCAAATACTTAGCCATTTGAATGATCCACTGGCTCAAATGGCAATATTTATGTCCAGCAATAACAAGTTCTATTAGTCTGTTCAGGATCAGAACCTAAAAATTAGATGGTGTGCATGTATAAGACCCTATTTGCAATCTTTTTCAAATAAAGTGAAAATGGTGTTCTAAAGTCTGAAATGTCTTGACCGATGAAGGCTTTCGTAGAGAACCACACAGGCTGCTCATATGAAGATGTTTTCAAGCCTAGAACAGTAATTTGGAAAAGATAGTTGCAGTCAGAAATATGAATTAGTTGAGTCGTGATAATTAGCTCTTAATTTCCCAGTGATTTGATAACCGTGTCAACTATAAGCTGTATACTGCAGAGAAGATCTTCAGCTGGAAATCCAAAGCTTTTTAGGGACACCAGTTCCCAGTTCTCTGAGACTGCGAGTCTATATGCTGTCTGACTCCTCTGCCACAGCCTTTCCCACAATTCTCATTTCTTGCTGGCAGCGCATGTTCTTGTGTGTCTCATGTGTTGTAGAAAAAAATTTTATGTCTTGAAATGAAAGATTGCTTTAGCAATATACTGCTCAATGCTGAAAGTATCCAACATTTGAGTCATACCAGTTAATGATGGTAGTTTTCCAAACTGTATTAAAAGAAAAGTAGTAGTTTTCCAGATTTTCTTGTTTTGGCTGGTAGTTTTGTGACAGAATTTTGATGATAGAAGTAGGATACTTAAATAGCTGAAATCTTCCTGTTGTGTGGCACAAGAAAAGCCCAGGCTTGTGTTTACTTCCTAGCATAATTTCCTCCAGTACATTTATTTAGGTAAAAGGTGCCTCATGATTGTCAGATGTAACAAAAATGGTCACAGAGTAGTCAAGAAGGTGTATAGTCAGGACTCTGATGATTCATAATGAAGATGGAAATTAAAATATTCCAATAACAAATATTTGATCTGTTTGAAATACAACTAATTTATTTGATATACTTAATGCTGACATGCTAAACTAGGTAGATAAATTCAAATTGGTGAGCACAGTTAATATTAATGAAAATCAAAGATGATTGAAATTTATGCAATGTACATATCTTAGTATGCAACAAAAAGAGGTATGTTGCATGACAATATTGAGCCTGTTTGTTGATGTGACGCTTCCAAGTACTTGTAAATGTAGTGAATGCATTTTTCTGTTAAAAAGACTATTTTTTTTCTCAATTTGAAACACAAAAACATATGCCAGCATATTTGGGGTTAAATAAAGTATGGTCATAATACAGAAATATGGGTTTAATGGCACAAGTTAGGTTTTTTCCCTAAAATATGACAAAAAATAGTATTAGTTCCTTTTCCTAGTATGTCGTATGACATGAGTTTCTATATAGTATTATTCATTGTTATGCTTTTCCCTCCCGTTTATTTTCTCTCTACAGTTATTTTTACTAGAGGAAGTTGGAAACTGACACAGGCTGAAATATGGATGTGGTAGTTTAGCTTCCTTGGCTGGGAATTACACAGATGTGGAAAAAATCACTTAAAACAAAGAAAAAAAAAAGCTGATATGCTTTGTGATAATGGATACTTTCCTTCTCCAACCATAGAGAACCTCCCAGTAGTCTGACTTCTGTTGCCTCTTTTCCAACGCTGCCTTCTTCCAACACAGCGCCTGGACCTAATAGTATTTTGAAAGGGAGTTACTTGCCACAGAGAAAGGTGAAAGACAGAATGGTTTGGGTTGGAATGGACCTTTAAAGGTCATCTAGTCCAACCTTCCTGCAATGAGCAGGGACATCTTCAACTAGATCAGGTTGCTCAAAGCTCCTTCCAACCTGACCTTGAATGTTTCCAGGGATGGGGCATCTACACACCTCCCTGGGCAACCTGTGCCAGTGTTTCACCACCCTCATCGAAAAATAATTCTTCCTTGTATCTATCTGAATCTACCCTCTTTTGTTTTAAAACCATTACCTCTTGTCCTATCACTACTGGCCCTCCTAAGAAGTCTGTTCCCATCTTTCTCCTAAGTCCCCTTTAAGTACTGAAAGGCCGCAATAAGGACTATCCAGAGCCTTCTCCAGGCTGAACAACCCCAGCTCTCTCAGCTTTTCCTCACAGGAGAAGTGTTCCATCCCTCTGATCATTTTTGTGGCCTTCCTCTGGACTTTCTCCAACAGGTCCATGTCTGTCTTGCACCGAGGTCTCCGGAGCTGGATGCACTACTCCAGATGTGGTCTCTCCGGAGGCGGAGTAGAGGGGCAGAATCACCTCCCTTGACCTGCTGGCCACGCTTCTTTTGATGCAGCCCCACATACGGTTGGCTTTCTGGGCTGATAGCTAAAGTTGTGGAACGTGATTTCTTAATAATCTTAAACACCTAAAAAATCTAATGAGCGACAGAGATTATTTTTTTTGTCTGTACTGTAGTTTCAACAGTTTTCAACAGTTTCCTATAGTAATATGTAATAATATTCATATAATAATGTAATAATATCAGCTGGTTATTTTGTATAGTCATATGTGCTGAGGGGGGGAAGCTTTCACTGGAATTTGCTGATGTGTGGCTTTAAAATCATTCATGGAGAAATCCTGATCCTGGAAAAGTTTTACTGGGCAAAATTCCTTTGGGAATTTCTTTGGTTGCTTGCCCACCTACCCCCTCAGCAGCCTCCATGATTCATGACCCATCTCTTGTGCTTCTCACTCAGTACTCTGTAGCTCCTGGGGCCTTCCATGTTGCTTACTTTGTCAGTCAGGCAGATGGACAGGCATAGGATTAGAGATCCTACGGGGGCTCAGTTCTGTAGGTCCTTTATCTGTTCTGTAGGAGATCTGGATGCTTTTGGTTTTCTTTCTGATTTAGAGCAAATGTGAATTTCAGGATGTCAGATTTCAAAATCTGGAGCTGATCAATGGAATGGAATGATTTTACTCTGAGTAGCCCTGCCATTGGCAGCACACTGTTTTGGTGCCCTTCCATGGCTTTCTGGGGTAGAGCCCCCTCCGGTTCTCTGGGGAGCGGAATTGTTGAGTGGAGCAGGATGGGCTCACAGCTCTCATTGATGTCTGCTGCACTGGGAAACCTTCGTGTACGAACGTCAGTCCTTAAGTGGTTAGTTTCCTACATAGTGGATAATGTACCCTCAAAGAATGATTCACTGTGCAATGCCATCCAGTTGACCACCATGTTGTCCTTTCCTGTAAACTCCCAGAATATTGACTGAGTTAGGTAATTAGAGGGACCAGCTTTCACAGGACAGTCATTAATACTCGCATTGTGAGTAGAGCTCACAGTTGGTTATCTGACACTGCTTCTCAGTAGCTGTTTATGTCACACCTGCAGAAAACTCTCTGACCGTGTTCTAAAGTTTTCCAGATGCTTCCTAAATTTTGAGAGTGGATTCTACTTATCCACCTTTGGTTGCACACAGAAGCAAAGGAAAGAGATTGGCTTAGTTCTGAAATGGGGAATCATGCTCACATTTTTGTTTATGCACAAGATCATCCTTTCAAAGGGAACTGATAAATTTGAAAATATGAAATGTTTAAGTAGTTATTTTGAAATTATTGTTGAATACTGTAGATATTACCATGTTTTAGAAAGGAGTGAACACCTCTGTCTCTTTTTTTTTTTTTTAAAAAAAAAGAAGGGGTGGGGAAAAGTCACCATCCTAACCTTATTACTGTGCTTTCCTGAGATTGCATTAATACCTGTAAGATTCCACCAGAAAAAAAGAGTTTCTGTTGTGCAGACATTATATATGCACATTGTGAAAACAGTTCTCTGTCTCCAGGCTTTATCGTTAAAAATCTCAACCTGAAAGGGTTTATACACATGCATCTTTTTATGCCATGTGAAATTAGTGAAATGTTTTTGTGAGATTGAATTTACATCGTTTGGGATCAGGGCCCAAGTATGCAGATCAGACTATATGCAATACTTCATCTGTATAGAGTGCTCTTAGAAATAATGACTTAGTTTTCATTATTGGTTATAAAAACTAGGCCAAAAGGCATTTGTTACTTTTGCCAGCCATCAGCATCTTACCATTCTTGAAATCCTTATCATGTACTCAGGCACCAGGATCTTGCAAACTTATTTTTCCACTGAAAACGTTGTCCAGGATTGCTAGAATTTGCTGCCTGTATAGAAGGTAATTACAGAGAATGAACTCAAACCAAAATGAAAAATCTGCTTTCTTCAGTTCCAGCAAAAGAGTACTAGATTGGATTATAAAGATAGTATGTGTAGGGGGAAAAAGTGACAAAATATTTTGTTTCAGGGTTAGTATTTATCATGAAATGACATGTCTTCCCTTAGAAACTGTATTCCATAGAAACTGTAGAACCACCTGTAAAAAGGAAAAAGGAGCTTGGCTGTTTCACTTCATGAACATCTTCTATGAGAGTTGTAATTCTTACTGTATTTTTCTTCAGCTCCGATTGTTAAAGCAGCTAAAAGAGACTAGGTAGTCTCTTTCACCTTCCCATTTTCCATAAATTGCTAGCTTAATTTTACTATTCCTTTAAAAATCCAATAAATACAACTGTATCTTTTCCCTGTCCTCTCCCTAAACACATAGTTAGGCAGTGGTATCTGTTAATAAGTTGCTGCATTAGTGAATTATCTCAGATATCATCTCTCTCAGCAGCAGCGTATTTGATATACCTATTTGTGCTTGTGTTTACATGCCTGCTGCAGGGAGGAGCCTCGCTGAACACCTGCAGCGTTGACCTTATTGTTGGGATCCCTGTTTTGTTTAACACTTCATGATAATACTATTATTTTAAAGGCCAGCATTGTTTTTAGGTTAGTTACTGTACCTGTAATTCTTCATTCTTACATCACGAAGGTGTTTCCAAGAGGAGTTAAGACTTGTTTGTTAATCTCATTTTACAGGTGTCTATGCTGCCAACGGGACAAAGTGTTTCATAGAACAGGTATAAGAGAGGGAGGGAAAGTAGCCAGCAGTCATCTTATGCAGGTTTTCTCTTGATCACAGTGGCTCACAGTCTTTTCTGCATCTGAATGGCAGAGGTCTGTACTAGGTGGCATGTTTTAGAGGCGCAGCTGTAGTGGAATGGAAGAGTTGTCATGGTCCTCTGAGGCCCAGGTGGAGAACTCTTGTTCTGCAGTGTCTCTGTAAGTGCAGTTTCCTTATCCAGACAGGACCTTTCCCTAGTTTCTGCCCATTTAACTTACTTTTTATTGTGGTCGGATGCTTTGTACATTAATGGCTTGGTTTCGTTTGTGCGTATATTTTCCACTTTTAATGACTGAGATTGGTTGAATCTTGGTATGGAAAGAGAAATCAGACGGACTGTTAGGGCTGGATCTTTCCTGTGGCTGGCAGACACACGTTTTCAATAAACACATGCCCTGAAAGTCATGTCATTTGTCGTCTGGATCCATCTGCATTGCAGGTAGTGTATCTCCAGGTCAATATTTGTTTTTTCCTTCCCAATTTGCTCCTATTCAGGCACTTCTCATCAATCTACTTTAAATATAATTTTAGCATAGTTCACATAATACCCAAAGGCTATTGTATGTTTGTCCTCCGTCATTCACGTTTCTTAAGTTCACTTCTCTCTTTTGGGACATAGATTTTCTTTCCAAGATTGCATTCAGAGTTTGTGTGGGGCTGAGGGAGGGCAAGAAATAGCCCAGCCATCCACTCTTCCCTTCGGTGTTATTTTCATTACCTGCAATTTACTGCTGTGTACTATCCTACTCACCTCTGTGTAATTGCAGAGAATGAATCTATACAAATATTAGTTCAACTGATCTTTCCAGGGCAAGACTGGCAGCTCTGTAGTTCGGGTTATTTAAAACATGTGATGTGCTTTAGGGAATAGTTTTCCTTTTCCTCTCATTAGGTCTTTCCCAGGCTTCTTACTGTCCTCACTGAAAGCTGTCAGCTTAGACCTTTTAGATCCTAAACTGTAGTTTCTTTTTCCCAGTGACTTCAGTTTTGTTCTTGGAAGGCGAATAGCAGTTTTTGGATTGAACTCAAAGCTGGATCTCATTAATACAAAGCGTATCTACAGTATCTGTAGAGCTCCTGTTGTGCCCTTCAGCACTGAGAGTCTGTTGGGCTGTTTGCTCTTGGTTAGTGCTTGGTTGTATATCTCCTGTAATTCAGCCATCTTCCAATATAGTTTTACCTGACTCATGATTTTTTTAAAAAAACTTATTCTCAGCGAAACATTTAGACGAGTTGATTTCTACAATTTCTGCTGGTTTCATATATCCCTGAAGCCATAACAACTGGCGATGTATTTTGATGCACTGTGCTAATTAAAATAGAGAAAAATACAATTGTGTGGTCATGCTGAGGATTTGGCTGGAGTTTAGCTTAACAATTATCCATGTAGAATTAAGAAAGAAATATGAATGTGTGTTCCTGTTGTTCCATTCTCTTTCAGTTAATGTGCTTGTATAATCTGGCATGTAGCTCAGTTGAGACACTGATATTTTAGTTCTGTGTGACATCCAAAAGGAGGACATTATTCACAGAATCTGGAAGGGACTTTTGGAGGCTGGAAGGGACCTCTGGACTTCTCCAGTCCAATGTCCTGCTTACAGAACAGTCAGCTGTCACATCAGACCATGTCTCTCAGGGCTTTATTCATTTGGGTCTTGAAAATGCCAAGGATGGAGACTGCACAACCTTTATGGACTGACTGGTGGTTAGATCTCTCCAAAGTTGTCCCTTTTCCAGGCTGAAGAAGACCAGCTCCCTCAATTTGTCCTCACAGGACAAGTGCTCCAGCCCAGCTCCCAGATCTCCTTGGCCGCCCTCCTTTGGGCTTGCTCCAGTTCATCAACATCTTTCTTGTACCAGGGGGCTGAAAGCTGGATGGGGTTTATCTATATGGGGTCTCACAGGCGCAGAGAAAAGGAAGGATGTTAATCACGCCCCTTGATCCAGCGGCCGTGCTCCTGCCGTACAGCCCAGGGTGCCGTTGGCTGCCTCTGCTGCCAGGGCACACGGCTGGCTCCATCCAGCTCCCTGTCCATCAGCAACCCAGGGCCTATTTGGCCAGATGATACCCAGCCTGTGTCATTGCAGGGAGCAGGGCTTTGCGTTTGTCCTTGTTAAACTCCGAGAGGCTCCTGTTGACATGTGCCACCAGCCTGTCAGGATCCCTCGGGATGGCAGCCCTGCCCCAGGGTATACTGACTGGCCCCCCCAACTTGGTGTCACCTCCAAACATGATGAGAGTGCGCTCCGTTTTCTCCTCCAGGTTGTTGATAAGGATGCCCAGGTGCAAATGCTTACCATATGACTGAGGAGGGATGGAAGAGGAAAATATTAACAAATAATATTGTGCATTGACTTACTAGAAAAATATAGAGTGCTAATGCTAAAAAGGTTTTTGTTCTTTTTAAATCCCCAACACAGAACTGTTGGACAGACGTAATGAGTGTCATGGATCTTAATGTACAATGGACATTTAGATAAACCTTACCAAAGCAAATAGGACCAACAGTTCGGGAGATTCTCATTCATTTACTGATTTTTAAGCTAGTTTGCCAACCAGGATTTGAAAAGAAAATAAAGCATTTAGTTCTGTAATTATTTGTGCGACTACAAATTCAGTCTCTGCTTTCAGCCATCTGCCCTGCAGGCATTACTCTTAGTGCCATTTGGATCGTTGGCAAAGCGTATGATCCTCTGCATCTTCTTGTGTTTTGTGGCTGACATGGTGCTGATAATTCTTATACAAATATCTTTGTTCATATTCCTGCCTGTTTTCTCCTATCCTTTTGCTTTATCTCTTAGTCTTTTTAAAGGTCTTCAGAACAGCTACGTGGGCTGTTTTCCTGGACAGGCCTGCTTTTATTTGCTGTGTGAGATTCACAATGAAACAATTTTATTCCTCTTCGTGTGAAGAAATGCAATCTTCATTTCTGCAGCAGTTGTACCCTCTGTATTTTACTGGTCAGTTCAGCGGTAACTGATAGGCGTACCAGTAATGGTGGGCTGTTGCTGTCTCTGCCATGTGAATATGGGATAGGAGAAATCCAGGACCTTCTACTGTTGGCAGTAGAAGGGCAATGTCCTTGGGCTGCTCCTCAATGAAGATGATGTCCTGACTTTTGCTTACTTAGATGGCCCGGGAAAGAAGTTACTCATTTTACCATGAAGATAGTAACTGCAGGTTTTGCTCTAAATCTGAGCAACTGCTTTGGGGTCAGAAAACCTTGATGATTCCTAGCATGAGGGGACCCCTCACAGTGTTTCAGTGTAATTTACTTTGAAAGTCTTTGATTAGGGTGTGTGTCTGATATAATAATGTTCTCCCAAGAGGCTTCTAGTGAACTCAGCATATGGCATGCTTAGGGGAGCACACCATATTTTATGTAGGGACTTGCAGATATTGGCACCTTACAGAGATTGCTATCTGCACTGGTTAGGAATTCAATGAATTTCACTTATTTGAAGAACCAAATTGTGTGTGGTTCCCTCTGGAGCATGACTTCAGCCTGCAGGTCCTGACCCTGTTATTGGGAATTTTACAGTAGTGTTTCATCAGTGCTGCTGGAAAGCTTGTTTCTAAAGTCTTAACAGTAACATTATCCAGAGTACTTTGGTTTTACAGAGCTACAGAGATTTTATGGAAGTACAGAGATTACAGGGAAGTGTAATTGGGTGAATATGACAGATGGTATCCAATAAGCCAAGTGCTATCTCTTTGCAGTAATTTTATTTCATATGTTTTTAGAGACTTTGTAATGTTCAAATGGCACATTACACCCATTCTTTTCCTTTTGAGTCTTGCTCTAAAAGATCCCATAACCTGCTTCTCTTGACACAGCAACATACCATCTTTCTTCACAGCAAGAGTGCATGGAAAAGATCAGAGTATCTCGAAGATTAGTCTGGTATGGTGTAATTTCTCTTTTTTTCCATATCTGGTTTGATCATCCATTGTTTTTGAATTGCAGCTGACAAAATGGCAGAAGAAACTCGAGGTGAAAATATCTCCTCTAATTTTGCAGTGCTTCTGGTTTAGTATTGTAAATGGGAGTAATATTTTCTTATCCAGTTCCTCATCCTTTTATAATGTGAACTGTTTGTTTCAGGAATGTTCCCTGACTATGTACATTGATTTTGCTTGTGCAAGGGTCCCTGGTTTCACATAGAGTTTTTCGGTGTTGCTGCTATGGGTGTGACACACTTAAACAGTGTATGAAAGTTTAGTGGTAGTATACGTCTTTGCTTGTTTGAGCAGAAATGCTTCTCACTGCACTTAGTGCTGGGCTGCGGAGATCTGATAGATGCAACTTTGGACCTTTGTCCTAGTAAAAAAAGTTATTGTCATGGAAAATGTTCCTTTATGAAGGAGTGTCAGGACAAAAACAAAGGCCTCATTTGTCAGGCAGAGACAATAGAGCTGCTTTACTGTGGCAGACTTTTTCTTTAAATAAAAGAAATAAAATTGGTTACTACATTCGTCTTGCACATTCTAATTGAAAACTTTTCTTCTTAATTCTTTTTTCTTGCAGTGGCTTACTTACTGTGAGCAGTTTGCATTTTTGAAGAGTAAAGGTGAAGTACTTGCTATGAAATGTGTTGTTTGAATTCAGATTTTTCTGATTTTACTTAAATTGAAATCGGTCCATATGGAATTACAGTGAAATGTAGCAAGAGGTTTCTGATCTGATTGGTCTTGTATTTTCCTTTCCATAATTTTTAAGGAATACAGATTGTGAAGAGCTTAAAATACTAAAATTCTTGCTTATATTTTTGTCTTTATTATGAAATGCAGCAGTATAGAAAGCCTGGTTATTTCTGTGGAAATTGAATTTAATGTTGAAACTGGCTCAGTAAAATAGATTTTGTGTCTTAAAAAGGTGGTATGAGAAGTAATACTTTGGCAAAAAGGTGATTGTTCATTTAATGTATTTCCCTCTAGAAAATAGGAAGTGGGGATATTTGAATCAAATGCCATGTATAAAATGTGAAAATGCTATCTAAATTTGATACTTAAGTCTCTGTGTGCCTTGGTCCAGGCTGCCAATGTGAATTTTTAAGATACATAGCTATAGGCCTGCCTTCTTAAGCCCAACATCCAGTAAACACTAATGGGTGGGTTGCTCGGGTTGTGCATAGATGGATGGGTCTTCTCTGGATAATTATCTGCAAGGAAATATATACAGGCTCTGATTTGTTAACTGAATTTGGACTAGACTATTACTGCAGACCTGAAGTGCTGTTTACCATATTATATATTGTGTAAGATTGCTTTTTTTTTTTTTAAATGGGGTCAAAGGCATAGCCAAGATGCCAGGTGGATACATGATATGTGATCAAATAGGAGTAAAAATGAACCTTGCTGGATCTTTAGGATGCTTCAGTGTGCTCAGCAGATTGCTAATATGTATGCATTCTCTTCAGTAATTCAATTTTCATAAATTATAAAGTTATATTTCTCTATTAAGACTGACTGAGTTTTATGCTGCTGCTGGGATTTTCTAGCATCACATCAAACATGTAGGCAGCATTGTTCTAACAGCCTCGCTCTCTATGAGGTTGTTTCCTGTAGTGGTCCTGCCATGTTGCAGCCAGAGTTTTTCCACTGTACTGGGCCTTAGTCTCTGGCCATCTGTCCTGGTTTGAGGACATCCCAGTTATTTGGACCACTGAGCCATAAAACCATGGCCACTTCTGAAACAAGGTGGAATATAGGCTGGGTCCTTTTCATGTTCACAATTCTTCCAGAGGAAAGAACAGTTAATTTCTGGTAAAGACCAGGAAGCAGAAAGGCTGTGCTTCTGCTCCTTGTCTTCTGTGTTTTCCAAAGAAATGAAAGGGAAGATTCTCTGTATTTCAGCTCTTGGACCCTGGAGCATCTTCCCGAGTATGTGGACTGCCAGATGCTGTGGCAAGATCGTCTGCTAAATCTTTCTGCGAGGCTTCACTGAAGCATGAGAAAGGGGCAGAAGGGGCAGTGGTGGTAACACACGTGCATCTCAAGCCTGCTGCAGATGTTTTTTAAGGCAGTAGGAGTGAGGGCCTGATGGAATTGCTATGGAAAAAAAGCTTATTATTCTTTTTTATTTGTTAATAACCTGATGTCCCTTAAAGGCAAATCTTGGGAGTCACCCAGTCTTTGGAGTTCTTCCATTGAAAATTAAGGAATGTGAAACATTGGCTGCTAATCAGCAGCTCCCCAAGGTCCACTGGTCCTGTAGAACATGTTCACAAAGTACACCATCTCAAACTAGAGCGCTCTGCTGTTCTAGCAGAAGAATACATAGCCTAAATGAGATCCTCTTTTTTATTTGGACTTGCATAACTTCTATTTAGGCATCAAGAACTGCACCTTTTCACTGATACTGCCATTGAGTAACTGTTAAAATAGACAGAGTTGGTGGTAATGAGCTTACTTTTAAGGCCTTTTTTTACCCTGTAAAGGATGCAGAAGGGTGTTATGTTTGTTTGGTAGGAGTAAGGAATTCTAGTACAAGTCCAGTAATCTGGAGAGGGCGAGAATTGTTGAAATAACTGTATTCTACTGAAGCCCAGTATCAGTGAAGAAAGCTGGAGTTCAATTTTAGTTGTTCAGTGTTACGGCTTAAATAATGCAAGGCTTGTAGTTAATGCATATTTACAAAAGGATTGTGGAAAACAAGTCAGAATTTTATAAAATATGAAGTGAGAGAATGACGGACCTGGAAGTTCCAGACAAGCTTGTCAGCTGGTTTTCAAGGCATGCTGCTCTTCGTGTCAGCTTTGATTGCATATATTCAGAGGCTTTAAAAACAACGTCTTGCAGTAGAAGGGCAATATGGTGAGGTGTTTTAGCATTACAGGATCCACAGTTTTTGGATGGAGGTTCATTTTTTTTGGCAGTCGTTTGGTGTGTCTGATAGTTGCCTTGCATTTGTGGAATGCTGTGCAAATCACACCCTTCCTCCGACCGATGTTTTCTTTGCTGTTGCTCAAACTGCCATGTTTACAGTGGTAAGGTTGGGCATAAGAGGCATGAGGGAGGGGGGCTTTTTTTACCCGAACCTGAATTTAGCTTGTGGCTTCCCAGAGAGTCTCAGGTAAGGTTCAGAACCCAGCTGAGGACATTTCCCTGCTCCCTTGTTCCGTGCAGTTTGTTATGCTGGGATACGGTGTGATGGGAAAGCAGAGGAAGGTAGAGTCATCCCAGAGCCCTTAGACACCACCTGTCTGTGATACAGAATTTAGAATGATCACCAATCCAACATAATACTGAAACCCATTATATTCACATAAAGATAATTACTGAACTAGTGGTTTATGGGAATGTCTGAGAGGTGTATATATAGCTCATGCAATATATCCGAGGGAGTCAGCGTAGTCTGATTTATAAAGCAGAAGATGAGAGATCAGAGTTTTCTCCTCAGCTCTGCAAATGCCTGGTGGAGTGGAGCGATATTGGCTCTCGACCTCTCTGGGTATTACGGCTGTATTATATGCATTGCTGCCTCTGCAGTTCCTACAGTCTATATTAGCATCATGACATGGTTTTTGGCTTTTTTCAAACATTGCCTTAAATGAAGAGGATTTGTTCAGGCCATTAAGCATGAAACTGTATACTTAGGCATCTTTTACTCAATTGTTTGGCCAAAGATATCTGTTTGGGTAGTTTTACTTTCTTACAGTGCAGTTAATATCCATTGCAGTTGTAGTGAAGAATTCTTGAAAAAAACATGATATTGTATACTATGGAGGAACGTGTGTCTTTTTATAATTTGTTTCTATAATTTACCAAATGAAGAATGCTTAGTGTAAAGCAGAACATTTTTGGTGAGTGTGAGGGGGTTTTTTCTTTCTTTCTTTTTTTTTTTTTTTTTGATGGACTGTGAGTAATGTGTTACCTCTGCAAGAGACCAAGAGACTGTGTAATTTCATAGCTGAGGTACTTGTACAGCATAGTCTCATTTTGTGGAACATCAACCTTTTGTAACATATAACCCAAATATAAATTGTAAAAGGCTGATGCTACCAATAATGCCCAGTTAGGTCTTTGGTAATGCTGGCATTGGAAAGGTGCCATTCTGCATGCCTTTATTAGCTGTCTTATCTAGCTCTACTATAGTGTTACTGTCTTCTAAAGAGTATATATTAATACATGGGAAGTCACATTTTTTTTTCTGACGTTCCCACTGCAAAGCACTTTCATTGTATGTAGGTCAGAATCCAAGTTTGTTTGTCCTGGATTTTTTCTTTTTTTCTCTTTGATTGTTAAGATTGATTACAAAGAAGGGGCTAATCTTTTATAAAAATGTGTTTAAAGAGAAAATTAATTCTACTTGCAAGAGGCTATTTTTTTTTTGTTCTATAGCACTTTTCTCCTGTAGATGATATATTACAGTTTAACAGATTTAATTGTCTATGTTCCACATTTAACGATAATGTTCTTAAAATAGAGACCTTTGTTCTCCAGAAAAATAAATCATAGTCAGTAGTTTGATAAAATACTTCACAAAAATAATTTTCTGATTTCACTGCCATTCATTTTTAACATCTAATTAATGAAAATGATTGAATGTGCAGGAGCTAATCTCCCAGCTAGCAACAATTAGCAGAAAGAAATATGGCAGTGCACAATACTGTTTGTCTTGCCAGTCTCTAAAAGCTGAAGTGCCTGCCAATCAGTGTGACTTTTTAGGTATTCAGGATTAAATCCTGGTTTTCAGTGTGCAAAAGATTAAACAGTTAATTTTTATAAGGTAATTTTAAATACTGCTGAGTTGCTAAGCAGCTTTCTTACACTCCTCACTTTCTATATGCTTTATATGCAAATTTTCAACCAAACCCCGTTGCTGTATACTTTGACTTTTGCATTAGAAGACAGTGGAGGAGAAAACAAGCTGTAGACTGTGGATTTTGCATTTCCTTGCGAACTGGCCGAATATTTATTTTTACTGAAAATTATGTGAACCAGATTTACTCAGTTTTTTGTGTACTGCATTTAAATTCTCTTGATCCAACTTTTGCAGGTTAGAGCAGGCAAACTTCCATGGAACATAGTGGGAGTTTTATATGAATAACTCCTGCAAGAGTTTGCTCCAGTGATTGCTGTTAGGTGTTGGTGAGTGATAAATTTGCTTCAACAATGTACTCGTTGTCTTTGCAGTGTTCTGGATGATGAGGGGAGCAGTCTACGTCAGCAGAAGCTTGACAGGCAGGTAAGATTTTGGAGGGGGACCTTCTTGCTCTTTGAAGACTAGATTTTCGAATAACGAAATCATCAACGCTCATATCTGCTAATTGTTAGAAAATTACATCCTCTGATTAGGCAAACAAAAGAGAGGTCTGTGAAGGTTACAGCTTACTTAGAAGTCTAACTTCCGTTGAAATTTTTCTTATGACTGTGGTTTGAGTGATTCTCATTACCACTGCCTTGAACTTGTTTCAAGCTGACTTTCAATGTATTTCTTACCCCTCTGATGGACCAGAAAGGACGAAAGTGATTCAGAACCTTTTCCATGAAATCTCAGGGAATTTTGTTGTCAATTTTAATGGGGACTGAGGTTTCCGCTTTTCCTTTGTTTTTTCTGTCATCCCCTTTTTATGAAACTTTGTCATGTTTATAGTGAAAACTTATGAGTTTAATTTTATCTTGTTCCATACATTTCTTCTCCCATTATTTTATCAGCTTGCGTGTCTACTGGCATCTCATTTTCAAATGCAAATACTTTCTTTTTATGCCATAATACTGTACTAGATTTTGATCATTTTGAAATCATGTTGAGGTCTTACACACAACTTACGGAGCTGAAAGAGTCCGCTCTCCATTCTTTTTTATCGTTTTTAGTGTATCTCCTTTCTAAAAGCAACAAAATCACTGTACAGGAGCAGGAAAATGGTAAGGTAATGGATAAGTAAAATTAACAATCAGTTCTCTGAGGCTGTGGAAGAGGCCTCAAAGAGAGAGATGCCCATGGTGCCATCCGATGCTGAAGGTTTTGGGTTTCAGCAGGTCTAGCTGAGAAATTCAATTGTTTAATTAAAGTTCATCTTGTATAGCTGTTAAATTAGGCTCATGTCCAGCATTGTCACTTGATTCTAGTTTGCAGATTACCTGCTCTTAATTTACAGACACTTAAATTGGCATCTCTGCCTCATGCCCTTGCTTACCCTCCCATTGCTTCACAGCCACTACTGTCAGACTGTTGTTTTCCCAAGGGTTATTTCCAAGCAAGCTCTGACAACTGGTAGACTGCTCAAAAAATCTATTTTAATTAATTGCTGCTTTCAGCAGAAGGTGTTTTAGTAGTGGATTGGTTGGGTTTTTTTGGAAATATTTCCTATAACCTGATATCCCAATATCCCACTTGCCAACTGCTGCCCTTACAAAACTGGAGACGTGTAAAGGTACCCATTGTTTTTCATCATAGATTGTTGCTGTTTGGAGTCCAGTAACAGTCAGTGCTTTTCTTTGCATTTTCCTCAGCGAGCATTGCTGGAACAGAAGCAGAAAAAAAAGCGCCAGGAGCCATTAATGGTTCAGTCCAATGTGGACAGTCGCACAAGAACACGTAGAATGAAACATTCGGAAGAACAAGCACCATTGGTTGAATCGTATCTTAACAGCAACAGCAGCACCATATATCAAGGTATATGAATATGATCTATTGCATGTTTATTTACTGCAAATCATAGTATGATGCTCTCTATGCTAATGAGAACAAAGGTTGTTGTTTTGTTTTTTTTAGCAACTAATTTATATCCTTCACTTGTGTTTGGAGACAAAAACATCAGAACTAGCAATGCTAGCCTAAGAGGAGGGAGCGCTGTTTCACTGCTGTGGGGAAGAGACAGTGGCTTGTCTCTTCTACCATGAATATTAAAGTGTCTGATTCCTACTGAAGTAAAGCTTGCACTGTTCTACTCTGTATATTCCTCTGTACGTAATCTTGCTTAAACCTGACAGCATTAGTGATATATTAAATGTGTTGACTAATTTCAGCTAAGTTTGAATATAATAATTTCAAAGATACTGTGTTTCCGCAAGGCTCACGCAAATAGATGAGTAGGTAGAGAAGAACATTTCAAATTTTTACAATGTGGTCTACACTTTCTTATTAAAGATTACAGTATCCAGAAGGGACGAAGACACTTCAGGTATTACAGCCATAGGGAAAAATTATAAAGCCATTTCTGTATAGTTATACTTCAAATAATTTTGTAATCAGAAATAAAACCTAAGGAAACCAGTCACTATTTAGTTCTCTGCTCATATAACCCATGCGTGTTGGCCCCCTAATGAGGGCCATACTTTTCCTCAGGTTTTCCTAGAGGGAAGCTTGGGTAACCCTTGTTCAATATTGTGTCTCTTGTAGATCTCATTCCAGGTTGCTAACACCTCCAAGAGTTATAGAGAACAGCAGTTGTCAAATTTTCTTGTTTTGCAGATTGTTAAGTCAAATTTGATTCATAAGGGATTCATAAGCCTCAATAGCAAAAGGCCTCCTTCCCTGAGTATTGATAGGTATGTGCTACACAGAATTAGCACATGAGAAAAAAGAGAGTAGAGGGCATGATCTGAAGTGCAGTTATCTGTTTTCAGGTTGGGAATGCTACGAGGTGGCAGAGTACTTAAGGTTTAATGTCTAAAACCCAAAACCTAAGGTGCCTTTGTGAATCTATCTCTGGGAAAAAAACTGAAACCAACCAATATCCTAGTCTTAAACAAACAAACAAAAACTTAACCCATCATTCACTTCAGTTCTCTATCAAGCATACTGCATGTGCTATACTTTTCTGTGCCCTATCATTTAATTTTCAGTTGGTGGTCACATCTTTCAACAAGGAGATGGGCAGGTATTTACTGGGCTAACTAATGCTGCTGTGAGAAGTGCAGGTTTCAGAGTCCCTACCCCCAGTTTGCAATTGGTGCAATTTTTTGTGTGGTTACAGCCACAGAATTTATTGTTAGAAAATGGAAATTGCATTGATTAAATGTTAAGACTTCATTAATAATGGACCTTTTTTATCTTTCTTCTGCAAGCAGATAGGCTACCATAAGTGATTTTAGATGGAGAATTATTTTTCCTCTTAGTGTTATTTTAATTATGTTTTTCTAATAAGTATGAAAAACATCAGTAAAATTTCTTTCTCTTTTACTATCTTGTCTCAGGGTCTAGGAAGAAAATTTTTAAAATTAAACTAAATTTTTTTCCAGTCTGACCTAAGAATATGATTTAGCATGGATTTTAATTTTTTTTTAATTTTTATTTTTTAATCACAGAAAACAGAATTTTTCCCTCTTTCCTCTTTTACTCAATAGTTTATCAAAGGTACAGAACTGTTCTAAGAAACATTGTATGGTACAGAGGTGCCATCGCATACTAAACCTTCTGTATTGTCAGTTGAACAAAGTTTTACTTTTCACAGATCAGAGAAACAGACATTATTGTCCAATAAATGGTAGCAAATTTCATATCTGTACTAACTGAGCGAAATTTTGCAACAATTTGCACCGAAGTGAACTTTCTGACTTAAGTGAGATTAACTGTGCTCTTAAGGTAAAAGTGACCCTTCCTGTAATGTTATACCACACCATTTACTGGAATGCATACAAATTTATACTCCTTAAATCAGTTTGTTCGAAATTTGTCTCTCAAACCTTTTCAATATTTCACAAGATTTCAGAGAAGGGAAAAAAAATAAGTAATGTTTCTTATATTCAACCTGGAGTTTGTTAATCCCTGGGGACAGCTATCCTGTAATAAACTGTGCAGTTAGCAAAAGTCAATTTAGGAGAATTTAATTACCTAATAAAGTGTTTTATTGCCTTGTAAAATCCTTTGTTAGGAACGCTGTTTTTGAAAATACTGTAAGAACTCCAGAAGTGTCCTTTTTTGGTTTGGTGTTCTCTGGGAATGTGCTTAGTGTCTTAGGTTACACTGTTTGCATGGTACATAGTTAGGTTTTGATGGCCATTTTTAATGATCGTATTCAGCTTCAGGGTTGGCACTTTTTTCCCCTTCAATGAAATCATTTGTATGTGGGAGTGTCGGATGCATGAGACAGCTGGGCTGATTCTAAAGAACTATTCTGCTCTTTTCCGTTCATTTATTTCTGTTACGGGCATGCCGATTTTAAGTTAAGAATGACTCTTTGATGGGAGTTGACTGTCTCCTGAATGAACTACATTGCTTGGATGAGCATGTTTGTGAAATCAATTCCTGTACTGCAAATGCTACAAAGAGAACACTTCTTTCCACCTATCATCCTCCTCTACTCTCTTTTTTTCCCTTGTACTAATTCTGTGCAGCACAAAAGTACTTGTTGATTTCAACAAATAATTGGATGCCTGTGTGGAGATATCTCTATAGTACTTTGAGCAAAGTAGGTCAGAGATAACATCTCAGCAATTCTGAGATGTTAGGCTTTCTGCGCTGGGAAATTTTCTGTCCTACACTGCCGTAGCTTGTTCTGCTGCAGTTATCTGTGCGGCAATGGTTCCCTGATGGGCAACTCTGCTCTGGAATAAAAACTCATTTCATTCCAGCATAATTATCAGAGTGTGGAGTAAAAAGTCAAGTCACTTTTGTTCTGGAATAGAATATTGGCCTGGTGAACTGTTTGTAGGTAGATACAGTGGAACGGCATATTTTACAAGTTAACCTGATCATAAGTTTTTCCATATGAAGGAGCCCTTGCCTGCTTGTGAACCTCTGCAGGGAGTTGCAGGGTGATTGCTGCTAGTCCTCTGGCCGCACATGTATTTTACCTCATCTAATGTGGAGCTGAAGGGATGTGCAAATAAATCTAAGATGCAATAGGATGGAGGGATATTAATTAAGGGCTGTTACCGAGCTCAGCTGGGGCAGCTCACTAGGGGAATAATACACTTTCTTACACATGCATTGCTCAGGATTGAAGATGCTGGGCCAGGTTAACTTAGTATGAAGCTGAGCAGGTACAGGGCTCTTTTGGGGTTCTTTTTTATTAATTTAGTAAATAACAAAATGGCTCTGCTGAGAGCCTGTCTCCACAGAGCAAGGAAGAGTGCTGCCAAGATCACCGGACTTTTTTCTGGATTCTTTCAAAGCAGTGAGGTGTCACGTTGGTAGGATGAAATGGTATCTCTGCTTCCTGCCAAGTGTTACCAGCAACTCCCCTGGGTGCCATGAGACTTTTAAGGAGGTGGGTAGCCTTCACTGGGCAGGTGGGTCTGCAGAATTCACCACGCACAAGCCTCCAGACAGATCATTTTTCTCAGTTCCTGCCCATGTTTCACCTACAGGTAAAAGTTTTCAGATCCTGTAGCTTATAAATGACTTGCACGTAATTTATCTTTTTAAACCCTTTTTTGTTGTTGGCACATTGCCTAGTTAACTAATAACAACCAAAGTATTTGAGTTATCTGTGGACACTGACATGAAGTAGGTTGAACAGGCCAACGGGGGATAAAATGAGTCCTTGGCACCACGGACCATGAGAGGTTAGTTTGAGCTGGAGTATCAGCCAGCGGTAAAGCAGCACCTGCCTGCCAGCGTCTGTAGATCAGGTAGGACCCAAGCGTGCTTGATCTTAGTTGGTTTTGTTACTTGGAAAGGATTCTATAGATATATTGAATAGGAACAGAACCTCTTGTTTTATAATCTGTGCATACAGGAACATAGGCACGGTAGTAGGAGTAGTTTTGTAGCAGCATTTCTAGGTAAGGCCAGGACAAAGCTGAGTATGTGGAAGTACCAGAGTGTTCGTGTAAAATAATGAATGCAGTGCCCTTTATTTTTTTCTTTTTTTTCCCCCACTGAAATTAAGGTATTAATATAGTTTTGAGACCACACTTGTAGGTTAGACCCTAAATTATCTGCCTGCCATTTCAAGCAATCGGTGTCCTCCCATTAACTTCCATGATGTTTGGCTCGAGTTGTTACTAATTACAAATAATGCCTCTCTCTTGCAGTACGAAATACAACTTTGTTGCTATTTCATCATTATAAATCGCAAAATAAGAACAAATAACAACATTTTGTATTGCTATTACGTTTACATTGTGTATAAAAAACATCAGTCATTTATTCACTGGAATAAATTTAATCCTGTGTAGCAGAGATCACTTACAAATTGCTTTGTCTTCTCTTTCTTGTGTTCTTGTTTATTTTCTATTTCATGTCCTTCATAAGGACATATTGCTACCTATTTGTTTAAAGTTTTTATTAAATTTTCCTTGCCGTTCTGTAATGCCTCACAATCACATCTGCTGGTTTGTTTTCATGTATCTCTACACCGCTTATTTTGTGAAGTTTGCTGAAAACCTGAACCAAATGTTTTAGCCTCATATGACATTGTAAAATTCTGCTGTGAGTGCAGTGCTTTTCAATCTGGATTGCAAACACATACTGAGCTTTCCTGGAGCCAAGTAGCATGCAGAGATACACTAGTTACTGCAACAATTTAATTACATTATTTAATTACATTTAATGCAAATGATGAAAGCACATTTTTACAGAGAAGAGTAATTTTACTTCTGTGAAAATGGTGAATTTCCACTGGGGAGTGATTTTTCTTTTCACAGCACTGAGGAAGGCAGAGAAGCAGCGATTTGAATGAGTGCCAGAGAAGCTTTCATTAATATCACCACACTTTGTTGCAGCTGTGACTTTTCTTTTTTTTAAAGACTTGAAATTAAAAATGTTTTCAATTAAATACTCTCAGAGTAATTTTCATGGCAACTTCCAATTTAGAGATTTAGATTAACCATGTGTAAAAAGGCAAAATTAGTTTCTTACTTTGACATTTGGCAGCACATCTAGATGTAATGGCTGGGTGCTGTGTTGAACAGACTTCTGATGACAAGTCATAGCTCTGGATTGTTAAAATTGATGTGTCATTCTGCTCCTTCACCATGAATGATGAGGGAGAGTTTTCTGATGACTATCAAGCTGTCAACTTTATAAGATGATAGCAGTTAACCATTCATTTAAAAAAACATGTATTTGCGTGTTCATCAAAAGAGTGTCTTGCCATCCCTGCTTTCCACTGACCTTGAAATGAGGAGATACTAGTTTATTTTTTGAAGATAGCGGAGAATGTTCTGTGCACAAGACTATTAATACTGAGGGCTCAGGCAGCACTCCAAGTATCATGTGGGCAAAACACTTAACTTCCAATAAGCATATATTCTGAAACCTCCCCTTCAGCCGCAGTCTCTTCACCTTCATCCTTTAAAGCATCTTTTTGATTTATCAGCAGTCCTTACTGCGCTAGTACATTTCCAAAATAAACAAACTAACCCAGCGGCAACAATCAGAGAGCAGCGGGTAAGGAGCAAGTGGTTTTAGAGCATTTTTTTTGTGGTTCTTGGCACTGAAAGATTTGAGAAGGAAGTTCAGAGGCAATTACTCAAAATTGCTTGAAAATCTCCCTTCTCTTTGAAGTTCCACTTAAAGTATATTTACTTTCAGTTATCACTTCACGACTAGCTGTTCTTTTCTGTCCTCAATCTCAGTGTCCGGGAGCAGCAGGGGCTGGGAAGTGATGGTGACCCAGGCACGGACAGTGCCCTGGCAGACGGAGCATCATCCCACAGGGCTTCCAACACCGCAGGCAGAGCCGGCCCCAGCTGATGGCATCCGCAGCGGTCCCAGACCCCCCACAAGGGATGAAGCGGGTCAAGGCGGAAAGGAGACCGGGCCAGGAGACAGGGCTGCAGCGTACACACAGGGGGTCCCTGGAGCCGATGAGCCACCTACAGCCTAGCACCAGGGCCCCCCCAGGGGACAGGGCTGGCCAGCAGCACACCCACAGCGTAGCCCTGGCTGAGCTGGAACAGAGCCACGGCCCATGGCCAGCGCGGGGCTGGAAGCCCCCAGGGAGGCTCGTCAGGGCAATTAAAGCCCACTCATGCCCTCAGGGCCCTGATACACAAAATCATTATGTAATTTCTTACTGCCCTTAATCTTCCTGGCGTAGGTTTTATGGATAATTTTAGCTTTCCCTATTAGTTGTCTGCTTTCCCAAAGAGTGTAATTCATTGTTATTAACTCTCCCATTTTACATGCTCCCTTTTCTTTCCCCCTCCCCAGGGTCGGAGAGCAGATATGTGAGGGTTAAGAAGAATCTTTTGTTTAATTCCTTCCTTCGTTCTTTCAGAGGAAATCTCCTCATAGCAATGATCTTTTAATAATGTCCTTAAGCAGCACCACATTCTCATGTACACTTGTTCCTTTTTTCTCAACCCATTCACATTCTGTTTCATTTACAAGTATTTTCATGAGTATTGTAAAATCAGCCTGGCCAACACATCAGTACATAAACTGCAAGGAACTATAGAATTTATGGGAATCCGGAATCTGACCGTGAATTACTACCTGCAGGGATAATGCCTTTTATTACAAGCATTTTGAAGCAGAAATCATATCTTTGCATATGATTAAATAGCACTTAAGATACCAGAGTCCTTGCCCTAACTTAGACCCTTGTATTTAACTAATTTTATTGTCTCTGTAAAACTAATAAAATTATTTCCTTGCATTGTAAAATGTAGTGGGTTTGCCCATCTTCAGAATATTTCTGCTAGAATCCAGTGCCTTTTAGATGACTGCAGAAATGCTAGACCAGTTCAGAATCTAAGTTGATTAAATAATGAACAGCAGCCCAAACGAGCAGCAAGATTCACTAAGGCTGGAACTTTACAAAGTAAAATAGGGAGCCATTCTTACAGTGAAACACAAGAGCATCTCAGGCAATAGTAAGAAGAGGACAACCAATTTGCACTGATTTGTTAAGGTACATCCTGACGGAGCTGTAGTTTATCTTTCTTCGCATGGTTCTCATTCTGCATTTCACTTTCAGTGTTGAGAGGACGTTGGTAAATAGAATGAATATTTGCCTTACACTTTTGAGGCAGTGGTTTGCCTCACATACCTCATCATCTGGTTCAGCCTCTTGCTACTTAAGGTGTTTTCCAGACTGCACAATTTTTTAATTTATCCATTTAAATTTTTTTCTTTTTGTGTTTTTTAACTCACTTCATTCTTTGCATAATTGTCTGATAATACTGATAATTGTCTGTTTGCATAATACTGATCAAACCCACTTTTTTTTTTCAGCACATGGCATTTTAATGTTCTAGAGATTAGTAAGTTATGATTCATAGAATTTTTTTAATGTGTATTCCTCTAAGATCATGAGAGTGCAAGCATTCATATCAAGAAAAATGGTCATGAAAATGGAAAAAAAATTCTGCATTTTCATTGCATGCTACTTTGAAACTAATTTCCTGTGTGAGCTTCTCATCATGAAGGCCAAATGGAAAAACATGCTTTTAATTTTCATTCACATGAATATGTGTGGGTAACTATCTTTCAATATTTTTTTCAGTTCTTTGTCGTCTGCATCACAGATTATTCATTTAACAAATGACATCCTTTTGTTTGATTGTGCGTTGTAGCTCTATCCCTGTAACGTGCAGCATTGTCCAACACAGAACTGCTTCGTGGGAGAGGCTCCTTTTCCCCACTTTTAGCAGCTATGGCATTGGTGATGCAAAGCAAAGCCAGGACACTTCCCTTCTCCACTTTGGTGCAAGTCCTTCCACACTCACCTTGTACTGTGATAATAGATCATTTGTTTGTTGTTCCTCTTTTCTTTTCAGCTCAGATCCTGAATTAATACCGCAATCTGTGCTCTTTTCTGTCTCCCCATACTGTGTACTGAGGTTAGTAGTCAGTACTTGATTTAATGAACAAGGATGAATAACACTAAAATTATAATCTTGCCATTATTTTATTTGAAAACTTGCCATTTATCTCAAACCTTTTTCGTACAATTTATGAGTCCAAATGAGAATGAAACACTAGATTTCAGAGCCCAGCGTTATTTGCTGTTTGTAATTCTGTCTCACCACAACACATGCTCCTCCATTTTTGTCTTGTCTAAATGCAAATTCTAGTACAAACAAATAATTCTAATAGAAAAGGAAAATCTGGTGGGTTTTTTTAAGTGAAGATTTTAATAATTTGGGGTGGAGCATATGGAGTATTGGACTAGATTTTCAAATGTAGTCTCTGATTGTTTAAGACAACTATCAATAAGGATTTTTGAAGTTGCCTAAATTTTCTTTTTGTACTGAAATGAATACATTTTTGAGTGACAGTCTGAAGCTCCATCCCTGTATAGCTGCACGGAAGGTTCTTAGTTTATTTATCCTGTGGTACCGCCTATCATTTTTTTTAACTTTTTAACATCCAACTCAGGACATAGTCATGTTTTCATATCAGTGAATATTATCTAGGAAGGACAGTTTATCTCATTTTCCTTATTCAGGCTTTCTTGTGGGGAACTGTAAATTGTTTTATGGGGCTATCTAGAGCCTGTGGAGAACACAGGTTAGAGTTTGCCTCAAGGTTCCCATCCTGCTGAGAAGGGAAATTCTTGTCAGATTGTTACTTAGTGATCCCAAGATGTAGTAAAGGGCAGAGGGGAAAATATTTGATCCTGACAACGTGATTGGGGATAAACACTGCTGCTACGAATTGCTTCATCTCCACAAAGACGGACTAGGAGTGCTGGGTCACTAAGTTCAAAGCTCCAAAGCTTACGACCAGCTGCAGAGTGAATACGGAGGGTATTAGAAATGGTCATTCTTACAACGCTCCAGCGCATGAGAAAGCACTGGAAGCAGAAAACAGATTTTTTTTTTTTTACTTTGCTCCACATCTAAATCTGTTAGACCCACTGAGCAAGGTAGGTCCACCTCTGTAGGTGGGCAGGCCACAGAAGATAGCCCATTGTAAACTCTGCCTGCATCAAGGTACTGACTGCTCCTGTCGATGGGAACCACTGTGCTGCAGAAACTTCTCTTCCTACCGCACTGCAGCAGGCAGCACCGACACGTGAGGTGTTTGGGGAGGTTAGCGCCTACGGGCAGGGAAGACCAGCAAAACTACATGATTGCTTTGATATCTGCAGTCACAAGAGAAAACAGTAGTGAGTGGATGAGCCTTAGCTGAGGTCTGCTATTTGCCGAATAGTTAATAGCTGATGGTTTTGTGGTGGAAATGGTATTTTGGGATTAGATTTGGATTTATTTTAGAGGTAATGCTTTAAATGTAAGTGTAAAGCTCGGAGAAGCATTCTTTAGAAGCAGGAACTTCTGTGCCAATTCCTTTAATGAACCCAGCTGCAGTATCTGCGCATTTATGGTTTAAATCTTATTTTGCAGTCTCCATCACTTACACCTGGAAGCCCTCTTTACCATAGACAGCAGTGATGGTATATGCTCAAAATGGCTACTGGTCTGAAATCTTGTTCTCTGCCTTATCGAGTAAAGCACTGGAAATATTTCCTTCTCTCTCCTTTGGAGCTCCATCACTGTACTTACAATCAGATGTCTCTTGATGAAAGTTATGAGACATAAGTAATTCAAAAAGCTTCAAGCTTTTACTTGCTACATCAAAGGATGACTGCCAAGATAGCGAAGATAAGTCTTTACCTTTTCAATTAACAATGTCAGAATATTTCATCCCTTTGCTGATTAATCCTTGCTTTGGACCAAGTATATGATGCTTCATCTGGGTGAATGAATATGGCCATATTTAAAACGATTTAGAGAACTATCTGGTAATTTAATATAGGTCATTTGTAAAGTACTGAATTTAATTATAACTTGGATTATCATCTTTAAAACAATTAAAAGAATGCACCCTAGTTTTTAAAGAGAGACTGAGCTACAAATATAGGATAGATTGCTGGGCTGGCAAATCAGACCTATTTAGAGACTGTGGAGTGGGGACTCTCTGGTTCTCTGCTTAGTCCGAGGCTGCCATGCCCATGGGAATAGACCCCAGGGTACTGCCTTCTATGTGCCATTTTCCCAAGCATCCTGTGCACTCCTTTGGTTGTGTCTTACTCGTTTCCAGTGCTCCTTTACACCCAGCAAAGGGACTGCAATCCTTGCGATTGGTGTAAGATAAAGACAGGAATGAGGAGTTAGGCAGTGACAAGCTGTTTCTTTGGACTAAAATAGTCGCTCCTCAACCATTTTATTGTATATTCTCTGTAAAACTTGAACTTTTCCTCTGCGTAATGCGAAAAGGAGCTTGTGTTCATTGGGCACCTCACATGCTCATTGTGTTGTGAATGGAATGCTATCCCTAACAGATTGGTGTGCTGGGGAGGGTAGCTGGGGGTTTGTAAGTTACAGTCTGCACAGACATGGCTAAATCCTCACTCCTGTGAGAATCTCCTTGGTGTTTCTATTACTATTCCTGCGCATGAAGGATTTGGTGAACAGGAGAGTTGCCTCACAGACCAGAAGCCTAGGGAGAATTTCTCCTTTCAAAGAAAAATTACTGGCAGTCCATGTGTTGTTGAGCATCGTTCGGTCTTCCGTGCGCCTATGAAGTTTGTAGAGATATTTTTCAAGTAATGTTATGGGCAAGCAGTTCTTTCCAGTAAGGTTTCTTAGTGGACTTTTTTTTATGCTTTTAAAGAAAGCACTTTATTTTTGGGAAAAAGAAAAGGATGATAGGAGGCCTCAGGTGCCAGGGTGAGATTCCTCTGAAATAAACCACAGTCACAGGGTGAAGGCAGTGGGGCTCAGCAATTAACGGTGACCAACACCTGGCACCAAAACCTCTTAGTGCCCACCTACAGGCTGTTTTGTTTGGGGTGTGAAATTTGGTGATTCTTTTATGTATTTCACAAAGGTAATTGCTTTTATGCCCTTGTAAAATCAATACTATTTTACTTCAAGGCTTAACCTGGCCAGAAGAAAGAGTTATTATGTGTGTTACTTTCACAGATTCAAATATTGACCTCAAAGTGTGTCATGCTTTTAAAAAATGATAAAGCCTCTTTTTACTTTGAAAAACAACAGCATGAATTATGCTGACATTCACAATTTATGCCATACATATTATGTTGAGACTTCTAAGGAATTAATTAATGTGTTTATGTTACGAAGTAGGAGTTTTTAATTTCAGCTTGCATATAGTTTCACCATAAAATGCGTGCCTCTTCGGCTTATACTGTCACATATACAGTTATGCAAGATATGTTTTGAAAATAACCTTCCTACGTTTCCTTGTTTACAGGGTTAGGATGTAGCTTTAAGCATAGGCACTACGAAGTCTAAATAAAATTTTTCTGCCTTCATGTTGCCACTGTCGATGATCTATCTGGCAGAGCTTTACTATGACGAAAAGTGCTTCCTACAATAGCTCAGCAACACATTCATATCCTGATATCATTTTTGGCCTGCAAGTTAGAAGCTGATATATTATTGGAAGGAGGAAAAAAGTTATGAAATACATCCTGGCTAATCTAACACTTGCAGGTTTTTGCTGTTGCTTTGCACACTCTGGCTTATTCGGCTCTCCTCTCTGCATGAATTGTCTGAAATACCAAACAAACTCTGCTATGTCTGCTTACTCTTTTATGCCTTCACAGAGTTATCAATTCATTCTCTCTTGTCTCTTTCTCTTTGTTTCTCTCTTCTCTCTCTCTGTTTGTCTTTTTGGTGGGGTGCCCTGACTCTCTCGAGCAGTGCAGGAGGCCGAGCAGGAAGATGTAAAGGTGGTAGTGGATGCCCAAGCTCTGAAACCAACTAAAAAAACCAAGGCAGCAGCTGCGAGCTGTCAGACTGGCAGCACCAGAAAGGAGAAAAAAGGGAAACACAAAGGTTAGCTGCATGCGGCTGAATGTCAGATGTTGAATTGACTGCAAAATACTTTTTTTTTATTTTTTAATTATTTCTTTGAGTTTCTGAAAATTGCCTAAAAGCAATTTCTTGAAATTTTTATGAGATTGGAAAATGTGAGTTACTTGGTCTTGTCTCGGCATGTACAACCTGGGCGTGAAGGGGGGATAAAATTTGTAAACTGAACCTTCTGTTTGAATTGCGGAGGAGGAAAATAGTACTGATGGAAAGATGCTGGTGTTTTCCCACAGTGTTAAAGGAATGAGAACCATCTTACACCAGTGTGCTTTTTTAGACTATCTGCATGTAATGTCATTTGGAGAAACAGCCTTAAATTGCAGTCATTTCTGTCCAGACTCTTACTAAGGTTTAAACTATACAAATTAGAGGTTAAGCGAGCATTTTGAAAATCGATTTAACAGAATGGAGATAACATCCTCAAAGGGCTTCTTCAAGTTCTTACTTCACTGTTACTCTGTCCCACCTGGTCGACATGTGGGAGTTGTTTGAATGAAAAATTTTCTGCAATGACTTTGGGGAAGATAATGACTAAGGGATAGGTAGAAATAACACTGCCATTATGAGATTTACTATTTGAGTTACGTAGACTAGGTGGAAGAAGTAACATAAGCTACTTTAGAGGCATTCAAATTTTATACATACATGCACACTCACAAAAAGAGAGAGGATTTTGTACCACATACATTTCTTTTTATTTGATGGTGAATGACCAATGACATTAATAAATACCTTTACAATAATTTGTACTTCTTGGATAAGGCTATCCTTATAACACTGTCCTGCCTGGACTGTGCTGTATTCCTGTCTTGTGTATGTCCAACAGTCTCTCCACTATTGCTTAAGTAAGAAAATAGTGTATATCCTTGACAAGTCTATTTAAAGATAGCAATGACTAATAAGGGTAATTATTGAGGTTAGATTATTGGGGTTTATCTATAGGGATTTTGCAGGACTTGAGCCTACTTTATCAAAATCCTTTACACACTGCAGCTTAATTCTTGAGATCTGAATCTACAGCACCTCTGTGTCTGTAGTCCTGCTGGCTGCAAAGGAAGCCCTAGGTTAGACAGGCTTTAGAGGCTGGTCCTAATGTAAAGACTTTATTCGTATATTTGAAAAAAAGACGGTGTGTGTCAGTACCTAGGCTTAAAATTATAAGTAAAAATAAATGAATGTAAAAATTGTTGGTAAAATGGGTGAACAGAAAGCTAATGTTTCTCAATTTAATGTAAAACTCCAGCATAGTAATACAGATGCCAAATTTTATTTTGAAATGTATCTTGCTGAACAGTAAAAATTCTTTTGCTAGTTTAAAAGAAAACCTGTTTTAGGCTGTAACTGAGCATTGTGCAGGGTAGTACTTCAGTCGTGATTACTGCATAGCCTTGAGGCTCTTTTTCATCTCGTCTAATGCCTCTTGTGCCTTTATGGGGTGTCTGTGTCTGTGCTGTGTTCAGAACTTTAGACATCGTCCTGAGCAGCTCCAGTAGGTTTGATTTGACAAATTTGCGTTGTGTAACACCCATGTGTGTGTGTATACATTCACATGTTTTCTAGGCAGTTTTCTGACAAGCTCTTGGCTAAAATATTCCGTGAACAAAACCCTAGTGAGGCACAAAGCCAGAAACAGTGATCGTTTGAGTGTGTGGTTTCCAGGGCTGTTCTGCAGACACTGGTGATACCCGTGCTGGGGCTGCATTTGCTGGGCAGCTCTCTTCGAACCCACCTGCTGGAGGTAGGCAAGTTAGTCCAAGTGTGTGCATACTGTGAAGGAGTTGCACAGATTGTTATTATCTCACAGCAGGTAGCATCTAGTATTTTTCTCATATGCTGGTAATTTTTTATTCATTTTCTGAAAAATTCCCCAAACAGGCAAACCTTGGTATATTTTAATGGAAGCAAGTTGTGTCAGTAAAAGCAATGACACTTTACTTAGACTGAGAACTTGTGCACGCTGATACTGCTCTGTGTGTTGGAAACAGACATCGTTAGCTATGGAAACCTCTGCTTCTGCTGCAATTCTTATTGCTTATCCTCCTGTGCTATGCGTGGTCTTCCCTGGCCTTCAGCATTCGCCCATCGATTGCATCTTATGTATGCTTCCATGGAGTGGAGGGGTTATTCATGGATCATACTAAAGAAAATTTTGAGTACCTCCTCACCTGAAGTTTACCTTCAGGATAAATTGCAAGTAACCAAATCTCAAGTAACAAATATCCCTGTCATTTAAAGTGTGTTCAGAGCGTACACATAGCACCTTCTCGTCCAGCTCATCTACTTCTTCTGCACACTGGTATTTAACGGTTCATTCACGTGTAATTTAACTCTTGGAATCCTATCTGTGTTACCTTTGATATCGTAAACTTGGAGTGTTTGCAGGGGGTTATAACTGGATTTCCAGTTTGCATCCCTAGTGAAGCTGCAAAATATTTTGTTATTGGATGAAAAAGTAAAACGGAATGTGACTTTAAAATTCCGTAGGGATTTTACTGATCAATCTACCACAGACATAGCTAATTTGTGCTACTTAGGAATGAAGAAAATGGAAGTGGTAGCAGAACACTATAGTGGAACTTGTGTCAATTTTTCAGTTACTTTTAAGAGCAAGTGTGAGTCTTAAGAAAAGATTTTATAATAATATTGAATGGATTTGCTAATAACTTCAGATCTTACTCATGAAAATGGTTTAAATGGTTTTATACCATTTTATGGCACAGGAGATTTTGTTGGAGGAAGTTCATTGGTAATTAGACCAAATCTTGCAGGTTTTAGGTTTCTGCTTTTAGCTTTGCTCTTGCTTCAGGTTTTGTCTCCACTCTGACTGTAACCTTTGTATGTCCTGTAAACGAGCAGGATGGATGGTAAGGCGTGAATGCGCTTTACATGCTAAAATAGCATTTTAAAGGTTTCTGTTAGTATTTAGCTATAGTGAGCATTACCTTTCTAATCGTAGCCAAGCTCTTTGTGCTTTAAGAAAAAAAAACCCTTTAGACCAGATCTTATGAATAATAAGCTAATTCAGAGCAGAAATCGTTGAATTATACATGAATAGCTCTTGAAGCTGTAGTGTAATGATTGTGCTCTGGTCTTAGATGTGTAATGCTTTTTTAAGTGGCTTGAAGAATGATGAAACTATGATCAGAACAATGTGCTAAAGAGAAACGCGAGAGAAATATTAGGTTTAATGAGGTTACGCTGACATAAGACAAGAAAAGGAATGTGGCTAATTGCTCATGTAGAGCTGATTGTGCCTTTTAAGTTAGGGGTCAGTGCATTTTGTAATTCTGTGATGGGTAGTACAGTATTTAGCATTTTTTTCTGAATCTGTGATTATTACTGGTATTTCATTCTTAATAGCACATCATTCTTGTGGGACAGAGCCTGCTAATGCAGTAAATTGATGGCATTTTGTGGTAGCTTCCCTCATTAAACTGGTATTTCTAAAAGCTTTGGTCTCCCAGTTTATTGTTTGACGTAATATTCAGTATTGGGGAAAAAAACCCCCAAATGTAACGAATGAATATTTAAAACGGTTGTCTTTCCAGTGGAGACAGTGAATCACATTCTGGTTTGATTTGTGATGCTAGTAAGGGATGATTAAGTATCTTAGTGAACCTGTTGTACAGTATCACTAGATGATTCAACAGAAAATTAATGCAAACAAGTGAAAATAGTTGCAGCAGGAGCCTATGAAATGTATGCACCCTGCATGGTATTACAAAACCACACCATCTTTAGCTATTAAGTACCTTGGTGATTCTTTAAAAATTGAGATTCCTGGAAGTATTACAGGTATGTAGCCGTGTGGTGGTTTTTTGTTTGGTTGGGTTTTTCCCCCCAGTATAAGTTTGTGAAAAAATTAATAAATATACCAGATAAAGTGCTTTTTTTGTCTGTGAGCAATGAATTGGGCAAAAACAAATCATGAAGATAAAATGGAACACTTGAAAAAACACAGAAAACCGTGCAAGGCCAGAAATTGATTCAAAGTGAAATCTGATAGGAAAATTCAGGAATCCTTCTGTGAAAACTTGATGTTTGTCTGTTTGTTTGATTCTGGTTTTGTTTCCTAGTACTCTTGCACTTACAGCATGCAAGTACATTCTAGGAAAACCCTGCTCTGAACGGCACTGGTTCACTCGCTGCCATGGGCAATATAAATGCAAATTTTTGTCACTGAAATCAGGAATCTGGGTGTGTTTAAAATGTTTCAAAAACCAATACCTTCCCAGCAATTTTTCTCTTATGTTGTACGTTAAATGTATATAGTATACTGGTAATCCCTGCTGTCTCTATGAGAGTCAGAAAGCAAATGGGCTGCTCTGACACACAGCACTTTTCCTACCAGGATGGCTGTTTCATGTTTTGATTTGGTTTGCTTCTTCCATGTTTCCTTTCTCTCTTTCACACTTGCCTGTCTGTTGTGATTTGTGCATCCTCTCCCATTTTTATATGTAAGAAGCAACTACGTTAATGCTGACTGACTAAGAAAGCAGCACCATTTGTTGGATAAGAAGCATAATTTCTCACTATAACGCTTCCTTTCTGATGGGGGGAGGGAAATTCATGTAGAGTAGATTTCTCTTGGCTTCCCTCAGCATTAAAGAGAAAGGGTAGGAGGAGCAATAACTGAGTTTCCACTAAGAAAAGTCCTGTTATTTCCAGATCTGACAACCCTTTCAGGCTGTGCTTTGGCAACACATGAACTTGATTGTGAAGAAGTCATTTTGGCCTCCTCAGGACAGAGATTTATGAAAGTACAGTTCCTGCTACAGTTTTCCAGATTTCATCAATATGAATGCAGAGCTGGGTGCTCAAGCACTTGCTTTCAGTGACCTGATCTGGTGTTAGCAATATTAGCAATAGTCCTTCTTTTAATGGAAGGTTGGACTAAATCACCTCCAGAGGTCCTTTCCTAAAAAAAAATTCTATTTGCCCCCTTTCCCTATAAACAAATCTCTTTGTGATTTTGCAGTTGCTTGAACCCGTATCAGTGGATGCGCAGCCCCTATAAGAACAGGCATATACTGGGAAATGGCTTACAAAATATCGACAGCTACAATACACTTAAGGTTATTCGGTCCTAAAAAATAGAGAAAAAAAAATGCTTTTTCCCCCTGTAAACATTCTGCCTTTTCAGTAAATTCCTTTTGAGGAGAGTTTTTATTTTTTTAAAAGCAACAGAGTTCTAAATTTCTAGAAGATTTCATGCTCTCTCATTCTAGCCATTTTATTAGAGCTTCCTAAGCAATCGTTCTGAGAAAAAACCTTTTTCACTTATTGATATGTGCAATACCACTTCCTTGTACCACTGTTCTGGAAGTATATGTTATTACACTCAGTGGACACACTTCTTGATAAATGCAGATTTCAAAAATACAGTCAACTGTTGTTTTGCCTTTCAGACTTGAAATGTGTATCACTTGAGACAGTAAAAGCAGAAGTAGGGTTTCCTAAAGCTTCCGTTCTCTAAAGGACGGAAATTCTATATTGTTCCAGTGTCAGGCTAATAAGAACAGATTTCTCTGAGGCCAGACTCCCTGTCTTTGACTTGGAGTAGACCAGCCGGTCTTTGAAGGGTTATGCTGCCGTCCCTAAGTTGGAGGAAGAGCTGCTCTGCAGTGTTCTTGAAGAGAAATGAGAATTGCTGCTGGCCGCAGGCTTGAGTGTTAGCCGCATGGACATCCCTTCTGTGTCAGACCAGTGGCTTATCTAACCTGGTATCTTGCCTTTGAAGGCGCATTTTAGGGAAAAAAAAAAAAAAAAAAAGAGGAGAAAGTTTTCTAGTGTGCCTGCATTTGCTGTCAACATGTTTGTAGAGGAAGGGCATACCTGTTGTAGAACCATGGTTGTATGTTACCAAGGTCAGAAAACGTGGCTTGAGACTTTCTCTTCCAGAGACCTGCTGACTGACCTTGGTCAACTCTTGAGATCTGATCTGCCACAGTCTTAATCATATTCTTAAGACTTAGTCTGTAAGCAATATGCTTGGCTTTGGACGTTCAATTCGTGGCTTAAATGCTTTATAAAATGAGACCAAGAATTTTTGTATCCTACAGTTTTTAAAGTAGGGACAGAAATACTTGTTTTCTGTGCTCTGTTCATTTCCTGATAGGTAATCTCCTTTACCATGCAGTTCACTGAGCTCAATTAATTCTCTCTGATATACAGTACTTTTCTTTTTAGTTTCTTTCTTAGTTTGCAAATGTCCTATGAAGAAATTCTTAATTTATTATAACATTTATTTTCAAATAATTTAGAAATCTGTCTTTACATAGTGTCCTAGGTGCGGTAAAGATTCACTGTAAGTAACCACTTAATCATTCTTTCCTGTACTTACGAGTTCATGTGAAAGAACCAAGAGGAAATAACATTTGCTGAAAACATTTTCACAGCAAAATGTTTGCATATATAAATACATGCTGAGAGGAACATGATGTATATAAATACAATTAGATTCTTTTCCTGCAAGATCCAATTACTGGGGATTCATGTAGTATATAGTCAAATACTTAAATAATGTTTTGGAGAGCTGACTCACTATACTTATGCCTGTAATTTGCTTTGCTGGGTAGTTTGTCACATATTTAATCTGTATCCAATTTTTTCAAAACTACCATTGTGCATCGTACACTATTGTCAGATAGCAAAGTCTTTCTTCATGTTTGGTCTCGTGCTCATCCATAAGTGACGGCCTCATATATCAGCTGCCTCTGAACTTTCTCTGGTCATACATAGCGTGGTAGCATGTAGTCTTTTTCTCCCATTTGACCTTCTCCCCCCACTCCTTCACCCCCTAAAAATTTTAAATACTCTTGATTATCTCTTGAGCAATGAAATAATCAAAATTCTGGCCTATCGTCTTTAATTTTCTTATTCTGCTGTAATATTATAGCATCATTCGACTGTGATGACATTGAGAATTTCTCTGATCGAGTGTTTAGAAAAGCTTAATTTTTGTCCAGTTTTGAAAGAAAGTTCTTTTTGGACCTATTCTTTTACAGATTCTGGATTTAGACAGGGTTTATCTAAGGCTGATCTAACAGACTGATCCAAGCCTTGGGTTCACCATGACAAAAATCTTAGTTTCCCACTTGCAAATAGGATTAGGAACTGTATTTCTTTGCTGCAAAATAATTTTGAAGATTGTGAAGCGATTCCCAGCAATGCATTTGTAATGCTCTCCTAGGCCTGTTGTGGGGGAAAAAAACCCCACCCCAAAACAACTTCTGGATCTGTAGGGCCAAGGAGGAGGGATGTGCTTCAGGATCTATAGCCTCCATCCCATGTAGTCTGTACTTGCTTAGTTTGTCAGAAAGAAATCTGGTAACTACATCTAGTAGAACTGAGATGGCTCTTCTATATTCATTTTAGCATCTGTTTATAGGACATATCAAAATGGCTGGAAATTGTTCAGCAGAAGGCAGCTGGGGATGTAGGATAGAGAAATGTATGCCTGGTGACTCTCACATAAAGAGATTTTCTTTAATTGCTGGATTTGAATCGTAAAATGAGGTCCTGACCTCATATCCTTGAAATGTATTGTCATTACTAAATCCAGTGAGACTGAATGGATTTTGGGTTGTTGGTCCATCCTTTAGAAGCTAAAGTTTCAAAAAGGCATAATGCGGTATCATAAGAGGCACGAAGGCTTGTATCATAACCACTAAGCAAAATTTTGCTACTTTATTCCTTTCCCAAGGCTGTCAGTAGCAGTTATCTTCTTTATTTTTCCCATACTTTTTTCTCTTTCCCCTCAATCCAGACCTGGATCTTGTGATTTTTATTTTTTGTGTGTAGATATTTAACATTGTGTGTTTAAAGCAAAAGCAAAATACCCCACCGCTGTCTAAAAATCCCATACCTGAGTGCAAAGTTAAGTGTGTGTCCACCTAATGTACTTTGATTTTCTTAGACTTCAGATGAGTTCAGGTTATAAAAACATTCTGCGTGGTAGTTTAGATTACCAGCTTTTAAAAGCATGCTACTGTCCATTTATAAATCTTGTCTAGAATATTTTAGATGGTAACAGAATACAGGCATTGATAAATAGTAGGTTATAGGATGGAAATGCAAGTGAAAGCCAATTTTATGATGCTTTTTTTTTTTTAATTCATTATCTCTTTGTTTTTATTTCTGGTACCTGTGGTATGTGTCTCAGCTGAGACATGACCGTGTCAAAGACTACCAGAAGGCATTTAATGAAAGGGATGGTATTCTGGGAGTTGTTTCAGTCGTCTTTTTTCCTCCCTGCTGTCCTTCACATTTACCTCTCAAAAATTCCCTTTTCTTCTTAGCAGGTACTCAAGGACATCTCTACTAGTTTTTTTCCTATCTGATTTTTAGGAAAAGCTGTAGAAAATGCTGACTGTAGCAGTAAAGACTTTCTTTTTTGGCACAGCCGGCTCAGCTTCTTTGCCTTTTTTGACCCTGTCCTTAAACTGGGAAACTTATAACTCTAGATGTGAATGGTTTGTTTTATTGCGCAGTGAACCATCCTTCCAGTTAGTCAGTGAAAAGGAGTCAGCGAGGCAAAGCAAGTGAGAACATAGGGAGAGATCCACCTTGAGTATCACGATTCCAGAAGCTTGGAAGAGTGTTCAGACATTAGGTATGCGATGGTAAAGCTTCCTTTTGAACTGTATGACTTACAAAAATACGTTTACAAAAGAAATATGTATGTATGCTTGCATTTAATATCATTTTACACAGACATATATAGCTACGAAGAATTGTGCACACACACAAATATTAAATAGTTAATGCTGCATTTACCGTGAACCACCTTCCGTATTCTAATGCAGCAGAGCTTCTTTTATTTCCTCTCTGTCTGGCTCCATCTTCCATTCCCTTAAATGGGGTCACCAGTGGAACCATTCATAATGCTTAATAACACACTCTACCAGTGATGCACTCTTCAGAATACTGAAATTGATTTTTCTTCTCTAAAAGTATGACCTGGCATTGTAGCCTTTGTCCTAACGCCTAATAATAACGTGATGTTCCTGACAGCACAGGATGTGAGCGCAGATGTTCTGCAGGCATCAGAAAAAAGCAGCCTCAGAGCAATGTCTGGTGCTGTCGAAGGCATTTCATTTGCTGCAGATCAATGTCTGCTTTGAAGAAGAATAATTAAGGTGTTTTCTTCCTTTTGAAATGGGTTCTCAAAATTAGGTTTGTACTGCCCAAAGCTTAATAAAGGGCTAGATAGATATGCATGAGGTATGAGCATCTTGTTAAACTCATGGATGCTTAATGCTTTGGAAATTCAGAGTATTAAGGTAAAAATCTAATTTTAGGCAGCCACTTTAATGATAATGGTTAATATGGTTAAAGCTGTTGAAAATACCACAGTGGGTCTGAGAAACTGCTTGTCTGTTGTATAGCACCTTTGCTGTAGTGCTTATCCTGGGATAACTTTTAACACAAATACTATTCTGTTCACTGCTAGATTGTACCTGCAACATAGGAAATCATACTGTTCATTCTGCATCACACAGAGCTGCTGTCTGAAATTGTCATCCCACCGAGATGAGAGAAACATTCCCACGGACTTTATTTAGTCCCTCAGGGTTGGATGGACAGATTGTTTATTTGTTATTGTTAGTTGTTGTTGTTAGTTTTACTGTAAGTAAATCAGAATTTACAGGGTTGGTGCAAAAATTGCCAGATAAGGGTTTGGGTGATGCAGATGTGTCAATAATTCCTTGTGGTCTCGAACTCTGTGAATTTAATAGTTCTGCAGTGTCGGACTGCACCTTGTTGGGTGGTTGCACAGGCAGCGCTGTTTCTGTTCCTGAGGGTGGGGACCACTCTCATTTCCACTAGTGCTTCGTATCACAGTGGCAGTGACAGCAAATACGGCAAAGTTAAGCGTGCTAAATGTATAATCTTTTCATGCAAGTCTTTTAATGCAAGTTGACAGCCGCTGGCAAAGCGGGTTGAAATGGTATTCTTGGAGACTTCTGCTACAGATCACAGTCTGAAAAAATCCCGATCCCTACAGCTCCTTCTTCCAGGATTTATTCAGCTTTGTTTGGTGTGAGAAGCACCATATTCTTCTGAACTGGCTTTTTGTAATACTTCCCCGTTCTCCACAATGTTGCTTGCTTATTAGCTAATTTCAGAACAGCAACGGTATACAGGCTTATGTTGTTTACTATATATATACATGATAATATTACCATTTTTATTGGTGCAACAGTGCATTTTTATATAGCTAATTTAGTAATATATACCAGCAGTAAGTCTTAACTAAGAGCTGAAGTACATTTGCAATCTGAATTTTTAACTTGTTCTGAAGAAAAAAAATGAAGATAGCTTGTGATAAGAACACACCCCACCCCAGATTTTCATTTTTCTGTCTTCAGAGGTGATTTACAGCTGTAAGGAGGTAAGCAGTTTCTTTTGGCTGTCACCAGAAGCCACAGAAGCACAGCCTGGCTGAGGCTGGAAGGTGCCTCTGGGAACTGTCTAGTCCCATATCCCTGCCCAGGTCAGGGTTTGAGCATCTCAGAGGATGGAGGTTCCAGGGAACAGGCATTATCTTCTTTATTGTTTCACAATGCTGTTTTAACCGTGTAACAACTTACTAACTCAGTAGGCATATGTAGGCTTGTTAATGTTCCTGTTGTATACACTACTAGATCTACTTAGCGAATTTTCCAGGTTTCTGAAACTTTGAAGAATCATTTCATAATAGCAGTGTTGTTTATTAGGGGACATGGCATAATCTGGGACTCAGGCTTACCTGTTCTGTACAAGTTCTATGTCCTTATGAAAGTTGCATCTGTTTTCTTTGTGGGTCCTCTCCAGTGAATTTATTTTCTGTGTAGTTTTCAGTGTTTCTGGTGCATGGATGGGTGTGCTTTGGGGGCGAGCAGGGCAACAGTGAAATCCTGATGGGCTCTTGGAGATTCTCTAGTGCAGCATGCAGGAAGTAAGAAGTTTGCCTTGGAGCATAGTTTAGTCTTGTTTAAGTCTAGAAATATTATTGAATGTGAACGTCTGATCTCTGATTCTGAGAAGAGATGCTTTTTGTGAGTGAGCAATTGTCTTTTCAATAACTTCTGACACAAAGACAGCTAAGACTTTTGCTGTTCTCTGGCAGGGATTGACGGCCCAGCTGCTTTTCAAGATGATGTTCAGAAGATAGGAAGTCAAGTGCAGATTCTCACTGTTGGGCAGTCTAGTCACGATGAAGATGATGGAGAGAAAACGGCTAGTGGTCAGCAACAGCAAAGCAAGCAAGATCTTAGAACAGCAATGCAGAAAAAAGGTAAGTGGCCAAAGCTGCCTTCATGTTCTCATTGCTTGTTTTCTGTACGTTGACTCCTTTTTCTATTCTCACTCTCAGCCCTAGCCTAGGCAGAGCTTGTTACTCTCTATTTATTCTCCTCAGAGCCTGTTATGCTCTATTGTATAATCAAAAAAAAAAAAAAGTTCTGTCTTGTCCCAAGGAACAAGCGCTCTCCAGCTCTCCGGGATGTGGCTTTCCCATCTGCAGTGCAGTGCCGCTATTAAGGTACCAGGCAGATGCTAATGCTCATATCCATCTGTTCACATTTTTGTATCGTACAACTCTGGAAATCACTTACTTGAGAGTCAAAAAAAGAGTATGGAATAGCAACATTCAAACTAGAGTATTAATTTCAGTTGTGTTGTCCATTAAATATTGTTCATATTTTCATAATGTGCGTTCATGCTCGCAGAGGTGAAAATTACAGCACTGTGTATTCTGCAGCGTTTCCCATGCATAGTCTTCAAATGTTCTGGAATGGGGTTCTTTTTGGAGATAGGTTGTGTATGTACACATTCATGCATCCGTCTCTTGCTTCCTGCACTGTTATTATTTCTCATTAGACATTAACTGTAGGAATGAAAAAAAAAAGCCCTAAAAACCTCACAAAGCTATTTCTGAAGGCATTTGCTTTGGAGTTGTTCTTCTTCAGTGTACAGCTTTTGAAGCAAAGATGGCTCATGCCAAGAGTGTTCTGATGCTTTAAGAATAAATTCTTTGTGTATAAAGAGCAAAATGTAAGTGCAAACTTGACTCATCTAGAATAGACTATTCATACCTCAATGTCCGCCTCTTGTCTGCAGAGCGGTTCTCACTAAGATTCATTTTTTCTGGGACATTACTCTGCAGATGTGAGCAACTTCAACTGAAATGGGCAGATTTTCTCCAAGTGTGGTATTTCCTGGGCATTTGAGTCCGAGGGATGTTGGCATGACTAACAAGTTCTGATCTGTGTGGCGATTGTGTTGCCTTAGACCATGGCTCAGAATATTAAATCATCAGGCACACTACTTCCTAAAGCTGATTGACTTAAAAACTATCAACAGACTTCTCAAATTAGGTCAGAGCACTCAGATTTTTACTCTGGGGGACATTTCTATTTTTGAGGATTTTTCTAGGCTAAGATATATTTTTATTCTCCCCAATTTTTTGTTTATTTTTTAAAAGAAGCAGTGGGTGGGGTTTTTTTTTTGTTTTGATTTGGTTTTCTTTTGCTTTGTTGCTTCATATTCTTAAATAGATGATATGACCTTTTTTACCAGGTCTGAGCATACTCTGATCAGAACAGGCACTGCTAAGAGCGCGTCATTATTATGCTTCAAAGCGAGGGGGGGGTGTGTGGGGGGTGGGGATGGGACACAACATGCTTTTTTTAAATGGGAATGCTGAGGTTTACTCATTTTTACTAATAACAGAGCTATGCTCTGTGAAACACAAAGAAAGGTATTAAGGCAAGACTGCAACTAGCAACATCTCCATAAAATATTTTTACTCTGTGTGTACAGTTTTCCACTTGATAACAGCAGAGGAGGCTTATTAGAAAGTTTTGAGTATCCCATTTTTCATGGGAAACTTTATGTAGAGCTAGGGCTTTTCATGTGGATTCCCACTGCCACTTCACTGCTTGTGGCATGTCCTTACTGGCATGTCCCTGTTGGTCTGAAAAGCACTTAGAATTGCTGTCTCCCATCAGTCCTTCTCTTGCATGGAATAGGAGCAAAAGAGGAACACAGAAAGAAATGCTAACTGGCCTAATGAGAAAGGCTGAGTCCCATCAGCTTTGCGTCGCCTGATTCGTGCCCATTCTGCTCTTTGACACTAACTTTGTGGAGAGAAGCCTCTCTCTGCACATGTCGCTGCTTCCCCAGTGAGACAAGTTCTGTTAGAAGCCAAGAGGTTTTAGGCTACCCGAGTGTGAATAGAATATGCCACTTGCAAGAAAATGCCAAATGTTTTATTTGATTTCTCCATCTGTTGGAAATTAGAATCATAGAATCATTCAGATTGGAAGAGACCCTCAGGATCATCCAAGGGCCCAACCATCAACCCCACTCTACAAAGTTCTCCCCTACACCATATCCCCCAACACCACATTTAAATGACAAACACATTCAGGGATAGTGACTCCACCACCTCCCTGGGCAGCCTATTCCAGTGTCTGATCACTCTTTCTGTGAAGAATTTTTTTGCAATGTCCAGTCTAAACCTACCCTTTGCAGCTTGAAGCCATTCCCTCTTGTTCTATAGCTAATTACCCGTGAGAAGAGACCAGCACCAACCTCCCTAAAATGTTCTTTCAAGTAGTTGTAGAGAGTGATGAGTTCTACCCTCAGCCTCCTCTTCCTCTAACTAAACAGTCACAGCTCCTTCAATTGCTCTTCATAAGATTTATTCTCCAGGCCCTTCACCAGCTTCATTGCCCTCCTCTGCACTTGCTCCAGCACCTCTGTATCTCTCTTGTATTGGGGTGTCCAAAACTGGACACAATACTCAAGGTGTGGCCTCACCAGTGCTGAGTACAAGGGGACAATCACCTCCCTACTTCTGCTGGTCACACTATTTCTAATACAAGCCAGGATGCCATTGGCTTTCTTGGCCACCTGGGCACGCTGCTGCCTCATATTCAGCCAGTTGTCCATTAGAACCCCCAGGTCCTTTTCTGCCGGGCAGCTTTCCAGCCACTCTTCCCCAAGCCTGTAGCGCTGCATGGGGTTGTTGTGGCCCAAGTGCAGGACCTGTCACTTGGCCTTGTTGAAGCTCAAACCATTAACATTGGCCCATTGATCCAATCTATCCAAGTCTCTCTGTAGAGCCTCCCTATCCTCATGCAGATCAACACCCCCGCTTAACTTGGTGTCATCTGCAAACTTACCGATGATGCACTCTATGCCCTTATCAAGATCATCAATAAAGATGTTAAACAGAAATGGTCCCAACACTGAGCCCTGAGGGACACCACTTGTGACCAGCCAGCAGCTGGATTTAACTCCATTGACCACCACTCTTTGGGACCATCCAGCCAGCCAGTGCTTGATCCAGCAGATCGTATGCTCATCCAGGCCATGAGCAGCCCGTTTTTTCCATGAGAATTCTATGAGGAACAGTGTCAGATGCTTTTCGAAAGTCTAGGTCGACAATATCCACAGCCTTTCCCTCATCCAGTAATTGGGTCATCTCGTCATAGAAGGAGATCAGATTCATCAGGCAGGACCTGCCTTTCATTAACCCATGCTGACTAGGCCTGATCCCCTGGTTGTCCATTATAATATAGCTTTAATGGCACTCAAGATGTTCTGCTCCATGACCTTCCCTGGTACCGAGGTCTTACTGACAGGTCTATAGTTTCCTGGATCCTCCTTTCTGCTTTTCTTGTAGATGGGTGTTACATTTGCCACCCTCCGGTCCACTGGGACCTCCCCAGTTAGCCATGACTTCGGGTAAATAATAGAAAGTGGGTTGGCGAGCACGTCTGCCAACTCTTTCAGCACGCTTGGGTGAATCATTTTCTTCCTGCAGGAAATAATTGTCCTTTTGATTTCGGAAGTATATGTTGAGTTCCTCTTTGGCAAATGAGTCACTGGGACAGAGCCACACTTCCATAAATTTTAACACTGAATAACTAACATTTAGTCTTCACGTTTTATCGGTTTTCCTATATGTCTCTGTAAAGACTTGGAATGAGCAAATTTGGTCTTAGTTCTTCTTTGCCACCTGAAGTTACAACTGTTTTCAGATTTAGGGAAGAAATAGATTTGATTTCTGGGTTCAAAAACAAAACAGGAGCTCTCTGAAACATTCTTCCCCACAAGTCATGAGTGCAGACTTTTCTAAGGGTGGCACAGAATTTTCACCATCATAATGCTGGTGGTGAAATCATGAGTGCACATGTAGAAATAAACTGATTACGTCAGTATGCATGGAGTATGGCGTTATTGCACGGCTGCCATCTGAGGAGATGGACTGTCTCTGTTACCCTTGCATAGCTGACTAGAACGTTGTTGTCATTATTAAGAAATAATGCTTGTGAATAATAAGTGTGTGATTAATAATGAGTGAGTTCTACAGGCTTTGAAAATATCTGTTGACCTGTGAACTCAGGCCTCCCTTGCATAACCAGATCCTATTGAAATTTGCTGCTATTGTGCTGTGTGATGTGTGTCCAGACTGGAAGAACTGGGGAACTGGATAACGAGACCATTCATGGTGCAGCTGTATGGAATGCAAGCATTGTATTGTGTATGCTTCTCTTTTACTTTTATACACTCAGTCTTACTGCTCTGGTGTTGATTCATTATCCAGTGTGCATCTGGTGTCAAAAGGGATATGCACTGAAGTTTTTGGTAGCAGCAATAACATTAAAAGTATTTAAATGCCTTTTTCGGTGTCTTTTTTTTCCTCATTACGTTCCAAAATTTGAACTGAAGAAAACCATTACTGATACTGATCTCCAGTGTTTATGTTTCTGTACATTAGTTTGGTTCAGCTTCTGCTTGTTGCAGACCAAGCTCATATTCCAAAAGACTAAGCTACATGAAAGTCTCTGCGTATCCCTGAAACTCCTGGAAAAAGAGTTTAGAGAGCCTGAGAAAGATGATGAGGACACACTGGGCACAGGGATTTAGGTAGAATTTAGGCCATTTGAGTCTGAATACTTTTTTCAGTGTTACTGAATGAATAGTTGTGCAGAATCTCTGTATATCACTTGTGCCAGTCAGGTTGTTTGGGGTTTTTTTTGTGTGTTAGAATTCAAAAGTAGGCCAAAAACCTCCCATGCAGGGCACATCGTGCACAGAAGGGTTTGTGGCATAACCATTCAGTGTGGATGATGACCATTTGGCTCTGTGATCCATGACTTTTTGACTTTATTCAAGATACTAAAAAAGAAGGTGACAGCAGGTATAAGCAGGTAGAAGGTAGACTTTGATTGTGCAGAAAGATAAAACGTCCATAATTGAAAATTAAGGCAGTAGTGTTATGGCCCCATCCAGTAAGCCTTTAGCCCTATGCGGAGTCCTGTTGGCAAGTTAGGGTTGTTCACTCGATTAAGGGTTTGCAGAATCAAGCCCATGGATTTTTTCCTTTCCCAGATCCCCATGCAAATACATCCTGGTCCTCTTCCACCTCCCAATCCAGTCTTGTCGCCCTGGATCATGTTCCTGGTAAGTACAGAAGGAAAAAGTTAATTATGCCCATGCTGCTTGGCTCTGGAAATCTTTGCGTTTCATTGATCCTTCTGCATTGAACTTACCAATAGTGGAAAGTGATTTTTTAAATTTTTTTTTTTAGGAAAAAAAATTGTATAGTTAGCCTCTAATATGTGGAACTTAGACTTTGAACCTGAATACAGGATGGCTTCATCTGCATGATGCTCCTTGAAAAACTAGGCCTGGCAAATGTCCCACCATTGACGCTTTCTGCTGCTAAGTCCTATTTGATGTTCAAAGTTGTGTTTCCCTTTGAAATGTCTGAGGTTTTGAATTCTTGTAAAGGCAAATTTTTAAGTGCTGCAAGGCAGTTCCTTTGGCCTGGGCTGATACTGTTTTTTACATGAAATAAATATGCATGAGAACATTTCCTTGATGTGAATGTTTCTTCTCGGTCTAAGATCTGCTCTTCATCAGATCACATAGGAACAGTTAAAAGCGTGCTGTAGAAGGGCTTGCATTTTAATTGTTGAGGTTTCCAAATGGCTGTGGTAGGTTGTCCATTCAGCTCCAATTTCAGGTTTAAGATTTCGTCTTGTGTTTGAAGTACTTGACTGGATGAAGAGGAGCTGAATTTAATTCCTAACTGTATCACTGAGTAATTCAATCTTCACTGTGGACTGGAAACCATGATATCTCCTTTCTCGTTTGCTGAAATGTTTTGGCTTCTCAGGGCAGGTGCTGCCTCACCCACGTATTTGTACATTGCCTCGCACAGTCAACCCCCTTCAAGCACACCCTCTCTCACCTCTGAGCCTAAGGGTGCCACAGTATAATAAGTGATGTTTTACAGCTAGTATGGACAGCTTTAATGTATTAGTACTTCACATAAGCTCACTGCTTTCTCCTCAGGCATTTCAAGCAGCATGAATTTTGATGAAGAAGAAGATGAAGAAGATGAAGACAGCTCCAGTTCTTCACAGTTAAACAGTAACACCCGGCCTGGTTCTGCCACGAGCAAGAAATCCAATAAGGTAAGGAGTAAAGAAGGAGCACGCAGGCTGCCATGTAGTGCGTGATTTCAGAGTGCAGTCAGGATAGGCCTGGCTTTCTTCTTCTGTTTTTAATATGCACTAGAGTATCTCCAAGGTGATTTACTATGGCAGCTCTCAGAGTTCACAGGAGCAAGCAATGAAAATAATGACTTGGAGAAAAGAATGGCAAATATTGCCTGAACTTGAATGAAGAGGAAGCTAAACAGTAAATATTTACCTTTCTACTTCTTGCAGGTGCTCAGAAGGACCTTTGTTTTTATTGCCTTTTTCTGAGCATTTTCTCACCCTGTTCTCGTTGCTACCATCCGAACATGAAATAAGACTTTGGCTTGTTCAAATATTCTAAATCAAAAGCTTTTGCTAAACCAGTTGATGGTGCTCCACTCTTTTATATCTTGCACTCACTTCTCCTCTCTGTTATATCTCTATCTTTCTTAATCTGTCTCTCCCTGTCACATTTCTTCCTTTTGTCAAAGGCTGTCACTGTCCTTGGGCATGGCCTTTCTGACAAAAGAAGTGTGGTAAGATGGGAAGGTGCAAGGGGTTTTCTTTGTAACATTACAGAGCTCTGCCTGTGCAGCCACCCTGTTCTACTTTGCCAGATGTGTCTGTACACTGGTTATCAGTGGCACAGAGAACTGTTCCCTGGGCCTTTGGTAGCCAAGTGCTTGACCAGTTGGATGAGGAGAGGTCCTTAGCTTGATAAGCTGCCTTAAAGGCTGCTGAGGAATCAGGACAGGGAAGACATTATGTCCATTGGTTTTATTTTTTTAAAGTGTGCCTTCTATAAAATGTCCTTCCTTCGTGCTTATAACTTTGTAAGTCAAACTTGAGGAAACCTGAGTTTTGCTTACTGTTTTAGGAAGCGGCCTCAGCCCCTAGTCCTTCCACAAATGAGCCTCTCATAGATGTCGACGACCTGGAGGAATTTGCCATAAGACCTGCTCCACAGGGTGTCACTGTGAAATGCAGAATCACAAGAGACAAGAAGGGAATGGACCGAGGGATGTACCCTACTTATTACCTCCACTTGGAAAGGGAGCATGGTAAAAAGGTCATAAAATAACTTGAATGGCATACCAGTTGCATCTGAATATAAAAAATACTATTAAAAGTCTGAAGAAGTCTTACAAAGAAAATATAATCTTATATTTTAAATGTATTTAAATATATTTTCACTTTCACTGAGATCTGCCCTACAGTCTTCCAGAAGCAAAACAACAGTATCACTTTGTTCTACTGCCTTTCTTCGTATGTCTAATCTTTGGCCTTAAATAATCCATGCATGGCATCTTTATGTGACAGTCAGAGTTGGGGCTCTCCACATTCTGTGGCCTGAAAAGCATCTATTTTCAATTCAACTGGAAGAGCCAGAGCGACTTAGAATGAAACATTTAACAAAAGAGATCGAATTTAATTATTTAAACCATAAATAATGGACTGAGTGGTTGAGAAGTTGCTTTCCCTTTCCAGATTTTTATCTGGTTTTGCTAGGTCCCTGGAGACCTTCTGTTACTTCACTAATGATGCTGGAATACAGAAAAATTGCCTATGGTTTCCTTATATCAAAGCAGGAAGTGATGTGTGCTAACCCCTTTGGCATTCTAGAATATGTTTTTTTGCACTGCTTAGGTGTTTCTGTTAGCTGGAAGGAAACGAAAGAAGAGTAAAACCTCTAATTACCTCATCTCCATAGACCCAACTGACCTGTCTCGGGGTGGAGAGAGTTTTATTGGAAAACTGAGGTAAATGCTGATACATCTAAGAATTTTCTTTATATAATAAAAAGTTCATTTGAAATTAGGAAGCCTGTAAGCCACTATGACCTCTTAATTAGAGGCTTGACTACATCATGTCATAATGGTCTTAAAGTTCACCAGTATCCAAGGCGTGTTTTCAAAACATCTCAAGTACTTACAGGATAACATTTTATGAAAAGTCAGCAGGACTGACACTCTTAAATGCTCCAAGGCCAGGTTCTCAAGAGTGTACAAGCACAACTTATCTTAATGGGATTTTCGGAAGTGCACGATTAGACTGTGTCTAGCCCCTAGTGATATAAATACCTTGGAGTGGAAGTTCTGTCTGTCAGACAATCTGGAAATCTCGTTGGTTTTGCCTGTTTCTTAAGATGCTAATTTAGAGCTATTTGCAACTAGTGGAACTCTTTCAGAGGCACTTGTTTGTTTTCTCTCTGTCACCCCATCATACATCGATCTGTTGTTGATACCTACGTGATGCCTCTCAATGTATGTTTGGATCATCTGTGCCTGAGGAAAGGGACTGTACTGCTAATTCCCATTTGCCTGTGTGGATCTCAGACCTTTATGTGCTATTTATTGCAGTGCAAACACAGAATGAGGATAATGTGATTTCAGTACGTTCTAAGTTTTTGCTCCTTGGTGTGATTTCTATTTAAATGGAAAAGACTGATCTTATTTATAACTTTGTGAAAAACACTCTCTGTATTCTAATAGAGTTAGTAGTCAGGTAAGAAAGCAGGTTTGTAAAAAGTAAGCATATTTTAAAAACCAAGCAAAAAAACCCAAAATAACCCCACTTGAGTGTTTCCTTACTGCTTTCTTGAATTTACTAGTTTGCAAGGTGTCATGAGAAGTCTCCACTGTAAGGATAAGGGGCCTTTAGTATACTCTGCTGTATTGTACCTTTATGTTTTTGTTACGGCCCTTAATCCAGGAACTGGCATTTAGTTGGGATCAGAATTAACAACCATTTGTACTCGCTATTACCTGTCTTTCCTTCGGGGCTACAATGCAGTAAAGGATAGATCTCTCGGCAGCATTACTGACAAATGGTGATTGGATTTTCCTTTTTTTTTTAATAGATCAAATCTTATGGGAACTAAGTTTACAGTTTATGACAATGGAGTAAATCCAATGAAAACAACATCAAGCCTGGAGGCGAGTATCCTGCGTCAGGAGCTAGCTGCTATTTGTTACGTAAGTACTGCTCACAGCAAAAGATGCTGTTCAGTTTCTGAAATAGCACACTGAATTTCCTGCTCACTTATGATTATGTAAATCAGTATTTATACTTTGATGTAATCCAACAGATGATCTTCACTAGAGAAACCAGGGAATTCAGTAGAAAGTAGAAGTGAAAAATGTGCATGGAACCAGGTTGCCCCATTCTCACTTTTGGTCAGAAGGTGTTGGAGCTTTTACGTAACTCTCTGGGAAGGGTAGGAGGCTTCACAGCCTCAGGCACCGTCTGAGGGAGCCTCCTGAGCTGGAAAGAGTTGCGCACAAGGAATTACTACATCATTTGTAATGGCGTTTTGTAGGAGGCCTCTCTGATCCAAAACACAGGCAGCTGGACAGCTAGGTCTGCAGCAGTGGCTGACAGACTGGGGTAAAAACTCTGAAACTCTTTTTTACCAGGAAAAAAAATAAACAAAATCCAAAATTCAATTGAATGAGAGAAATCAGCCTCTTACAGGACAATAAATGGTATTTGTCAGGGGCAATGCAGACAATCAAGGCTTGAAACACAGTTGCTGTTGTTTCATGATTACTGGATGACGAACTGTTTTGGTTAGAGTATTCTTTCTGTCCAGCAATCTCTGGGCCCAAGAAACTCTTCCAGTCAAAACTGGTACATACACTGACACAGAAAGTTTTCTGTTATCACAAATCAACTTCTGACAAAAAATACCAAAGAACCACTTTTCTGAAAAGTTCTTGCCCGGCTGTAATCAAGGATGCCTGGAGCTCTGTCAGACCGAGGTCCAGCCGTCCCAGCAGATACCCTGTGTACACAGAGGATGTGTTCCTGGAAAGGTCAGCTTCAGGTTGTGGAGAGCAATGCGTCTGAAAGCTTTTGGCATGTGGGAAGGAAAGCAGAGAGACATCCTTGCCATGCAAAGTGCTGCGAGCACTGAGGGGTGGCAGTATCAACTGCTAACAGGTTCTTTTCCTGCTGCTTAGAACACAGTTTCTCTGTGTTTATAGTATAAATAGGGTGTTGGTTCACACGAGATATTATTCAGGCACATGGCCTACAGTTGCAGATAGACAGACACACATCCCTCCATTCCTTTGGATTTGAAACTCTGAGAAGTTCAGAAAATCCAGCTAACAGGATTTAACAAGAGACTCCAGGATTTGATGTCAGTTTAGAGTTTGACTGAATTTTCAGTAGGAACCTAGGAGAACTTACATGTTTAAATAAAGGTAATTTTACTAGTTTATATAGGAGGGCATTCCCTGAAGCTAAGTGACTAATCTTCTGGTGCAAACTGGAAATACAACGAGAAAACAAAAAACAGTTTTTAAAAAAGTTACATGTTGAAAAATTTAAGCATTGCTTGTTTTAGGTCAACAACAATGACATTTGAACCATTAACGTTACCAAATAAAAAAAACTTAGCTGCAGCCAGCAGAGGTAATGAGAAGTGTGAGTGTTGGAAAGAAGAGAACTATGGCCACTGTTTGGAGAATGTGGCGAGATAAGGTGCTTATATATGTCTGTTTTGAGATCAGCAGTTTAAAACACATTTGTGTAAGAAAATTACTCACTCCACTGATATTTTGATACTCGTAAAGAGAGGCAGCAGGCTTGCAGGTGTGCTGTGGCCAGAGGACTGAAATATCTGAATGATATTTCATTACTAGCCAGGTTTGCTGAAGTAAGATGATTGTTCCTGGCTGCAGCAGAGCCACAGAGCCAGAAAGAGCACTCCCCAAACACCCGTGTCCTAAGGTAACCTCTTCATTCCTGCCTTGAGATTTTTCCTGCGGCAAAAACTGTAATAAACAATACTTTGGAAGCACCACTCTGCCGCTCACTGTCTCTCAGCCCATCCGATCAAGTACCCATCTGGAGAGCAAGCTGTACCCGCTTCCACCAGCTTACGGAGCCTGACCTGCTGAATCGTCTCAGCGGGTCTCGTTGATACAGGCAGAAGCTGGGGATGCAGCTATTGTTAATTGTGGGATAAACGTGTTGGGAGCTGTCATTTTGGAGCTCACCTTAGGGCATGTTTCAAGCAACAGGAATAAAGTTAGTGCAGGGACTGACCCGAGTTTTACCAGGTGCTGTTCACCATTTTTCCCTCTCCCTGCTGATGGCAGGCTGGCGTATTAATAAACCTGCAGCAGCACCTAATGGCCCATTTCAGAATCGCTTGGCAAAATGTACCGAGAAGCAGGGAGGTGTAACTGTACCATTTCTACCAGGATTTCTGGTGCTGGATTTCTTTATATCCATAGTGTCTCACAGTTTGCGTCAGATTCTGCAGGCAGGGACCTCGACTCAATAGAGCAATAAAACTACGTGTTTCTGCCCAGGCACCAGTCACTTGCGTTGTGCTCCAGTGTAGTGGGTGTTGTGGTTTGGGCTTTCGATGGAGTGATAGCTTCTACAGAATATGTTAAGGGCAAGACACAGATGTATGAATCAAGTCCGGAAAGGAAAGCGGTGGAAAGAGAATAGGGATAATTAAGTCGTGAATCTCCTGGGAGCTGGTGGGATATTCACTGTGACACTTGTGTCATGGCAGCTATTGCCACCGTAGCAAAACGCTTACAGAACTTTATGAAAGTGTGTAAGATTTTCCAAGCATCTCTGTGTGCCTTCGTTGCAGTTTGCTGCGACACACGCGCACAGGAACAGCTTACTGGGCAAGGGCAGAGAGCGCAGCTTCTGGGCAATACTGGGCCAAGTCCTTCGCTGATTTAAATCACTGGTGCGCTGGTTGAGTCAATGGGGCTCTGCCAGATACCAGCCTACGTAAACCAAGACTGTCAGTGGCATTAAAATGCTGTGAAATCAGAATTTGGCCTATGATCCCCCAATAATGCCATTTGTAGTCTTGAATTTGCACACACGAAATAGTGGAGGAGACAAATACAAGAGAAACAGGGAATGAGACAGGAGATAAAGGGAATTCATTTTATTTGGATGTGGGTAGGTTGGAAAGGTCTGCTCTTAATTAAAGGTCCTCTTTTGTCCCTACTGTTTTCCTCATATATTCCATGTTTGTAGAATTTCAATTCTATACCTTGATTTTAGCAAAAGGACAGCATTTGCCAGTAAAACGTTTGATAGAATTGGTGATTGATGTAACATGCAACTAGAAAGAATTCCCTAATCATTTGGCAGAAGTACTGATTTTAGAGTTTCTGAGTAAATCCAAAGACTATAGTGCTGTTTTTTCAGTGACAATACTGCTTATTGGGAGCAAAGTGATTCAGCGCTATTATTTAATTTTACCTTGAACAATGTCTTCAACCAGTCAGCATCTAAATTAATTCTATATAGCAAAACTGCAGCTTGATGAGAAGAAAAGCTTGTAAGGCATTGCAGAGAAGATCAAAATTGTCAGTAGTGAGTGGAAAATAAGCATAAGCACGAATCTTTTCTTAGAAATTGTCCTCTTCTGTGCTGAGTCTCTCCTGCTTATGAAATCTGCTGGCAGTCATTTTAGTTTAGGTCTCGCCGTGATGCAGAACCAAGTACATGCTTCCAGCTGAACTGATAACGTTGGTTTACTCTGCCAAAGGCCGTGATATAAGTGATTCAGAAAAGAGGTAGAATCTTCCATTAATGTATGTAGCTCTGAAGATTTATGAATATACCTGGGTTGCTTCAAGAGTATTCAGTAAAATAACTCAGTGGAATTTTTCTTGCACGTGTGAAAATGTTTAATGAGTTGTCTAAAATCTCCAGATGGTTTGCTGAAACAAAGTTATTTCAAAGATCTGATGGATGACAAAACTTCTGCAAGAGTAAATTTGAGGCTGTTATTTTCAGATGTTTCCAGTGAGTTGACATGTGTGGATTTTTGCTTGTAAAAGTAGAGATGTTTTTGAAAGTTTAATGTTCCTTAAAAGGAGGACGCTTTTATTAAATATATAAAAGCAGAGACATCCTAATATATCACTTCTGAATGTCCAGTGGTGAACCCACACCATCTGAAGCCTGGAGGTGTCCAGTTCTTGGCATCTTGTGGTACATTGCTGGGAACAGAGCCAATGGGAATTTCCTTCCTGAGAGTCCTCAGTCTGTGTCCACAACCCTTCACTTAGGAAAGGTAGAGGGGAAAAAATGCATGGGACCAAAAAGAAAGTATCACAAAACATGAGGAGATGGACTTTCAGAGGTATCACTGTTTTGTTTACTGCAGCTAATGCTAAAATAGGCAATCAGATTTTACTGAGTGGGTTGGAAAATATCGCCCTTTATTTTTTCTTTTTCAAAAGTAGATGATGACTTACTGAAGTATTTGGCCCTGGTTTCTTCTGTGGAAAAAAGAAAGCCTCAGATAAAAATAAGACTTGTGGCCTATTTAGATTTTAGTTGTTGTGTTTTGAGAGGATAGTGCACTACTGGGATGCTTTTGTGAAAAGCTGGTCACAAAGGCATCAAATCACATTTAATGAAAGAACTTGTATTTTCCACAGATTTGTTTTTGCTGCCTATGTTATTTTTTACTTTCTCTGCCTTCATAGCTTGAAAATTTGCATTCATGCTAATGTGTTTGTTTTTTTACCATGCTCATCTCTAAGCAGAACGTATCTGAAGACTTTGAAAACCACAGCACTGCTAACAGATGCTCTTACTGGCAGCTTCTTCTTGTTTGCTTTTGTGCTGGCTCTGGAATAAATGGAATTGGTCCCATATATTTAATTTTGTCTCTCATCAAAATGTGTGACTGCATTTTATGATTTTTAAATTACAACTACTTTATTTTGGGATCTAGCAGTAGCCAAGCAATCTGGTTAGTTCATATCCTTTTTCAACAAAGGGATTTTTTTTTTTAAAATGTATTAAGGTTGTTGGCAGCCAGTGCTAGGGGTGTTTTTGGAAAGCTCTCTATTTCCATTTTTCCTGTTGTTGGAGCTTCTAAGACAAAGCTTCAATGTTTGGCAGTGCCAGTGAAGGTAGGAGTTTCAAGATGTTTTTTGAGTTGTCTAACAAATAAGTTCCCTGGGCTGCCACTGTGTCCCTCTGTTGAAGAAATTAACTTAAAAAACACAGAACATGATGAACTCTTTTCTAAATATTTTTAGGAAACAAATGTCTTGGGGTTTAAAGGACCTCGTAAAATGAGCGTGATCATACCAGGAATGAATATGGACCATGAAAGAGTTTCCATCAGACCACGAAATGTAAGTCATACCATCAGTCAGCGGTAAAAATTACTTGAATTCTTTTTTCAGTTAGAGTTGTTTTTTGAATTTCTGAAGGTTTATAGGTTAAAAAAACCCAGTATTTGAACAATTGCAGAACAATGGGATGTGTGACTAGTTCAGTGACTCACAAAAGCTCTACAAATAATAATGTATTTTGATAACAAAAGGTGCAACTAACCTTTTCTGAGCTGTGGAAAGGACTCAAATGCACACTCGCATTAAGATACTGAGAGTTCTCTGTTTCATTCGCTGGTACGGTTTTGAGTGTTGAGGGTTTAGTCTTTGGGCGAGGATTTATGAATGGCTTTTTTTGTGTGAATTTATTTTTGTTTCGTGAGAGTGTTAAACTGAAGTGTGTGTCTGTGGTGTGTGCAGGAACATGAGACGCTCCTTGCAAGATGGCAGAACAAAAATACCGAGAGTGTCATTGAGCTGCATAACAAAACGCCAGTCTGGAATGATGACACCCAGTCCTATGTTTTAAATTTCCATGGTCGTGTCACACAGGCCTCAGTGAAAAACTTCCAAATTATTCATGATAATGATCGTAAGTATAGCTCTCTATCTGTCATGTGTAGAAACTGCATACACAGCCTGACAGTGATTTTGCCCTTACTGTTGTGACCTGAGTGAGTTTAATTTAGTTATGTGGGTCCAACTTAATGCTGCTCTGCCTTGCGGCCATGACATTAATGCAAGTTGGGTGTTTAAATGCTCGTGCTTGAGGCAGGTGATTCTGCTGTGGGCTGTCTTCGTTTTCTCCCTTAGCTGCCCAGCTTATGAACTGAGCAACAGTTTAGAGTCATTTCTGCAATCAGAGCTGCAGTATTTCCAGCCAGCAGGAGCGTGGGGCAGTATCACTCTGCTCAAGCACTTGTATCACACAGTCTTTCCTGGGTTATTTTGTTTACTCTGGTCCCCATACACTGCCAGGCTACATATGGTGGCAGTCAGACTGGTCCCACTGCGCATCCATTTTGCCATTACTGCTCTTTATAGCGTTAGCCNGAGCCCACATTGCTGGCTCATGTTGAGCTTCTCAACCAGCACCCCCAAGTCCTTCTCCTCAGGGCTGCTCTCAACCCATTCTCTGCCCAGGCTGCATTTGTGCTTGAGGTTGCCCCGACCCACATGTGGGACCTTGCACTTGGACCTTGTTGAACTTCATGAGCACCCTGAAAATGTCAGAACTGCCTTTTACACCGTCACTAGGACCTTACCGATGTGCGGCTTTCTGCCAGCAATGTACAGCTCCCTTTGTTCTCAGGCTTAGGTACAGTTGTTGAAGCAGGGGTAAAGACAAGTGCTGGAGTGGGGTGATACTGCCCCACTTCACACTTGCTTTAGGCAGTCACTGGGTGGTGGAGCGCACTGAGCCACAGCAATGTCATGCTCAGACTGCAGGGGGATATTGGAAACTGGTGAAAGTGGCTCTGTCTCTGAGAGCAACACTGGGTTTGAAACGTTGGTGTATGCATTTGCTGCATTTCATAAGGTGAAACAATTACACCTGCTTCTACAATGAAACGTTCAAACTGTGAATGAGGCTGAGATTTCTTCTCGCTGACAGAGTACAAAAGGGAAAAAATGTTGAGGAAGGATTTCTGAATGTGATATAACAGAGAGACATGATCAGGTCTAGATCACAATCATGTCTTCTTTTCCACCATTATTCTTGCTTGTTGAATTGCCTGAAGTTAAGTAGGAATAATATTAACTGGTTCTTGGTACATGTGCAACTGCACTAGGTCTATATAAAAGACTTGAGCAATTTATACAGAAGCAATTTTCTCTATGTGTTTGAAAAAAATACTTCTATATCTGTGTAATTTTTTTTAAGACAGTAACAAGTCTTGCAATCCTTTATCACTCAACTGTTCCTCACTGAAGCTGTCCTCACTTCTCCCTCTGATATCAGCACACCCACCTGCATGAAAAAGAGTTGCAAAGCTTGATGAGGGAGCATGTTTTGTTTGTATTTTGTTGAGGTGGGCCAGAGGATGATGTGGAACGTGTACTTATTTAGTAAGGGCTGCAAACAAAAATAACGCTTTGTCACTTTTTATGGCCTCTCTTGCAGCTGACTACATCGTGATGCAGTTTGGCCGCGTGGCTGAGGATGTGTTCACCATGGACTACAACTACCCAATGTGCGCGCTACAAGCCTTTGCTATTGCCCTTTCAAGTTTTGACAGCAAGCTGGCTTGTGAGTAAAGGGGCACGGGTGAGCATCCGCTCAAAGGAAGCCGTTTGCCATGTGATTCCCAGTTCCTCCTGGTGTCACTTATGGTCCATACTAAACAGGGCAGGGAAAACGCAGTTGTGGAGGACCACCCTATCGCTGAAGAGAAAGTAAAAGGAATCTTCTAAAAATTCAGGACATTCAGGAAATAATATTTTCCTTTTTTTTCTGTCATATTTTTCTGGAAGTGGCATCAAGTTTGTGTAAATAGTTATCTCATGTCCTTGATTATGTTATGGAGATGTGCCATGATGTACTGTACCGTGGCTCTAGTAGCACCATTATAACGGTGTCTTTTTTAAATCCAGAAAGGGCGTGCACGCTCGAAAAATTTCTTTTTACATTTAAGAATTATTCCGAGGCTGCAATCATACCTCAAGGTTGCATTCCTACATCGACTAATCAGAGCTTCACCATCATCCAACGTAAAAGAAAGATCGCAAGAGAGATGCACTTTTCTGAAATTGCAAGGATCTCATGTAGTATTAAAGCCAAGTCTGAGGGTTGCAAACCTATACTGGACTGACCTTGATGCGTTGCTGTTATATATGTAGAAGGGCACGATGAATTTTAATTGCAGTAGGAGGAAATGGAGAAGTAGAAAAGCACAAAATAATGTTGCACAAGTCACTTGAATTCTAAGATGTCACTATGTTTTAACATCTACATACTTTTTAATTTGTTTCAAATGGAAATGTATTTGGAGTACAGAAAAGGAAAAGGAAAGCATCTAGATGCCAAGAAAGCATAACTTATGTTGAATTTGGCATGTCGGTTGTTGGGAATTTATATCCTTGTATTGCTGTGGTAATTCAAACACATATTTTGTATGAAGTGATATAAACAGTTGGATAAAGGCTCTCTACAGAGAATCTTATTATTTTGAACAGGCTATGTAAAGCTGAGGAAGGTAAATGGAAATATTTTATTAAATTTGTCTGGCCTTTTGCGATTTTACAATTTGTTGATTGCATTTTTTGAACTTTCAGCAACAACCACTTTTCATATTTATTTCCCGTTGTAAGAACGCTTGAAATCGATTGAAAATGTGTATGTTGTTCTCTAATGTAAACGTGCCAGCTACTGAGCTAAATCCTTCTAGGCAAATCTAGTGTACACTGCATACAAATGAGACACTGGCCGGACAGAAAACAGCTTAAAATAGTGTGGATTTTTTGTTTTCTTTTTTTCTGATTTATCTGGAATATATAAACTAATACCATTTCAAAACACAAGCAAAGAACAAACCATTCTCTTCTCAGCATCTCAGAAGCCAAGAGCTGCAACTGAAAGCACACTGTAAAACACCTTTAAAAATAACGAGTCTTTCTGCCATTGCTCTGTACAATGTTACCCTAAATGGCAGACAAAGTAAAAGAATTTATTTGTAGTTTACCAGAAGGGCATTGAAATGTGAGTTAAGAAGTAGTTGCCTTTTATACTGTGTGTATTCAGATCCTCCTTCTTACTCTTTATAGACTCTTGCACTGCACACCCAAAGATTATGTAATGAGAAAATGAGATCAAATCTGCTCATCTCGGAGCTGTCAGTCCCTTTTTGACTATCGGGGACAGGCCGTAAGGAGAGGTTGTGCCATTTAGACTGTATAATTTCAACTAATAAAAGAAATATGCTCTCTTCTTCACATTTGCCTTCAGGTCTCCTTCCCAGTATACACACAAGGAAATTTCACATGAGAGATAAATAAGTAATTGCCAGCATTTTTTCTAATATTTTTTAAAATCCAGGGTAAGAAAGTCTGCTGACTTTGGACAGTGTTTTGTTGATGGACTCAGCCTGTCAAATGTCATCTTTAAATAACAGTCACTTCTTTCACATCTTTTTGCAAGAAGCCTTTCCATGCAGTGGTGTAAGATGGAAGGACACCTTTTGTTTGAGAGAAATGCAAAATGATCAACGAGTGATCAAAATGATGGGCCACGAGCTGCAGTGTGATATTGGCTTTTGCACATGGATCTTTGTTTTCCCCTCTAGTTGGTCGTTTCCCACCACTTCACATCCCCACCTGTGATCTCACTTTGAATTTTAACAGAGGGCCCTTACGCCTTTGGTTACCTCGGGTCAGTCTTTAAAAACGAGGCCCGATGATAAGCAGAATTTTTTGTGTAGACTACTGCAAAACCAGACAGGAATTCCCACCGCTGGTATTTGAAGTAGACGCTTGTTTCAAGAACTCTGCAGCATAGGAATGGCTGAATCTGCGTGGCTTTGATTCTGTGGCTCACCGGTTGTAGGTTTTCTTTAGAGCCTGAGAAAGTGGCACCTGACGCAGTTTTCTGCCTCTCTCTCTGTGCACAGCACTGTGTCAAAGGAACAAAGCGTCTTACCGTGCAAATATGCAATCTGTTGGCTGTAGTAGCGGTTTAGGAAGGGTTATTTTTAACGTGGCTCATAACAATGGTCTGACTTGCCTCATGGCCCCGCGGGGAATTGGCATGAAAAGGAAGCTCATGTGCAGCAAACTCCTGGGCAAGGAGGGGACTTCAGCTGCCTGGGACAGTTTTGCTGCCAGCACATTGTGTCACTTCTCTCTCGCTGCATGTTCTTCCCAGGCCAGGTATTTTTTTAACTTGTAAGCATGCCAGGAGGAAAGCGGTGACTCAAATTCCCATCATCTTAACACAATCATACAGAGGCATCAGCCAACGAGCTGCCGAGGAAAAAATTCCCCACCATAAACTGAGGTCACTAGAGGGGGATGTTAACCTGGGACTGAGAAGAATTAGGGCCTCTCATTAAACCTACTTCAGTTACAGCAGGATTTGTGCCTAGTGGCCTTTGCCAAAACCCTAACTCCTCACTGTTGTTGAGCAAGGTACTGGGTTCTTTTGATTCACTTCACCATCGCCGTTTCTCCGAAAGCAGTTTCTTTTAATTCGGCATCTATGTAGTTTCTGATGGATGATTTCTGGTGAAGGACACTACTGCATATCAATGCAAGGTGGTATCACAAGTATTCCAGCGCATCCCCAAATTTTGTTTTCCTAACTTGGTAAAGTGGCAGCAGGTTCTGCCTTAACATACAGTCATGCCTGAGATGACAGAGTCCTCACAAAGTTCGATTTTCCTCCTCACCAGCAATAAAGCCTTGGCACCGGTATGTATTTTCAGAGCTATATGCATACTAAAGTAACCGAGGAGTAGTCAGTGTCACACTCACGTAAGCAGTAGCTTCTGCAGGGCCTGCATGTCAACGTGCAACAGGGCATAACCTTGTTTACTTCGTGTGACAGAGAGTATCGTGGCACCCAGCTGTGCATTTCCTTCACATAGTCCCGGTGACTGTTTGGATACACTAGATTTAATATTATTTAAAATCCCAACGTTGATGATTTTTTTTGCATCTGCTGTTGATTTTGGCAGAGAGCTGTAAACAAATTCCTTCCCTGAATTGCTTATAGGCAAATACTGCATGCTTTAATGAGAGTTCTTAATCTAACTTGTCACTCTGTTTACATCAAACAGTTGCTTCCTGGCCCTTTATCTAATTTTCTTCATCTCTGATGTTCTGTTCCTTCTCATTCTCTTCACAATCCCTTTATCTTTTCTTCAAGGATGTGCAACTCAGAAGTGTTTATTTTGACAATATTACTCGGTGATCTCTCCACAGATGAATAATGCCTTCGGTGCACATCCAGTGATGCTCCTACAACAGAAGCCTTATCAGAGGGGTGAATTGGGCCCTTTGGCTTTTTCGTAGAGTAAATTAACACATTAAAAGGTAGCAGATAAAAAAGCTTGCCTAAAATATAATCAGAATTTTTCACAGTAAACATTCGATAACCAGAGTTCCCAAAACATGGGCTGCAAATCAGTGAGCAGAACTGTCCACAAGCCTGGAGGCAGACTGTTAGACAGGTTCCCTTTGTAGCGCGGCCTTATTTCTCCTTTTTCAAAAGGCTGAAAGCGATTTTGTGAGCTGAAATGTGTCGGTGCCCTAAGATGGGAGTTTATTTTCTAGAAGGTAGACGTCACTCCACTGCTTTTGTAGGATAATACATGGCACATAAAATAGTAATGTTGTAGGCCATTGTTACAAATCCTGATGCTAAGAAGTCTGTGCGAATGGTTTTGTAATAATTACTGGGCAAATCTCTCGCTATTCAAGTTGCCTTACAATTGTGCTGGAGTTCCCAGCTGGCTGCCTTCAGGAGGTACTGGAACCGAGGGAGCTTTAGTGAAAAGGGCTCCGTAATAAAATCTGGTAGCTGCACGATCGAAAAACATTATTGTGGAGTCAAATGACACCACTGATTTTATGGGTCATGGCGAACCGGTGCCATCAATTTGAACTTTCTGGGTTTTTGCTCCCTGTTGATCTGTTGATGAACAAAAGGAGGGACTTTCAACAAGCAGAGACAACGGGGAGGTCTCTAGAGGTACTAAGCGTTAGACCTACTTTTCTACCTATAGAAATCTTACTCCTACCTGAGTGCTGCCCATTAAAAAAGAAGGAAATCAATCCAGTCCTTAGTACAGAAAATCACTCCCGATTCTTGTATCTTAGCTTTTTATAAATGTTATTAGTTTATTAGTGATTTCACATAAGGATAAAACAAGGCCTGAATGTCACACAGCAAACAAGGGTTCTTGCCCTGAAGAGATGACAGCTTTAGACCAGTATCAGAATATTTTGACTTTGGTTATTTTAGTTGGATAAGACAGGGAGTTGCCTGGTGGGTTTGAGAGAGGGAGTTTCTCCCGATGAGTGGTAGGTGTCAGAGGGAAGATTTTGGGGCTGATCCTGTGGCGTTCTAACTAGTTCCCCCGGACTGTCCTGTTGCTGCCCTGAAACGTCTTTTGCAAGATTCTTCCTGGGTTTAGAGAAGCATGTGCTCACCAGTAAAATATCTTTGCTTGGCAAATACGGACAGCACACGTGACAGCAGTCACCTTTCTTGGAATTGTGGGGTGCTGACTCTCGGATTTCTCCAAAGGCCTCATTTTCATTACTAGAAGAAAGTAGTTTTCTACATCTAAATCTTGCACTAGAATTATTCCAACTGAGCTGCAGGCTTCTCTTAGGTGTGCTACTTCGTTATAAAGGCTTTCTGCTGTTCTTCACGTATGAAACGTACCTTCCAGGGTTCTGCTCTCCAAGCGTTTGAAATGAATTCTCTAGATAGTTTTCAGTTCTTTCTCTTGATTGCCAAGGAACTAAGAAAAGGATTTGCATAACTATCTTGATGTTTTGGTATTTTGCTATGAACTATAGCTCAGTAGCTGATACTCACTAATGCCTGTATATTGGACGAAAATGCATTAAAAAATTTTATATATTGTATTTTGTTTAACTGCCTAGAATTTTTAGATTCCCCTTTTTAGTAAGGGTATGTTTTATCCATGCCTTCGCTGAGAAGACTTGAATTAACTGTCTGTCTTGAAACTGTTTAATGGAACCAGTACCGTGGTTTGCTAAATTGCTTTAGGAAGAGGACACAGTTCAGAAAAATTATACTTATGTTTTTAAGAAAAAAAACCCCACCTTCCAAGTCACTTTATAATTGGATTACTGAATACTGCTGAAAGCTTATCATGGTTTTATTTAAGTCTATAACGGCAGTTTGGAAATTACTCTGACAAAAGCTTGCCAGCACGTGAACTGGTATGAAGGCTACTTGAGAGTCAGAACCGAGCAAGTACCAGTGAATCCTCCTGCGTCTATTCTATGCTTAGGTACTGCTTGCACGCAAAAAAAAAAAAAGTCCTGAAGAGTCACAAATCTGTCTTAAAATCAGCCTAATCTTTTAGGCTGCCCAGCAGCTGTTAGAACACAGGGCTGGGGAATCACATCAGCTGGGGTTTAATCCCAGCTGACTGCGTGACTCTGTGCAAATCTTGTCACCTCTTTGTGCCTCAGTTGCAATGAGCTGAATGAAATAACAGGGTTTGGACCTGCCTACATTCCTGTTCTGCTGAGAGGCTCCTCAGGAGCGTTTTGAGGCTGGAGGGTGGCCGGGGGTGTTGGCATGCCGAGTACCCTATTTAATTCTCACTGAAGGAACCACAGTAAAATAGGAATAGTTTTCTGCCAGCTATGTATAACTGCATAGCTAACCAATCTCTTAGGAGAAAATCTTGGCACTGTTGAATTCTATGGAAATCTTGTCAATGATTTCAGTGAGGCTTGAATTTTTTTTACCTTGTGTCACTTTTGGTCAGTAAATGTGCAGAAAAAACAGTAAGGACAAACCTCCTGATACACTTTTCCTTCTCCCAGTGGTGTGTTGTTGGTTGTGTTTCAGTTTGCACCATCAGTTGTTTTAGAACTATTATTCCTGACAGGTTGCAGGGGTTCAGTTAACGCAGCCGCCTCTCCCTGCTGTTATGTAGCAAGCTGAGGCACTTGGCGATTCTGCTGCAGGTTGCCTTTTTTGTACTTTTGGGGGCTTTTTTCTTGGATGTGACTCAGCTGTTCAAAACTGTTGTTACCACAGACTTTGACTCTGTCACGCACATCTGATGTAAAAACAATGCGTCTCGTGATTTATGACTACCTTTATACTCACACGGGATGTTTACAATGCAATCTGTTTCTCACATTTGACCCTGTATCTGTGGCTTCTTACTGAGGTTATCCCAGTTGGCACAATGCCATTAAACGTATCAGTAATTTATAACGTGAACTCTCCTGAAGTAACAGAATGTAATTTATTAACATTTTTATAGATTTTTAACATTAAAATCTTTCTGATTTTAATGCTTACGGATTGGGTGAAATTGCAAGGAAATTATTTGTTCAAAATTTTCTCTCCTTAAGCTTGTCTTGAAGTTTGAGCTCTCATTTAGGCAGTAAGCTCCTGATCCTGCAGCTCCATCTGTGCCGGCAGAATACAGTCTGGGCTGTGCAGACTGACGGACTTCGGCTGCAGGAATCCGTCACTGTGATCAGGACACAGTGAGTGATGGGATTTCCAAAGTCCTAACGAGAGTGCACGTCCTAGTTCTCTTAAGCACTCCTGATCATCACGCAGGAAATCATGTACCTTTCCCACGTTGACTTACCAAATAACATCAGGAATATTTTCACTCCCTTTGATTTTATTTTTTTTTTTTAGAAGGCTATGCTTACTGTCTAGACGAGTGTGATTTTATCAGACTTTTAGTCTTGATGTCTTGGAAAATTATGTCATGAGATCAATTATTTTGCCAGTGCAGAAAATCTCACCAGTACACAAAACCAGAGTTATGTTTTGTGATACCGCGCTTCTTCACGCTGTGAAGTTCAGTGTTCAAACACGTTTGTGAGCTCTGGCACCTCGCAACAGCAGGTTTTCATTCCAGGCTGGGGACATCAGAAGATAACCCAATTATTGCCATCCCATTCTCTTCCTTAGGGAGAACCTCCTCTCCTCAGTGGCTAGAAGTAGAACTATATTGATCCTGATGTGTCTTTAAATATTATCCTACTTTTTACCTATTTTAAAAATGTTTTCAAAGATGTAGTTTGAGCTCAAAGAAAATAGTCTTTAAAGTAGCTATAGGTGTACCAAGTTGATTTGGTTAAGAGGCAGCTGCCTTTTTCAAGAGTTTTCTCAGCTGACATATGAGCAGTCCTTGATAGTCCTGCTGGAAAAACTTAACATGGCTATAACACGCTTTCCTTGGGTTTTGCCTTATGATACTGCTTTTTTGTGCCCTGCTACATTTATTTCTGAAGTTCGGTAATTCCAGTGCTAAACACAAATAGAGCAGTGTTTTCTACTAAAGTCTCTGTCTCATTTTCTGCTGCCTTACATGTGGAGATTTGATATTTGATACTAAAAATAGACACTTTTGATCTAAGAAAAAACAGGCTTCCTAGGCGAAATCATTAACTTTTAGTGCTATGTGCCTGGATTGACACAGGGCTTTTTTTCCAACCAGGAATCTTATCACTGTCAGAGTAGCTTGTGCCATGAAACATCCTACGATACCCTGTTGTGCACTACATCTGCGACACGGTGCGAGGACCTGGTCCAAAGATACAGCCTTCTCTCACCAAAATGGCACCTCTTTCCCTTCTGGGGACTTTCTCTTGATACTTCTATGGTTATTGCAGTATCTTCCATCTTGGGGCCAATCTGTGATTAGGTTAGTAAATACCAGTCTTAACAAACATCCACAAGCTAAAAATAACACTTCACAAAGACGCTACACATCAGCTAGTAAGGCCTAACACCAGCCCAGGAGCAGCAGGTAAGTATTATTATCCTTTTAATGGCAGTGAAGCTGTAATTTGCAGTTTATAAAAGCAAACAGACAAACAGAGAGTCCTTTTTAGAGCTGGCACCAGAACTAGGTTCTTAGACCCTAAACCTGTGTTCTAGCTATTGCCATGGGTGACCGACTAGGTCTCTGTTTTGAACTTCATTGTGAAGACTAAACTGTTTCGCCACAGTTTGGAATACTGGGATGACTACAGGGAGTTCCCATCAGGCAATTGAAATTACACTGAAATCAAGTTGCACGTGTATTAATTTATGAGGATGGCCCAGAACAAACACAAGGGTGCTGTTCAGGAACTGAATAGTTGCTCAACAATTAACTTAAATCAGGCCCACTATATTGCATTTCTAACTGTATTTATTTGGAGAGTCAGTGTTTTATAATGTAGGCTGAAAATGTAAAAATGCTGTGTACTGTTAATTCTAACTTCTGCTTTAACGTAGGGCTACCGCAGTAATGCTTACTCTTACCAGATTTTTAACAATGTCATCTTAAAAAGCTGATTGTGGAATATGGCTCTTATGATGGATTCTCAAGAGCGCTGAATTCAATGACGCTATGACAAGGTTTTTTATTGACATGTTTCTTTTCTTTTTTGTGGTTTTTTTTTTTTAAAAAAAAAAACCAACAACCCTGTTTTCAAGAGCACCGGTTATTCTGTCTTTTGGACTACATAGCACAAGTCCATGAGGATGAATTCCTATTTTGTATCACTTCAAATACTTTCTTGCAGGTGGTAGATGCTTTTCAGCTTTTTAGTAATCTGTGTTACTACAAGTTCCTTGTTTTGTTTTACACTGCCTGATTTTCTTTTCCATCTATAACTTTCTCTTGTCTCAAACATGGACAGGTTTTTCCACATGGGGACACTACAGAAAGCTAAGTCAGTGAAAGTGATGAAGTTAATGTCTGTGCATTAAAGCGTGTTAAATCCCTGTGTATATGTTCTCATTTCGATGTAGGGTGGCCTTCAATTCCTGTTGCATAATCCCCAGCGGGGGTGTTCATCACATCGCCCAGTTCAAGGTTGTTGGTGAATTTTAAAGCACAGAACAGGTTTCTGACCAAGATAGTGGAGAACCCTTGCGTGTCCTCAGGGTGGCCATCACGGCTTACAGCGCAGCACTTCCAACAGCTGGCCCCTGGAGGTGGACTCGCCAAGCTCAGCACCTACACGCCAGAGGCCACGTTTCTGAAGGCCTCTTTTTCTGCAGCAGTGGTTTCCAGCCCTCCCTGATTTATTGACACCTGTACGATGAATTTAACCTTCCTGACAACAATGGGCTTTCTTCTTTGGATTTTCGAGATGCCAGGGATCTGGGGGCTGTATGCTGAAAGCTACAGCTTTACTACTGTAGCAGAGCTTGATGCTAGAAGAATGGTGTAAATGATGCCAGTATAACTAGGTTTATTTTTTACAGGGCCCACCAGAGATACACTCGTTATTTAGAAAATAATCATCTTCCTTTCTCTTTTTCTTCTTCCTTTATATCTGCCTGGATCTGCAGGATGAGAGCCCCTCTTAGCATTCATGCAAGCAGCCTCCATATAAGAAAACCACCCACCCCCGGTTTATTAGGGCTGGGTTTATCACTGAGCAATGCGACTGTTACCTGCTCACTGTCATCCTGCTGTGCAACAGTTCCTGTGTTTCCCCGGGTGCTGTTTCCCACCCTGGGAGCTTGTCACCACTCAGAGGACACTGCTGCAAAGACGTGCGTGGAAGCTTAGCAAAATAACTGCAGAACTGGAGCCTTTAAGATACAGCTCTCCTGATCCTGAAGGAAGAGCTCCTCCTGAAGGCAAAAACTGGGACCTCTGGCTCTTCTTAGTAACTTGACCTTTTCATGTGTTTGCATTGCATATAGGAAGATAACATTTTTTTTAATTGTACTTGCGCTATATTGAGGCCTGAAGCCGGAGGAAGGAGCATACAATCCAAAGAGAGCAGTTTCAGAGCACCAAACAAAAGCACAGCCAGGCTCCGTCTCCAGAGGCGGAGGAACTCTGGGGGCAGGCAGGGCAGCAGCTTGTGCCGGGCCATGACAGTGGGGGGGTTCTTGCTGGTGAATTGTCACACTCTTTGGCGTCCCTTGGAGCAGGTAATGGATGTAGGTATGCATTGATAAACGATGATGGGCACTGCTTATGTGGCATTGTATCAGAAAGAACTCTTGGGCAGTACCGGCAGGAATACTTCGGGAAGTGGATTTGGAAGGGAGGCCAAATTTTGCTGTTACATACATCCCATGAAACCTTGTTCACACTCAAAGGTGGATCTAAAATGTGTGTCAGTGAAGAAGTTGACCTTTTCTATTTACTGTGCTGACAAATTCTGTGATGCCATTGCTGCAACTAAACAGGGCATTTAGAAAAACAAAATGTTGCCAATAGTTGCCCATGTTTTATGGGACAATACTGGGTAACTGACCCTGCACAAGAATTAGCAAATCAGGGAGTTTCCCTAAGAAATGAAGTCTGTAAGAAACAAACCTCTTACAGTGGGTTACTGTAAACCATGTATGAAAAAAGACAAATATTGGAGCTTTGTTAAGTTCGTCAGTATCTTAAAAGTGTAAAATTCTTTTCTTGTGATTGAAACCAACAGTTTATTTCGAATAAAAAAATCTTGCACTCAGTGACAGGAAAACGAGGTTTATAGGCAGTACAAAGGGGGCACACATACCCGCCCAGTAAGGCAAGATTCGCAGTATTACAACTAGGTTTAGTTTATGACTTTCTCAACATTTTCCAATGTTAGACGTGCAAATATATGTACTTTGCACACATACATATATACACAGATATAGTCTTAAAGAATTTCCATTGGTGATATCTGGGGATTACTCGGTCATCTTTCCCACTGTTCACACTGACAGCATAAACCACGATCGTCATTTGTCTTGACGTTAATTATTGCAAAATATCTATAAAAGACGCCGCTATTTGAAACCACTTTTAAAATAATTTTAAACACATGAAATCTTTATGTGGAAAAGGTTAAAGAAAATAATCTCTTAAATGCTCTCCATGTTAAGTGTCTGTATTTATTACAAATTGCCATCTGCTTTTCCTTCTTCCTTTGAACTGACTTTTCAGTGGTATTGATCCATGCAGTGAGTCAATCTGTATCCCATGATTACAAGACTGAGGCTTTTGTTTCTCCTTCTTAAAGTTTTCTTACACTCAAGAATAGGGAACAAGGGACCAAATATCTGTGGAGGATGTTTGTATTATGATACAGCTTTAGAAGTATCTCAGAAAATAAATACTTGGGAGTTGATTAATTTCTGAGCGCTCCAGTAGACATTGAACTGTGTTTGTATTTCCCAACACTATCCAACTCATGGCAGTCTGAGAGATCCATGCTTTGGGAGCAGCTGTAGAAATACCCATTTTGGGGTATATATAGTGTTGGGACTATATATAAAATAATAATAATAGAATATATATAGACTATATTTGCCTGAAAAGAAAAATACACCTTTTGTTTCTGACTTGTTTACTCAAACTTCGAGAAGTAGAAAATGTAGGTGCTACACAAATGTTTCTGTCCCCATAAAATGAAAAACCAGGTTAGTTAGGGGTTTGGGGTTTTTTATTCCCATATAAACCTCTAATTAATCTCTTTGCCTTTCTTAAACCAATGATATACAGTAGAGTTTGAGTATGTTATAGTCTAGATTTGCATTACATTATATGGGATTTAAAGAGTGGAAAATATCAAAATTAACAAAAAAGTCTTAATCTTGAGAACTAATATTCAACCAGTCTTTTTTTTTCCATAATGCCTTGTTTGCGCACAAGACTGTCTTGACCTGTTTCGAGTAGTCGGGCACCTCATTTTTGTCCAGACTTATATGGAGTTTTAAATAAACCTGCAAGAATGTGCTTTTACAAAGTAATTTTTTTAAAGAAACTCTTTGGTATTCTGGAGTAAATGTATTTATTTATTTACCAGTATGTGCAACTACTGATTTTTGTATTTTCACATAATTTTCCTTGTGTATGTTATAGAGGTTCCAGTATTTGTCAATACAGACCACTGTGCAGAAATATTAAACTTGACTTATTTGAAATAGCTATGTCTTTCCCTACACAAGGTCAGAAATACCTTGATAATTACCTACACAGAGTATGGATGGTCTTTAACATAAGGAGTTTCCAGTGCTATTTGAACTGTATTTTTTACCTTTAATGCTAGTATCAATCCGAAACAAAACACACAGCCATAGGAAGTTATACTATCAGTCCTGATTTTACCAGATCCATAGTCATTTTCAGCTTGTACGTTTTCTCAAACTGTGAGCTCAAGGACTTGAAATCGGTACACACTGTAGAAACGCTGCTCTTACCCATTTTCATGAAGAGCAAGTGAGATCCCTAATGAACATCGTCTGACAGAGGCCGGGTTGTTTGCTGCCTTAGGTCCCTCCTGCCCCGTTGCTGCTGCCCGAGTGCTGTTTGCTGTGTGCTAAAACCAGCTCTTTCCAAGTCTAGCTGTTGCTAAGGCCGTGTGAGGGGTCTTTCGGAGGCCACCAACGGAGGTCCTTGGGGCCTGGAGGTGGTGGGAGTTTCTTTTTAGTCTGAGGTTCACCCTCACTCTGTTCTTTACTTTTAAGGACATGCCTTCTCACTGCTCTTTTTTACTTTTTTTTTAATCCTCTTCAGGGATATTTTTAGTGTTCTTCTGTAACATAAAGTATGGTCTGATCCCTGCACTTACCTGTGAGCTTCACTAGTATGTTTCACCGCAGCTATGGCAAAGACAAAGAACAATTAATAACGCTTCAGTCTTGCTCACGCTTTTCCTGGAACCCAACACAGAGTAGGCTACTGGTCCTGCAGCATGGAATAAGATGGGAAATGGGCTGTGGGTTGGGGTAGCATGTGAATTTTGTGGATTGTGGTGACAACAGTTTCTTGGGTGTACAGCAGCTATGACATGGTTGAGAAAGAGTCATGTGTGTGATCTGCTCAGCAATTAACATTCAGGTGAGAGAAAGAAGGCATACTTTCTCCTCCAGCTTCCTAGTAATCTCATAAATAGATATACATTTGATTAATTTTCGTAACTGGTAGCACACAAAGATATTTTTGAGAAAGTCAGAAGAGACATTTATTTAACTCTGGGATGACAACAGGAAAGATAAGGGCTGTTTGTTCAGAATCTGAAAGAATCACAAATATCTGAACAGAATAATCTGCTCCAAGACACCAGTCTCCAAAAAGCACGGACAAGGAGCTGCTGGCAACATCACGGTAAGCCATGACAAGACTGCATGAAAGAGAACATAGGCTTCCAGTTCAGGTAGATGATGTGACTGATTGTTACCACGGGAATGAAACTGGCACAAAGAGATGAACATACAGAAGTTTTCTTTGGGAACAAAACCACATGAATGACCATTTATGACCTCTATCTTCACCATCTAGATAACATCCACTATTGTCCCTTTTACTCAAGGCCTTTCGTATTGCGCTTTCTCAGTGTGCCTGTTTCATCTGAATCCCAGGCTTTTTGCTTTTTCAGTGCAGCATTTTCATTTTCTGACTCCACAGACAGGTCCTCTTGGGTTGACTCTTCTGCTTCGCTGCAGCTGTCAGTGTGGAATCCAGCATTCTCCGCTATGACAGCAGGATCGTCATCGTCGTAACAGCAGCAGCACTCCTCAATGCTTTGGCTGTGATGAAGGCCCCTCTCCTCTTCACTGATGTCAGTTATCTCATCCTTTTTCTGCATTAAAGCATGACCGCCTCTTCCCGTAGTGAGCTCAGTTAGCAGGATTTCATTGCACAGATGGTCCTCATCCTCCATGCCCTCCATTCTCTCTGCCAGCTCTTCTGCAGAAGGCTGGCTCAGGTCAGGGTAATCTACAAGGATTGTGTCCTGTTTGCGCTTGAAGCAATCGGAATTATCATAGACAGGATAGGTCTCTTCTGGATAACCTTAGGAATANGTGCCTGTTTCATCTGAATCCCAGGCTTTTTGCTTTTTCAGTGCAGCATTTTCATTTTCTGACTCCACAGACAGGTCCTCTTGGGTTGACTCTTCTGCTTCGCTGCAGCTGTCAGTGTGGAATCCAGCATTCTCCGCTATGACAGCAGGATCGTCATCGTCGTAACAGCAGCAGCACTCCTCAATGCTTTGGCTGTGATGAAGGCCCCTCTCCTCTTCACTGATGTCAGTTATCTCATCCTTTTTCTGCATTAAAGCATGACCGCCTCTTCCCGTAGTGAGCTCAGTTAGCAGGATTTCATTGCACAGATGGTCCTCATCCTCCATGCCCTCCATTCTCTCTGCCAGCTCTTCTGCAGAAGGCTGGCTCAGGTCAGGGTAATCTACAAGGATTGTGTCCTGTTTGCGCTTGAAGCAATCGGAATTATCATAGACAGGATAGGTCTCTTCTGGATAACCTTAGGAATAAAGTAATACGCAACTTGAAGTGTTACCAGCATTTAAAAGTAGTATTAACTTCAGTGATGGATGCATACGTTTGTTAAAACAGTTGGTTTTAGCACTGCCAGTATGTGTGTCATCTCTTTAATGCCATGTATACCTCACACTACTACATCCATGGCAAGAGTGTGCACAACATGACTTTTGGGAGATGATGAGAAAATTCATTTATTTTTAGGGAGCTAGGATATCAACCCTGACTTTCAGAAGTGAGTATCTGAGCTTTGCTGAAAGCTATGGGAGCTAACAGGTGAAAATTGTGTGTCTTAGATCTTTAAATCGATCCTGGGGGGGTGTTCTGTCTACAGATTGACTGCTTCATGTTTTGAAGACTTTTGCTATAAATGGTATTATTTATAAAGTTGAAAAAACAGGTATGTCAATGACTTTGTGCATTTCATTTTAGAAAATGCATCATGAACTTAAAAAAACAGAGCTCAAGGCCACTATGTTTTCGATGATTTTTGAAAGCTTCTTAAAGAGCAAGGAATTAAGTCTGCATTTAAAATTATGATGCTGAGCAGCTCAACTAGGATATCTTGAAAACACATTTATGTAACAAGTAACCACCAAGGAACGGAAAGGACATTAAAATAAAGAATTTTTTAAAGAGAGACTTCCCGGAGGTAACTTTTACAACATTGGAGCAAACAAAGAATGACTAATCAAAAGGAGAAACTGTAAGTAAGTTATCCAAACATATTGATTCTGATTTCCAAGGGCTTTATGATTTTGCACGAAATCTAGCCCAGCAAAGAAAGGGAAAGATATAAACCTACTGCAGCCAAGACCCAGCAGCAGATGGAGCAAATGTGAATATTCATATGCCACTTTTGGCAGCAGATGATGAAGTGTTTACGCTAAGGGAAATGCTGGATGCCTCAAAATCTATTTGCTTTCTATTATGGTCAGGAAAACAAACCACCTCTTGCAAAGTTTTGAACACTGACTTGTGAAAAGGAAGGATAAAGTTAGCAAAAAATTTTGGAAGGATTTGGGACTATAAGTAATCTTTATGCAGTTTTTCTCATCAGAGTAATGGTAAGAAAGGCTCTTGCTTACCTTCCCAATCCTCCATGTAGGGAGCTTCTTCAGCTTCCTTCTCAGGAGAGATGCCATCTATGAATTTTCCTTCTTTCATAACTCTAGTGATTTCTCGGAGCTGCTGAAGTAACTTTTTCTCCTGGTCTGTTGTAACATTTTGAGTCCTGCTAGAAAATATTAGACATGAGAATTCAGTCCGCTATTATTGCAAAGTATTAAGAGGGTTTGAACACAACCATTTGGTCCGTCCCAGCAGCACAGTCTGGAGAAACCTGGCTGCAGTATGATCACTGTTCAGCATCTCCATCTCAGTATAAAAGTTTATCCATTTATCTAGAAAGCCTGCAAGCTTAAACAGGTAAAGGAAGGCAGGTGCAGCCAATGTGAGAGCAAGACGAAAGTGACACACAAGCAAGAGTTACGGTACAGAAGACACGACGGAAATTTCTGTCTTCTTTTAAAAGAGTGTTAGATGAGAATTAGAGGGCCATGCCTTGTTTGAAGCATTATAAGAAAATGCAACCCAGAATCTATGCTACATTTGAAACAACTTGTGGGGCTGATCAAAATGTCTGGCACAGACATTAGTCTCAAGACTGTAACGATCCCTAATTATGACCATTAAAGGTATTAAATTTGCAAGGCCTCACTGAGAAATGTCAGTTGGCCAGAGCATCATGGTACCATACAGAGTCAACGATGGTGGCTGGCAGGGGGGCGGGGGAGAGGCAGACAGGAGGATTTAAAAAGTAAAAGGTGGTCTTATATTTAACTTTAACTTGCCTTTAGAATCAGAGGGAGAGTGTGAGAGGATTGAGATTTTTATCAGATTAAAGTAAACTATAATTTTAGCTGATTGTACACTGCTGATTCTAGTAATTACTAGTGCTCAGGTAATACCATTACTTACTGCTGTAACAAAAATGCTTCCAACAGATAAGATCATGTAGTCATTACATGTTATTTTCTCTGGAAAAAAAATAGCCTCCTAATAATCTTATGGGCAAAAAGAAGTATTTGGAGGGTGGTGATCTGAGCTCTACTAACTCGCTTAGGAGGTCAGAATGACGCTGGCTGTACTTATGGGTGAAACCGGTTCTGACTGTTGTGTCCGTTTCATCTTGAGTTTCAGGCTGTCCTTGGGCAGGTGTTTGATCTCTGTGTCAGTGCCAGTTCCAGCCCCCTGGGGGACCACGGCACTACTCTGGTGCTCTTTTGAACCTTGCTGTGTTTTAGGCAGGATCATTTGCCCCCAGTTACTCAGGGAGGGTGGCCCTCGGCACGCGCAGACTGCTGAACCGTAGGATGATCTCTGGTGATCTCCAGACCATCAGACAGACAGATAATCTCCAAGATTAGACAGCTGCTCAGTGAATCTTAGGGGTGAGGCGGGAAGAGGGGAGCTGGAAATAGATTAATGAATTTGGATTTAAGTGATTAGTAGCCACCTAAACCCCGTTTCAGGTACCTGAATTCTCATACACTTGAAAAATTGCAGCTTCTATCTTCAGTTTTTCCTCTTACTAACTGTTGTGAATAGAGCAGCACTTTAAATAGGTATTTTGCGCCTACATATACGGGAATGACAGTGACACGAGTTACTCCACTAAAGGCAGCACGGTCATATTGGTTTAAAGCCAAAGAGGTGAGCATCATACTGCTGGTTTGTGCGATGGTGATCAAAGTCCTGACCCTGGGCTAGATTTTGTGCACAGTTGCACACGCCGTTGTCTGTAGCTGGATTTAGCTCAGGAGCAGGTCTCATCAGCAGCTACCCAGCTGAAACCCTTTGACTGAGATCACAAGGCCAAACATCACTTCTCTGAGCTTCCCCCGAGGGGCACTTGGCCCCACAGTCTGAAAAGCTGATACTGTCCCAAGGCGGTATGGAGGTTGCCCTGAGTCCCCTCAGGCTGCAGCGGCAGCTTGCTCCACAGAAGGAGTGAAGGCGTGAGACAGCATTTCTCAAAAGCCTGGGTTATGCAGATGTAGGATTTGAGATGTGAATTAATAGGCACGCAAAAAGAAATGGTTTCATCAGCTAGCTGCCTTTGACACAAGCTGTAATAGAACTGTCAAACTAATCCTCCTTTGACAGACAAAAGTGTATGTAATTTTAATATATATCACCTGGATAAAGACAGAAAGGCCTGTCTGTTTGGCGCAACGGGGAGATATGCTAGCTCAGATAATAGGATCAATCAATGCAGCTGCATCACTGTGTGATTTCATATAGGAAAATTCCTAATATGCTGGAATCTCTGATTAGAAAACACTGTCTTACTGCAACACAAGGTCTCTGTGATCATGTCGGAGTATTCCTACTCCAGATACCTAACAGACAGATAAAATTCCCCTACAGAGAGGGAGAAACCAAAGCCCATGCGCTGTTCTCACTTCATTTAAAGCCTCTAGGAAGACCTACTGTAGGATGCTGGCAAAGTGCAAGACATCTGGCTGCCTGCCTACGGGAGATTTACCTGAGAGTAATGCACTTAGGAATACTAAGAGGACAACAGATGCAGAAGGTTTACAGTGCAAGAAAAGGTCAATATTTTTGCTGTGTGTGTTTGTAGCTCCAACACAGATTTACTTTTCATAGAGGCAATGCTTATGTTTTGTAGAGTCCCAAAGTGCTCACGAACGGGTAAAGGTTTCTTATTCTTACACTGAGATCAGAACATTTCCTAAAGAGCTGTCATGACTGCAATGAAAATCTATATTCTAACATGATATCTCAAATGTGTCAACTGGTATTTTTTGTTTCATTATCTTAAAATAATCACTATTAAAATGCAGCTATAGCCCAAATATGGCACCCCACAGAGTGCAGCCTCTCTCTCTCTCTTCGATATCATATTTGCTCAGTTCATGGTAAAAGGTAAGTTCTTCCAATTGACAGCCTGGTAAACAGGTACTTGAGATGCATTATTTCGACCTCTTACCTAATTACGAGAAATTAAGATTTTTTTTTTTTTTACAGGAGAGTATTTTACAATACTCCCATTGAGAAAAATATTTACAAGTATTCTTCAATTTCAAGTGGTTTCAAAATCCCAAATTTACAGACAGTGGTGAAAAGAATATGACATCTGTGAGAACGGGTAGGGGAATCTTTTGTATGCTTTATATCACTGTCCCAACACTGAAACAATCTGCTAAAAGCCTGGAAAAAAACAATATGTATGCTTTTAATGCAGACAGCCCTATATAACCATCAATCAAGTCTTTATTTCTGAATCATCAAATTCCCAGCAAGGCTCCTCATCTCTGCTGAGAGATACTGGACTATAAAGGTCTACATTTAGAAACTGGAGACAGTGATAGGATGCAAGAGTAAATTACAAAAATATATAATTTAAATGTATAACCTGTTGAAAAAAGAGCTGGGAAGAGTGCCAGATTTTCTCAGAGCTGTGAATTATTATATCTTCAGGTACTGTGAACTACCCATTTAAGTGTGTGCATTAGGTAACAATTATCTCTGTCTGTCTCTTAGTTCAGGTTTAGTTATGTTGCTGAGGGCCTGACCAGCTAGCTCTTTCTTCCTCTTGCTTTCTTTACCTTGCTTCTAGACCTTGCTAACACATCCTAGGCCTTATGAAAAGTATCCGTACTTGTTGAAAGTTTTGCATTTCTGCAAGGGTGTTTCTGTACTTAAGGCTGTAGCAAGTCCAACTGGTATGCTGGTTTGGAAGGAGGTCTCCTTGGTTGCTTTGGAGGCTGGTCTTCCAGCTTCATAAAAAAAACAAATCCAAGTTTCTGCCTGCCTTCCTTCTACAACACAGGGCTGGATACTACTAGCTATCCCATCTGAGAAAACCAGCTAATAGCATTGAGAGGTCTTCCAACCTCACTGCGCTCAAATGCTTTTGAAAGAAAAATAATTGAGCAGGACAAGCCACAGCAAGAAAACACCACCTACACTTGTTACAGAAGAAAGCAGAATAAAATCACAGAGCACAGTATCTATTACTCCTTTGAAATAGTATTTCTTTCTATGGTACAGCATTATCTGAGCATAAACTGTCCTTACAAACTCATCTGGATTTTAAAAGCAATGGTTTTTTTGGAAGAAAATATACAAAATTAGAAAGTTTTTGGATTTTAGGAATCTTCACCATAAGGAGAAAGCCAGGAGTAGTTCAGCCAGGAGGATAACGCTCCTGAAGTATAGCGAGAGGAAACTGAGGCATGCGCTCAGACATCAGCACTATCACAAACACTGCATCTTATTACGAAACATTGTTTTTGTGACAATGCAAAATATGTCCTTTGGTTTGGTTTCCAGTATTTCCCTTGGCAGGGTGGGAGTCCCTTTGCCATGTCTAGTCTAACAGGCCATGGTTTCACCTGTGATCTTTCAGCATTAGCTTAAATTTGATACCAGTTATTTATTACTCTGACTTTTCTATTGTAAGGATTTCTGTTTAACTGCATATTAATAAATGAAGCTTTTGTCATTTTTGCTCTCTTCCTCTTTCCTTTTTATTTAAATCTATCAACATCCAGATTGAATAAGTCTAGCAGTGTACTCTGTGCTCTAATTACACTTTCTAACCATACATTTTATTTTAAGACATTAATCCAGTATTACTGAATTTAATGAGTATCACAGTGTAGATTAAGGAAGCTTCAAAGTTTGGGTGTATTTGAAAAACAGCAATTTGCTCCATCTAGAGGTGCTTTTTCCCTTCTCTTTAGAGAGGCTACATAAAAAAGTCTTTATTAGATTTAGATTCTGATTTCCCCTGAGGCCTTTAGATCCATCTATATAAATAGTTTGGTTGAACAAAGAAGGGAAGTTCTACTAAATAAAGGCTCTGAGCCAATAACACTGAGTGGAACAAATACTGGATCAGACCCTAAACCCATTTCTCAGTAAAAAATATCTTATGCTGAGAGTCGGCACAATATCTGGGCAGCTCGTAAGCTTATTTCTGGCAGCTTAAAGGTACATGTAGAGCATTGCGTTAGCTCTACAAAACAGAGCTGAGTAATAGTCAGATTACTATCCTCCTGTCTCACTAGCAGAATCTGGGTAGTTTAGGGATTCCCCTGCTGGAACCTGGCCTAATACAGGCAAGTTTGGCACCTCCTCTGGCTGAGAGGAGTGCAGCTGCAACACAGGGCATGGTGCAAAGTGGGAAAACTACACGCTCAAAGAGAACGCGGTCTGAAGCATAAATGAACATAACCTGCAAGTTCAGCATAGAACTATTTTTACAGAATAGGTTAAAACAAGCAGTGTCTGATCCAGACAAAGTTAACACGCGTTACAACCTGAAGAGCTATGTTTTTCCTTGCAGACGTCACCTTAATATTCATGGTATTTAAATTTTCAAACACTGCAGTTACGTACTGTTGATGTGTTGTTACACTTCTTATGAAAAACACAACTTGTTTCCAGTGTTTCTTTATAATGTAGAATAGTGATCTCAGATTTATAGCAAACATTAATAAACATAATAAATTTTTAAGTCTGGAAATTACAAACCTTTTTTTCTTTTATATTCAGAAGCAAATGCATGGATTTACTGGTTACAGGGTGGAACTAAGTTATGGAATCAGATTATTATACAATTCTGCCCTTAAAGAAATATTTTATGGATATTCTATCAGGCATTTACATATATTATAACAGCATTTCTATTTAGAAAAAATAATCCATAGAACTGGGAAAAAAAACCATAAAACAAATGAGTCTCTTGGGTCTCTTAAGAATCACTCAGAATATTACTCTGGTCACATTAAGACAGCTTGGTTTATAAACTTCAAATGCAGATGTTTTATTTTCTGCTTACGCATACATGTCATTATCTTCTAAATAACGCACTGCACAAAGGGGGAGGTTAGGGATAGTTGCTTTTCTGTTTAAGGAAAATGAAGTTGGAAAAAATGATTTATTTTAAATACAGACTCTGAAAAAAGAAAAACTGCAGTACAAAAAGTGTAATGTGTAAAATCAAATTTCTACAGTTTGAACTAGTAATAAAAATGCTATTTTAATATAGCCAATGTAAGGAAGTTTAATTTATAATTAGAGCACAATCTCTCCTTAAAATGCTATAGTTTGAAACATACCTGTCACAGTTAGGTCCTACTCTGTTGATTAATTTTTCCATAGCTTCTTCTGTCTCTCTCAGTTTTTCCTGGAGTTGAGTGAGCTCATAGTCAGCTGTAAAACAAAATCCCAAGATCTGTCAGTAGGAGCTTTGAAAATGCATAGCTGTCCCATTATCACAGGCAGCATAGGCTGTACCAAACCAAAGTGGCTGTGAGGAAACTAAAATATCCAGCTTAAAGAGTTCTACCTACTTTTCCTGATTTAAGAAGGTGAAGGCTACTGCCAATGGTAACACAGCACACAGAAAGCACCTTCTTTCAAAGGGTGCCCAGTGACCTCCCAATAAGCAGAGTGAGTGGGCCACTATAAATGCCCTGGAGATTAGAGAAAATACCGTACTTTTTTTTTTTTCCTAAGGAAACCATAGTGTTTTACTGTCTACTGCAGAATTAATAGTTCTCATGGAATTTCCCTGTTAAATCCTTAGGAACAGAGATAAAAGGTCACTTGAGAATTTTCTAATGAGTCTAAGGTTTGAGAAACCACATATATATCAAAGAGAATAAAGTTCATGGGCTTGATGCCGTCCAGACCTGCACAGGTGTGCCAGGGTAGGCAGTGAGTGCTAACGGTCTGCCAGGCTTACCAGGATGAACAACAGCTAGCCACATGGTGCCTGTCTGGGGAGCAAGGCACGGTATTTCCATGGCTGCATTTTTTTTCAAAAAAATGTAGCCGTAAAATAGTCCAATAGTACAACAGTAGACACACATGCGTACATGGAGGAACACCTAGACTGGCTTTAATTTAGCTGAAAGCGTTAACAGCAAAGATGCAACAGCATGGACGTCAACAAAAATGCTTAAGCTCCTTGTTCGGCTTTTGTAGCTCATGTTCAAAATCCTACAGCTGAGACTTCGTTGTTCTCAGCTGCAGAATAAAATTAAGCGAGCATGGGTTAGTTAAATATTCAGCTACTACAAGCACACCCATTTGCACAGCACAAAGGCACAATGCAACTGCCACACAGTAGGAATGGAGAAAGCCATCCACAAACATCCTGCTTTTAGGAAGATCTCCATTCTGCAGAGAATGTCATTACTTAATGTATCCCTGATCTCATTATTTTGCATGTCTGAGACTTTAAAAATAGGGGAAGGAAAACTGGCAAAGAGAAAGGAAGTTACTCCCTCCAAGTCACTATGTAAGTGGTTCTTAGTCCAGGGACTTGTCTTCTGCTTTGCTAAAGCTTGCAATGCACGCCTTAGGAATACAAATGGAGAGCTCTAGAAAAAGGCAGAATAATTTTCATCACTAGTTCTTTGAGTTATAATAACGGTAAATATTTAACGTACTGCAAAGTTAGTTTCTCTTACCAAGCATTAGGGAAAAACATACAATTACCGTTGCTAATAAATTGCACAAAATTGCCAGGCACAATGCAGTACAAGTGCAATGAAAATACAATCTATAGCACTGAGTACATTAGGTATTCCTAATATACGCATTAATGTCAAGATAATTACAGCTATGTTAAGAAAATTACCTTACTGCTAGCACTTTCTGTAAAGCCCAAAGTACTTTTCTTTCCTATTACAATTTAGCCAGCTAAACACAACACATTTAAATACTGTTATGGTAACTACTCATCCAATCTTCAATAGTGAGCTTATTAATTTATCTAATAAATGCCTACAAAGAGTTGAATCTATCCCACCATGTTTAGGTAAAACCACAATAAAATTTCAGAATATTGTTTGCTTCCTCATCAAAACTTTGAGCATTGCTAAAAGGGAAAGGAAAAAGTAGGCAAGTGCCAGGTGAATGGCTAAAAATTCACAAATTGAAAAAAAATGAAGGTAGCTTTTAATAATATCTTTGTATACTACTACTAGAATATTATGGATTATAGAATAATTATAGATGGACATCCTATTACCCATTTTTCATCACTGGCTACATAGCTTTTCAGCAAATCCATACAGTTAATTCAGTGAACCTCATGAAAAGCCATTGCTTCCAGGGGAACTTAAGATCAGGCTACTATCGCAGAGTCTCACTAGATGAATGAGCTTAGAAAGTGACGGTGCAGTAATTCACTTTAACTCTTGATCATTCCAACACAGAAGCTTCTGCCTTGTTCAATTGGACCGTGCCCCTGCAGAGTCAACGGCTACACGCAGAAGTCATACTCACTGATTTTCCTCTTCATGTTTCCAGGTGCAGCAGTAGGGCATTTCCGCTCTCCAGCTACAGTTTTTCCTTTGGAAGCCAGCTGATGAGTGAAAAAAGACAACTCTTCTATGAGTTACAGCGATAGTAATAGATAAGNTAATTCTTCTGCATATAGGAGGGAAAAAACAGTGCACTGGGCAAATTATTGTGAAATAAAGGACAGGTTCTGAAGGAACTGTATGTCAGCCCACTTAGCCCCTCTTGCAATGTTTTCTGCCATTATTCCTCACCAACTTTGTACCTGCAGCAAAGACACTGGCTGGCTCTGTACAGAAACTGCAGGTTATTTCTTTCATCTTCTCTGTGTTTGACCAGCTCACCCAATTCACCTTGGTCTTGTCTCTTGTCTGTCCAGAGCAGGCTCAACTGTTTGGACACTGCTCACTCTGGATTCAGGGCCCACTCAAAGGAAAAAACATTTCCACAAGTCCACTTCTCCCTTCTCCCACACAGCTGACTGTCATCACCTATATGCAAGTCACATTTGTGTAACAAAAAGCCATGAGAAGTTCAAATGAGGTGTGGAACACTGGAGGTGAATTTGGGCTGTGCTTTTTTACAATAGCTTTCAAACAGTTCCTCAGCTGGGGTAGTTCCAGTGCGGTCAATACAACCCCAAACTCCCATTCTACAATGAGGTGGTTTTGTTCTAGAAGATACGTAATAATCGTACTCCCTCTCTCCCACCTTAAATTTGTAACACAATATGACATGTACAGTATATATAATATATAGTCACACATGATAGAAAAGAATACTATGTGTACATTCAAAATTAATCTAGTTTTGTTCTAGACATACACATTTTC